>CM059996.1:27814941-28171403 GCA_030463065.1 Aphidoletes aphidimyza | reverse complement strand
ATCATTTTGATATCATTTTGATATCAAATTAATTCGCGGTTTGATCAAAGAACCTAAAAATATCAAAAACTTATCTAAAATCTAACACGCGAATTATGTTGATATCATTTTAATTCGCGGTTTGCATCAAGAATCTGAAAAAATCAAAAAAAAAAATATTCCAAAATAAAACAAAAGTTTGATTTGTCATTTTATTTTTAAAAATTTTATTGATTAAAAGTTTCAATTAAAAGAAAAAAAATTAAAATTAAAACTATTATATTTAGCTAATTATTCTAAACTAATGCAATGACATTCTTAAAAAGTGTAGTCTGATAGTGATGCAGCATATTCTTTTGCACATGCAAAGTCGACCATCAGCGAATTGTGTTGGGACTTGCTCTTTCCTTGATAAAGTAGCCACATTTGACTGCTGTTCAATTCCTCCAATTTCTCGTCCATATTTGCGTCACCAAATTGTTTCAAGAAGCGGTTTGGAAGAAGAACCACCTTTTCTCCCAAGTCCAGGCGAAGTTTTTTCCCGTATTTGGTATCAACCAAAGCAAAGGACTTTATAAAATAGTCTCCGATTGCTAATTCTTCGAAGCTCACGTATGGCTTGTTGCAGCAAGCACTTTTTAAAATATTGAATGCGGATGACATTTCGAAGGCTTCTTTTTCGATTTCTTTTTCACTCGTTGAGAGATCGCAATTCTGACTGATTTCAAACCAAAATCATTCACATATTTATATGAAAATCTTACAACATGTTTCAACCCCCACCACAACCTAAAACTATTATGATAATTCCGCGGCCCCTTTCATCTTTTCCAACAAAGTAAAATATATAATAAACCCCCCAAGACGTGTTTGCTATTCACAGGAGGTCATGTAAGGGAAACAAACAATTTTGTACGGTCATAAATCTTAACAACAGCGAAATTGGATATGATCAATAAAGGTTTGGACATGTTCAAACACGTTATTTTTTCTGTATACTTTATTTTTTATTAGAATACATTTCAATTCGAATTACATATTCAAAGCAAAAAAAAAATACACTTAAAAATGGCGGAATCTTTTGCAGCTTGGATTTGGGTGGTCAACTTCATCAATGCTTCTTTTTGGCAAACGCGATGCAACAGCTTTGAAACTTTCCTCACCCCATACATCGAATCTGTTTCCAGTCACGTTTGAATTCAATAGAAACAGACAGTTTGGACTATATTTGTGATGCTCCAGTATGGGCACATCGCCAGACTCCCATTTGTGTAGGCAAACATCACAAAATATGCACATCACTTTATCAGACTCTCCAGTATAGTATAAGCCAGCCTGCGCCATCCAATCGATTCGAACAAAGTCAGATCCATGCGGCCATCCATGTTTAAAAGATTCCAATCTTCCGCTCTCACTTAATAGCCAAGAACTCGCCACACCTTGACACACCGAATTCACATTATACAAATTCATGATCAAAAAGGCAACAAAACTCTCTAACTTTTAGCAGATAAAATGACTTTAAAATAGCTCAGCAATAACTGACATGTTTTTTAAAAAATCCACTCCAATTTATATCCAAAATCAATCTTTTCTCACACCCCCTCCACTATTCAAACATCAAGGCCACATTATTGTGTTTGCTTTCAAATGACCAACCTTTGGACTCAACAATTGATTTCACGCTCAAAATAATAAACCTTTTGTCAAATTTTACACATTTATTATCCTATTGTTACTCGCTACAAACGACAAAGACGTGCACGATCATGTTTTAACATGATGCAACGTGGTGGGGGGAGTATGCCAAGCCAAAAAATACAATTCTCAATATATGTATATATACTAATTTTTTGTAGATAAATTTTCAGTTTTCAATTATACTTCTAATTGAGCGTCTTTAAAACTAAAAACATGTCCTCAAAAATTGATTTTGAACAACGTGAAACTGCTTTCAGCAGAAGATTGAATACATTCGCTATAATAAATCGAGAGCACATTGATATCCGCGACTTTCTTTCCGATGCATTCGATTATTTTGATGCTCAAATCCGTGGCCTTCTGCAAGAACATTACATCATAAAAGTGAGTGCAAATTTTAGTGCGGTTTTTGAAAAAATTGTGCAATCAAATGGAATTGAATTGAAGGAAAAGCAGACGATATATATTAATACGCGTAATGCTGTGATTGATTTTGACACTGACTTGACTCAGTTTTATGATGAGGACATCATAAAATATATATTGAGCCAAATTGACGATGTCGTTATGCAAGGATCTGGATTCTCTCTATCAGAAATCAATGAATTGGCCTTCCAAGTAAGTCGCTATGAACCGCTCAGAGCATCATCATTCATAGAATTATCAAAAGAATTGGTCAATAAAAAGGCAACTGTCAATGTGATAAACTATGATGAAATGTGTTTTAAATGGGCGGTTTTGTCAGCTTTACATCCTGCTAAATCAAACCCTTCGCGCATAACGAATTACACGCGATATCAAGATGAGCTCGATTTCACTGGAATCGAGTTTCCCGTCAAACTCAATCAAATTGATAAGTTCGAAAGGCTCAACCCAACGATCTCAATTAATGTGTATATATATGAAAACAAAAAAGTCCGACCAGTTCGTGTGACTCAAAATGTCAAAAGCAAACACATCCATTTGCTCATAATTTCAAAGCAAGTACCAGTAAGCGATTCCAATGTGATGGTCAAGTCACATTATTGCTGGATTAAACATCTTGGTCGATTAATAACTAGCCAAGTTACGAAGCATAAATCTAAACATTTTTTCTGCGATCGATGTTTGAATTTCTTTCAAACTTTATCAAAACTCGAAGCACATCGCGAAAATTGTATGAAGCAGAATGAATGCGCGATAAGAATGCCGGCATGGAATCAAAGCAAAATTAGGTTCAAGAACAGAAAAAATCAACTTGATTCGCCATTCATTATTTACGCTGATGTTGAAGCCTTACTCAAAACACCTGAAAAGCAGTTTTGTAAGAGCGGATCGACAATTGCATATCAGGAGCATGAGGTCTACAGCGTTGGCTACTATTTCAAGTGCTCATATGACGATTCAAAGTCTTTCTACAGAAGCGAACGAGGACCAAATTGTATTGATTGGTTCGTAAATGAATTAAAAAATGCAGCTCATACGGTTGGGGCAATTTTAGATGATATTCTACCGATGAATTGGACACACAAGGATATTAACGATTTTTATGATGCACAGATTTGCCACATTTGCGAATGCGCGTTTGATGCAGATGATATTAAAGTCAGAGACCATTCACATTTGACAGGTGAATATCGAGGGGCCGCGCATCAAGAATGTAATTTGCAATACACCGAAAGTCGCACAATCCCCGTGGTTTTCCATAATCTATCGCACTATGATTCACACTTTTTATTGCGGAAATTAGGTACTGGATTTGAAGGCGATATTTCAATAATTCCAATGAATGCCGAAAAATATATCTCATTTACCAAAACTGTTAAAGACTCCACAAAAAAGCGCTCTGAATTGATTAAATTGCGGTTTATTGATTCACTTCGCTTCATGGCATCATCATTAGACTACCTATCATCACTCATCCCATCAGAAAAAAAGACAAATTTAAGGTCACAGTGCGCAAATTTGAGCGATGAGCAGCTGCGTTTGTTGGAACGCAAAGGGGTCTTCTGCTACGATTATGTTGATAGCTGGAGCAAATTGAATGACACATCTCTACCTCCTAAACAAGCCTTTTTCAGCACCCTGGCAAATCAAGCAATTTCTGATGAGGACTACGAATTTGCCAATCAAATATGGAATAAATTCCACATCCAAGATCTGGGCCAATATTCCGATCTCTATCTAAAAACTGATGTATTATTGCTTGCCGATGTTTTCGAAAACTTTAGAAAAACATGTAAAGATATTTATAAATTGGATCCAGCAAATTATTTCACCGCACCTGGGCTATCATTTGATGCGATGTTGCGGTATACGGGTGTTGAGCTTGAACTTTTGACTGACGTTGATATGCTGCTATTTATCGAAAGAGGAATTCGCGGTGGGATCAGTCAGTGTAGCAAGCGTTACGCAACGGCGAACAACAAGTACATGGACAATTATGACGATACAAAACAGTCCAGTTACCTCATGTACCTCGATGCCAATAATTTATATGGCCATTCAATGATGCAGCACTTGCCGCATAGTAAATACGCTTGGTGTGATCAAACCTTTGATGAAAATAAAATCTTGAGCATTGCTGATGACGCCGAAATCGGCTACATATTCGAAGTTGATTTGGATTATCCAGAGCATTTACATGATCTGCATAACGATTACCCATTCTGTGCGGAAAATAAGTCGGTTCCAGGAACTACGAATGTTAAAAAACTGCTTCTGACGTTGGAAAATAAAAGAAATTACGTTGTGCACTATCGAATGCTGAAACTGGCCTTGCAACATGGACTGGTGCTAAAAAAGGTTCATCGCGTTCTACAGTTTGTTCAGAAGCCTTGGCTCAAACCATACATTATGTTAAACACAGAGATGAGAACCAAGGCCACCAATGACTTTGAAAAAAACTTTTTCAAACTTCTTTGCAACGCAATTTTTGGTATGCATTGGCACCTATGAATTTTTCAATCCATTTCTCAAAATTTCGCTATAATTTAATGATTATTATAAAATATTAACAGGAAAAACGATGGAAAACTTGCGATCTCGCGTTGATATCAAATTAAAGTCAGTTTGGGGTGGTAGACACGGTGCCCGGATGCTCATCGCTAGACCGAATTTTAAGAGATACACTATTTTTAATGAAGATTTAGTAGCGATTGAGCTTGCACAGACAAGTATTCTCATGAATAAACCAATTGCTATAGGTCTCGCTATTTTAGATATATCAAAAGTGGTTATGTACGATTTTCACTACAACTTCATGAAACCGACATATGGTCAAAGTATTACTCTAAGTTACACCGACACAGATTCATTCATTTACCACATAAATTCAGAATGTTTTTATTCAGATATGAAACGTAATATAGAAAAGTATGATACAAGTGACTATCCTGAAAACAATGTGTATGATTTGCCTCGTGTCAATAAAAAAGTCCCTGGTCTGTTCAAAGATGAATTGAATGGTCAAATCATTTCCGCATTCGTTGGACTACGCAGCAAAATGTACTGCGTTCAATCCAACGGCATTGATAAGATGAAAAAAGCAAAAGGTGTCAAAAAATATGTTTTAAAAAAAGAAATAAATTTTGATAATTATTTAGACTGTTTGATGAATCAGTCAACGATTGTAAAAAGTCAAAATACATTTAGATCTAAGCTTCATAATATGTATACAATTAAACAGAGTAAGATAGCCTTGAGTCCATTTGATGACAAAAGGTATATTCTGCCCAATAATATAGATACTCTTGCATGGGGTCATTACAAAATCCCAAAGTAAACAAAAGCAAATGAAATACAAAAGAGCAAATAAATAAATAAAAAACCCTTTTTTTTCTATTTTAACACAACATTTATTGTGTTTCCTTTATTGTTTTTAAGTTTTAAAGTACATTATGTTCGTCTATCCAGCTGTTGTATTCACTACCAAACCCTAGCCACTTAACGTAAATTTTACCATTTCTCCTTCTTAGAATTTTTTCGACTAAATATATGTCCGGATGTTTAGCTATTTGCATTTCTTCAGCGTAAACAGTCCCCTTTATCTCATCACCTTTCCAATCAACTAACAAATATGTTATTGGCTCTGTTTTTTGAATTTCTCTTACAGTAAATATTTCAGTTGTCCATGATGGTAAATATCCTTTCTCGAATGCATGCTTATATTTACTTAGTCTAACATGATCGCCGACCTTGAATTTAACATTATTTTTAAATGGAATTGTTCTCTTATAATTATAAACGGTGTCTAAAAGATGCTGCTCGTTTTCAGAATCCACATCATTCGGAGCCATTTTTATAGTTCGATGCTTGGTTGTATTATATTCATATATCAAATCGGGTAAAATGTCGACCCATTTATAGTTTCCATTAAGACTGAATTGCATGTAAATTTTCTTCTTCAAAGTCCGATTGAAACGTTCCACTATTGCAGCCTTCATAGAGCTGTATGTAGAATATCGATTAATTCGATACCTTTGAAGCAATCGAGCCATATTGATATTATAAAACTCCTTGCCCATATCAACGTGAAGATTCTTAACATTTCGCGGAATAGAATCAATCACTGATTTGACAGCTTGAGTGACCTCGATGCCAGTTTTTGTCTTAAGTGGTCGAGCATACGCCTTCTTTGAGAATATATCGATGACTGTTAGACAATATTTCATACCGCGATCAGGTGGTAATTCAATTAAATCGGCTTGCAATGTATCCGCTATCCCCCTCATTACGCAACGACGTCGCTGAAAATTTTTCCTCGCCTCTCGGTGAAGTTCTCGTACAACTTGTAACTTGCTCATGGTCTCGTGATGAAATGATGCGATTCAGCAATTCAATAATCTTTTAACCTTGTTTATTGACAATGCTATTAAACGGTGAATATTCAAAGTAATTGTCGTATATAATTAGACAGTATGCAGCTGTATTTGCCGGAATATTTTGACGTGCATTGAATTCCAATCGAATATCAACCGTACCGCCGATCAATGATTCATCCGTTCTACTGCAATCAAATGTGAATATTGGACTTGCAGCAAACATCTCGATCGAAAAATTAATTGGATTGTCTCCATCACTTTTATTGTAATACGAGTTTTGTATTTTGAGGAATGCATGATACACTTCCAAAAACCTCATTTTTGTGAAATCTGAATTGTAACTATCATACGGATAATATTCAGAGTTTAAATATAATTTCAAATCACTGATATCACAGTGATCAAAAGCACCAGAATTATTAGATACTATTTGTCTATCTGTTTGAAGTGTGACGAAAACGAATCGCGGTTTGCTTGTTTGTGTGGTCGATTTCACAGTCCAAATATGTTTAGTGCTCTGCGGTAGCTGGGGCATCTCATATAAATCCCACGATCTATATGGTACATGAATCGTTCGCTGTCTTTCCAGATACTTCAACATTTGGAGTTTTGCTTGGTCTGCGAGTTGGATATGGGGTATCTTCCATTGAATTTTTTTCAATTCGATGTTAAATGATTCAGTTGGAGCTTGATATGAATAGATGTACTTGCGATTGATCGTCATAATAAGCTCATGTTTGGCATTCATTATGATTTTTCGATAATCATCACAGAATCCAAACAATTCATTCAGTGGAATCAGCCACTGCATTGTTCCAATTGCAAGATTTTTAGCATTGTAGCTGATCTGTTGACTGTGTGAACGTGTCTGAGTTTGTGGAAATGCTGTAAATTTTTTCATGTTGGTGGCCAGTCCAACGTGTTTAATGCGATCAATTTCCACATTATTTATTTCATATCGCATTTCACTGAACATATAAGATGCATAATTTGTAGTCCAAATTCCAACTGTATTGGTATGCTCGTCACCATTTTTACGTAAGACTTGGACTTCCATGAAAATGTAGCTCTCAGATGGTAAGACATACAAATCCTGAGAATTTATAGCGATTCTAACTTCGTCATTATTATTGAACGATGTGGTATACGGCGAATAGGTGTGAAAATGTTGTTTCATAATGTTACCATCATGAATAGGTTTGGCACCGATATTCAAAATATCACTACCACACATCTTACTGCCTTCTAACTTTCAGACCCAAAGATTTCAAAAAAACAATATTCTCTTTTGATAACTTTTTTCTTGAGCAGTATTTTGAGTCGTAAGAGCGCGATGTTGCACGTTTGACGGTTAACGATCGATTATCACGAATACCACGGTGGTCATCTGTTTTATCTCCAAATCCAAAGTTCGGAATATTCTGTGCGTTGTAGATAATCATTTTTGACGTTTAATCACTCTTTTTTATATGAATACGACACGTGATACTTTCACCACGAAAATCAATTAATTCGCCGTCTTGATCGACGAATGAAATTTGTATGTTATTTATACGTTTTGGGACGATTGGTAAATAAATAATATTTTTCGGCTGTTCAATGATTTTGTATCCAACCCCGACTTTATTACTGGCAAATTCATATATAGAGCGACAGCTTGTACCATTTATGTACGATCCTGATACAATGCTACATTCAACTCTTATAATATCCTGTGTTGAAATTCTGATGATATCTTGAGATTCTGTTGATGTGTTTCGAGGAATTTTCTCCCCTGTGAATCCGAAGATTTTATGAATTAAATCACTTGTATTGCATAAAATATCGGCTGAACACTTTATCGTGACTTTTAATGTATTTTTATTGATCTCATAATCAAAACTGATGTCACGATTGGCAAGTTTAGTCTTTATATATTCAAGCAATTCGTCTGCCTCGTAGGTACCAATCGGCACATTAATGATTCCATTTTCGATGTATTCCCCTTTGTCATCGTCTGAACAGTATTTATTGTAAATCAGACGGTTATTTTTTGTTGTAATATTTGGAATAGAATGAAATGTGGTCAAATCCAAAAGACCACATAAATATGTCACACCTTGCTCAAGCACAATTTCAGGAAAAAAAGTGCTACTTAATTCAGATGAATTACCTGTGAGTGTGATTGTAAATGACGACATGATTGCTTGTTTGATACTGATATAAAATACATACTTTATTGGTATTTATATATGTTTCCAAAAGTTATGTAAAAATCTTAAACATAGTTGACCACATATGAATGTACCAAAACTTTGATATTTGCTATAATTCAACATAATTTTAACATTTTCACCTAAATAAGCCTTAACTTCGAGTGGTGGTAACAGATTCCCAAAGCTATCAAAATACCAAGCTACATCATTAATTTTCGCTAATGCAGTCCAATGCGTTCCAGTAGATCGAGCGCTATCATGATTCAAAATCCAGCATTCATATGATTTTGGCTTTTTGGGTAAAGTATCCCGCATAAAAACACCTCGAAAATGTGGAATTTGCATTAATCTAGCGTATTTGATTAAATCATGATTGCTTAGCGCTCGATGTGCTGGAAGCTTCAATATCCGTTTTTTGGAGCCGGCTTGAGATAAAGTCCATTACCTTTTGGATGAGGTCTTAAATATAATCCACTTCCAACTTTTAACTCTATGGCTCGATTGTGTCGTTTATTTTCTTCCAACTGCTCTCGCGCAATTTTCATATCCCTAATCGTTTTTACAACACCTGCTGTAGATCCGGCAATCGATCCAACTGCACTCAGCCCGGCCAAAATTGGTAAAATCGGAAGAATGCCGCCCGTGAAAGTTGGTACTTTTATTAGTCTTGGTATATTAACATGTCTACCCTTCGCGGTTGCTTTAGCGGATCGAAGAGCCGCTTTGACTGCCGATTCAACTGTGCTCGCCTTAGACTTCTGGATCCCAATTTTAGCATCTCTAACAAGTGTCGCAAATGTGACATTTTTTGATTTGTTAACATTTTTCACGTTTTTCGCGCTTTTTCGCTTTTTACGGCAGTCCAATTTCGCAATACCGCTACCAATCTTCGTGAGCCCGGCTTTGGCTTTCATTGCGGCTGTCACAAGCAGTGACGCGGCTCTTTCTCCAAATTTAGCGTCCTTTGAAAAAATACGCTTCGCTGCCTCTGATGCTAATTTTTGATCGGCTTTATAACGTTCAGACGAATTTTTATAATTTGCGTATGCGATGTCATGCTCTTTACACAGCTCATCTAATTTATTGATGCCTGTATCACCGCGTGCCAATCGTTGACCTAACTTTGTACCCGGCCCGCAAAATTTATATGATGGTATATGTAATTCGATTGGTAGTTTATCAATAACTCTATCAACAAAACCGCGTCCATATTTGACGGATTTGCATGTATTGCGTTTTGATCCTCTAACGATTCTTCGCACCTTCATTTTAGATCTTAACGATTCAACAATCTATACGTAATTGATATCGATTTGATATAAATTCACTATTTATACACATCGCTGTCTCAGTTTAGATCAAGATGCGTTTCATTAAGCATGCCATTGAAATACCAGTGCGAAATATTGATGATTTCGCATCATGCGCTCAGTCGAAAGAAAGACGACATAGCGAATTATTACCTAATAATTTACGATGTATAATAGCGGGTATGAACATTTTTTTTGTCATTATGAAGCATTCAATTAGGATAAATATTTGTTTGTTTTTAGGACCAAGCGGCTGTGGGAAAACTAATTTATTGATTAGTTTGATTGAGTCGGAGAATGGCATTAAATTTGAAAATTTATACATATATTCAAAGACATTGGAACAGGATAAATACAAATATTTGGCTAGTATCTTAAGTCCAATCAAAGAAATCGGCTATCACACCTTTGCATCTTCAGATGAGGTGATTGCACCTAATGAAGCCAAACGTAACTCTGTATTCGTTTTCGATGATGTCATATGTGACAAAAAGCAGGACTGCGTTCGCAACGAGGGGAAAATCACTCAAATTTACTTAGTAATTGCGGTGTAATTTTGGATTTTTAAAAGTAGTTGAGAAATGTAATTCCCTCGAAAAGTAATCGGGAATATTTTCATACATTTGGAAACGTCAATCCAATATCGTTTTGTCATTTCATTGTAAATTCTTGCGCACAAACGGTTCTGTGAAGTTTCTATTTGGTAAATAATGGAAATTAAAAAGGAAAAAGCCGAAAATCAAGATTTGGTTTGGGCAAAAATGCGATATTGTCCGTATTGGCCGGCCAGAGTTGTGGAAACACCTCCAATTTTGGGACGAACGCCGATGAATAAAATCTGTGTATTGTTCTTCGGAACAAAACAATTGTAAGTGTGACAAATTTATTTTGAATTTCAAAATCCAATCATTCTGTGTCTTTTGTTCTAATTCTCAGTGGTTTTGTCGATCGTGACAAAATATTGGATTATATTGGAAATCGTACGAAATTCGTCAACAAAGGCAAGGGTAACGATTTCCGCACGGCAATTAAACATAAGGATGAATATGTATCAGACAATGTGGTATGAACATATACATTCTACACTAATTGCGATTGAGTCGATGTTTCAAATTTGTTTCAAATATTTTCTAGAAATTCCGTTGTCATGCATGCGTCAAGCCAACGAAATCCAATACTGTGGTCAAAACTGAACGTTGCATCGAAAAGCAGCTCGGAATAATCAAAACAGAAAATTCAATTGAATTCCACACCAATTCGTCTCAATCACGTGATGGTGCCAAGGCTGATAATGCATCGCCATCCAACTCATGGTCGGAAGAAAAACAAATGCTCATCGACAAAATCATTTCACTCAAATCGGAAAACCAAAACATCACTCAGGATTTGAATAAAACAAAAATTGCGATGAGGACTTTGGAAGAGTCAAAGCAAATGCTTGAACAACAGTTGATTAATAAAGAAAAGGAATTTTCATCCATGATTGACGAACTTCAATTGAAGCTATCAATATCCATCGAAAATGTTGGAATAAATCAGAAGAGCATTACCAATTTGAAACGCGATAAAAACTTATTGATTGCACGAAAAAAAAACAGTTGGAAACCGCGTTGGCTGATAGAAAATTTGAAAAAGAAGAAACTGCTGATGAAGACGGTTTTTTCGAAGTTGAAAAGATTCTGGATGATAAGGCGGTCACTGAACGACATTATCTGGTTCGCTGGCAAGGTTTTGATTCTTCACATGACACTTGGGAACGTGAATCTAATTTATCTTGTCCGACCATTCTCAAAAAATATAAACAGTCTAAAAAAAAGCATTGAATAATTTGCAATTTCTATTTGACTTTATGAATAAAATCTGAATTTGTTTCTGCAAACCAATTTCTATTGTATGTTTTATTTTATCTCAGCAAGAAATCAATCTATATGTTTTGTGTGATAATTTCGTCATACATTTTCCGTTGAAAAATATATCAACTTAGTTGTCAAATAGATCATGAAATGTCATCCGAAAATTCGTTAATAGTGTGACACATTTCATCATATTGGTTAATCACATCAATTGAATACCTTCAATAATGGCCGAATTTTGGGAAAAAATCCAATCTGATCTTCCGATAACAATTCCCAATTTCATAAAAAATGGATTTGAGTAAGCATTTCAAATTTGTCCTTTAATTTTATTCGTTTTAAACAGTGTCAATAATAATAATAATATCACTTACATAGACTATGTGGATATGCCAATGCACTGAGTTTCAAAAATGTCGGAGTTGAACAAATCAACAAAGTTGAAGCATCACTGAAGTGATGACGTATCTATTAGTGAGCTCGGCCGAGGCAATAAATGAAAGCGATACAAGTGGAATTTTTGTGGAGAAAGAAAATATCCTATTGGATTATGAAACGCTAGTCGACTACTTTGGTAAACTATACGCCCGTCAGCCGGACAAATTTCGATTTCAACACGGTGACAGAGAATTGATTGCAACATTGGTGTCACATGTTAAAGGTATAGTGGATGCAAACGGAAAAAACAATGGTTTGGCCAAGTTTAAAACAAGAAAAACAACGAAAATAAATAAAGGTTCAAGACAACCGGTGCAAAGTAAAACACAACCAAAACATTCATCACCGAACAATGTCAACTTTGAGGAGTTGATTTCCAAGTTAATCCGACGAGTTATTAGTTGCATGTATTCGTATCGTGCAAATGATGTTTTTAATATCGATTTGGAAAATGACATCCACGAAAATATTGTCGGTGTGCACATCAAAAATGATTCGATAACTGGTACTGTTCTTTGCATCATTTGTAATAAGGATAACAAACGCAAGAACAAACCAAAAAAAATCCACTACGATTCGAACAGTAAATGGCCGGGTTGGGGTATTTCAAATTTTGCAAAACATTTGAAAAATGTACACCACTTGACATTCCATGCGATCACAGACAAAATGAATGAGATTGAAGAGAATGATGGCCCAAAGCCTGAGGGTGATGATTCGGTTGTTTTTATGGATGAAATGGTTGAAGCTGAGAACAATCCGGTTCAAAATATCGAAGTAAACACAAACACCATATACACTCAGATCACAAATCAAATCAATATCGTGTTGACAGCCGTTTTAAGAAATAGAGAGCTGCAAGAAACTATGCACTTCAAACTCAATGGTGATGCCGATAAACAGCAACCGTTGACTGTGACAATGATCGCCAAAGATGGAAACTGTTTATACAGTTCACTGGCACATCAATTGGAAACAAATCGAATAAAAAGCAAATCCCACCAATGTGCTACCACCAAACTTCGTGCTGATGTCGTCGAATATATTTTGGCCAATTATGAAAAATTTTCGCACCAGCTACGTGATCGTGTTTATGAATTGAAAAAGGTTGAAAAAGTCGACAAAATTGATACTGAATGCAAGTTGTTTGTTAGACATAGCTTATCGAGAAACGGAACGTGGGGCGGCGCTGAGACGATTTCTGCGGTGTCTGAAATGAAAAAAGTCAATATTGTGTTGTTCAACGAAGCTGGCCCTTGTTACATGCTCTCCAAAATGAACGAAAATTACAATCGAACTATTTGCATTGCATTTCGGCAGGCTCGTGATGAGAACGGGAAAGTCGTTGAGCATTTGCGTAATCACTACGACAGCGTTATTGATGTAGACTCAACGATTCTTCTTAATGTGGTCCAATGCATCGCACGTTCTAAGTAACATGTTTTCGATTTTATTAATATCGTTTTGTTTATCCAAACAAATATTATATAAACAAGTTCAAAATATTTTGAAAAAATGATTAGATTTACGAAGTCCGTCCACATATTTATCATACCTATATTTGAATTTCATTTGAATCAAAGAATATAATCAACGAAAAGAACTGAATGCTTAGGCAATATTAATATTTATTTTTAATGACATATCAAATTTCATTTAATGATTTCCATGTCTAAAAACTCTTGAATTTATGCATGTACATTATATGGAATGAAACTGGAATATTTCGACTTCAAATATAATAATAAACTGCCTTTCAACTTGGGTGTGAGAGTGTTATGATCAGAAAGTAAATAAAAATGTGAGTCACATTATAAACGTAGACAAAATAAAAATCCTTAATATTGTTGTTTACTTTTCATATAAAGGCAGGCGAGGCTTCCGTCTTTTGTATATTTTCGTTTTGATCGACTTTTGTTTTGAATTGAGATAAGCCATAGAATGTGATTTTTGTGCCGTTTGTCTCACTCGAAGCAATCGATCGGAACTGAGTTTTTGACAGTCTTTCCGAAGCAACCAACACAACGACATCTTTTTATATATTTTTCGCTCTCCGACATCATTGAATATATCAACATATGGACTGGCTTCGTCGATAACAGTTTCTTTTAGTTTCCCAGTGTAATCTCTCAATTGTATGTTGTTTAGATCCAAATGTGCGATATTTGGTAGTTGAATCATGGAATCATCACTCTCATCTTCGGGAATACCTTCAACAATTTTAATCGGACTTGCTTTTGTTTTGAGGCTTTTTATTTTACACACAAAAGTCTTAGTTTTGCATCGATTCGAGATTAAGCCGAACTTTTTTGCAGTGATTATTGCGTCGTTTTGACACGACTCAATTTCAGCTAAAATTTGTTCTCTGAATGGTAATCCAAATTGAATATTCGTGCATTCTGTATTTTTTTTTAATCGTGGATAAGCAAATTCATTTGACGTGGCGTGCATAATCTCATTTTGCATTTGAATTTTTGATAAACGAGCACACGCTTCCTTTAGTGTACAGTTCGTCACTGTTGAATATGTTGATGATAGCGACCTAAACTGTCGGAACGTTTTTTCACACGGCTGACTTCCAAATAATTCTGGCAAAAAGAGTTCTGGACGTTTTATTTCATTCAAATAGACGATCAACATTACAAGTGCATGAGCATTTAACTCAACACAGCAATAACAATTCAAAGTCATGAAATTATCTTTCAACGTGTATTGTCCGTGAGATTCAATATACTGCCGCCATATACGAATAACAAAAACAGGATACCAAATTGCTCGAATTCTCTGGATTGGTGTTAAATATAGATCCATAAACGCAGACATAATTCCTCGCATCATTTGTAAATAAAGTGATGTGGCTTCAGCTTGTTCGACAAAATTTAATAAATCAGTAACATTTGAACTGCACATTTTTTCCGCCGATGAAAAATTTTGACGATCGGCGGCATTTAAAACCGACTCAGTCAGCAAGTGCTTATCTTTCGTATATTTGTGTAGAAGAACATATACATGTGCCATATCTATCGAACGATTGCCAAAGGGTAATTTCTTTGCAGCCCATTTTGTGCGAAGGAAAAAATTCCGCATCTTTGTCAGAATATGAACGGTGTCTTGAACATAGAATGGCGCACTAAAAGTTTGGCTACACGAAAACCATTTTGCAAATTCACATGTATTCACGCCAATGGTTGAAAGTTCTCTCATTGCTGAATTGTAGCGCGGGTCAGAATCGGATGAAAAAGTCAGCACACTAATTCCCACTTTTTTCAGCTCTTGTTCGATGTATTTCCAACGCCTTACAACATCATTGGCTGTGAATTTGTGGTCGGATCCGTACAAAAGTAAACAAAACGGTGTGTCATTTTTTGCAATTGGTTGAACCATTAACACATTAAGGTAGCTCGACGCTTCATTTTTTAAAAAGTGTTTCATTATTTCTGCAGAGTCTCTTGCCGGAAAACAGAAAGGAATAGGCATTCCGGTATTGATGTTTATTGGTTCTACAAATCCATAGAGCTGGTTAGTTCGTGAATCATATTGGACTCTATTGACTATTTTTGTCATATCTTCAGAAATAGACACAATTTTCGGCAAATCTCGTTCGATCAGATATTCCAACAATTCTTTAGTGCGTAAAACTCCTGGAACAATATGAAAATGTGATGATCGAATATAACGATCGATTGTGGTAATAGAAGGTATCGCAGCTTCCAAATTCTTTTGAATCGTTTGATAGCCCAATTTACCAATAATTAAACGCAAGTATGTGGAAAAAAGTTGAATATCTTTGTCGTAGCGGTAACCACCTGGTTTATGATTTGCATTATTATTGGCCGCTGACATCAACTTATTCAGGAAAAAATGCGCTCGTGTGGTGTTTTTTTCATCAATTGATGGTAAAGAATTTCTCTCAGGATGATTTTCACTGAATTTGCTCAACGTGTTGAAATATGTGAGGCCAGAGTTTATACCATTTTGATCTACAATTCGTTTCACATGAGAGACGAGCTCTTTGATGAGATCTCTATAACCGGGTAAAAAAACGAAACGTTTTGGATTTTTTGCAAATAATGGCCCATAAAAATCCTCTTTTTCGCTGTCAGCTGGAGCAAACGTCCAAATGTCTTCTCTAATAAATCTCTCGACTTCATCAATATGAGAATCATTGATATTTTTGAATGTAATTGCTTGAGCAAAACCACAATATCTGGAAAATGTCAATATACGAGAGTCAAACATTTACATTACGTAAATTCTGTAGACGTATGAAACTTACTCAAAACCGTTTTTTATAAATTTGGGAATTTCAATGGAAATATTTTTCTCTAAAATTGTCCAGAATTCTTCGTCCATCTTCGTTGACAATGCGAATATTTTGCCATGCAGAGAGGCACAGAATGAAAATGTTATTCTATATGACATGCATATGAGCAATTGTCATATTTGGGAAAAGTAATTTGTAGTCGGCCTGTATTGCCGAAAAGTAATCGGTGAGTAATTTCTAATCGGGAAAAAGTAATTTCTTGAGTGATTTCCCCCTCGCCGGATTTTCTAGATTTGGAGTAGAAGATTGAGTGTTTTGATTCATTAAAACTCCAACTCCAACTCCAGCACCAACGCCAACACCAACTCCAACACCAACTCCAAATGAAAGACCATATCGCTGCATAATTCTTCTTGCACGCGCGCGTACACCATGTACAGCAGGATCAAAATTTGCACCGCTATGTGTTCCTTCAAATGCTTCATGTAGTAAAGAAGCTGCTCGCACGTGTGACGTTCCTGTTCCTTCTTCCACTAAAGGTCGTAATTCGACCTCTTTAAAGCCAGCTTCCGCTTCTGGAATGGTTTTTACACTCGCAATCGATGTTCTGGATGATGTTGCAGATGAAGTTTCAAGATTTTAACATTCAGCAAATCTGTATATGACCAAATCATGGATAAACAATTATGGGAGAATGATTTTACAGCTAGAGAGTTTGTGACACAACAAAATAAACCAAAAAATCAAAACTCACAAAAGAAAAAAGTATATCAAAACAATAAAAGAGCTCAGAATACGAATAAACAGTTTACAAATGTAAAGCTGAATCAAAATAATGGTACTCGATTTGACCATCAAAATTTCAATAACTACCGAAACTATAACCGTTTTCACCATAATAATAATTTTCCCAGGCAGAATAATTATCGAAATATAAACCGTTTCAATCGTTCAAATCATTATGTACCATATACGCCGATATTTAGACACAATTATCAAGATCATCAAAATTTTCCCTATCATTATATGAACTCTGACCAGTTCATTCGGCCGCAATTCCAGCCACAATACCAGCAACAATTTCAACAGCATTTTCAATTACCACTTCAACCACCAATCCAGAACCAGTGGCAACCACAATATCATCCAACATATCAAAGACAACCATTTCACCACCAGTTTACTCAATAAACAACAAAACGGATGCAATTGAGGTTTTGGAATATATGATGCTACTAGAAATGAAAAATTTAGATGAGGTGCCGATCAATGATTCAACAATTGACATATTTATAGATAAAATAAATTCACTTCAGATAGATGCAAGTGAATGAAATCCAGAAAGATACCGCAAAACCAACAACAAAATTAACAGCTGAGAGTTCATATTGCAGTGGCCTAGACAGTTTCAATAAGATTTATTGCCACAATGTTAATGGGCTTCGTACCAAATTACCAAAATTTTATGCTAATATATTAATTTCTCCTTTTAAGGTTTACATGTTATGTGAAACTAACCTTGATGACACAATTTCATCATCAAATGTATTCCCGAATGATTTTAATGTATACAGATGTGATAGGTCGAGCCTTACTGAGAGTAATCAATCAAAAAAGAAGAAAACAGGCGGCGGTGTTTTGATTGCGGTTCATGAATCATTAAATTCTCACCTAATAGGAAATGGTGAAGCATTTGGTACAGAATTAATTTGCGTACAGGCGATTTGATTTTAATTTATTATTAATAGAATCATACATTAGACCAGACTCACCATTGGCAGTATACCAAGCAAATATGGATTCAATAAAATCATTCACATCTACAGCCAAAGCGAGTGATACAATTATAAATTCTGGTGACTTCAACTTAAGCGATCTATTGTGGCTAACTGATGATGTTGATGATCCACAAATCGCTTTCCCATCAAATGCTACCACCAGGAAGAAAATCACAATTGTTGATTCGTGTCATGAGCTTGGCTTACATCAAATCAATAAAAATTTCAACATAAACAACCGACTGTTGGATTTGGTTTGGACAAACGACACCAATTTAATAAAATGTGATGTATGTATTGATCAATTGAAGTCCACCACCCAGCCATTGAACTAACAATATTAAAATGCATTAAGAAAAATGATAGAGTTGAAAATGTCAAAACATTCCTTGATTTTCATTCAGCAAACTATGCAGATATCAATGAATCGCTTACATGCATAGATTGGAATGCCATGTTTTACAAACACGTAAAATACTTGAACAAATCAAATGATAAATTAGCAAATACCATGGAATATAATGGACAGAAATCCAACAACGAATCAGAAATCTCTAATTTATTTGCTCAATTCTTCTCTACTGCCTACTCTAGATATAATCCAGATGCAGTGCGTACGTTTGAATCCAATAACAAACACAGAAACGAATTGATTAATCTATGCAGTAACATTCCAAAAGTTGATATAACTGAAGAAACAGTGACGCAAGCAATCAGCAACCTACCAAATAACTTGGTTTCAGGCCCGGATGGAATTCCGAACTTATTCATAAAAAATTGTGTAGAATCATTAGTGAAACCTATCACACTAATTCTCAGTGAATCCATGAAAACGGCGCAAGTACCACAATGTTGGAAAACATCGTTTGTAAGGCCAATATTCAAAAGTGGATCAAGAAATGATATTTGTAATTACAGAGGAGTGGCACTCCAATGCGTAACAGCAAAAATATTGGATTCAATATTAACAGGTCATTTGAATTTTCACATTAAGAACATCATTAATGATAGTCAGCTACTATAACGGCAGAGCTTCGAATAAATTTAATAGTAATTCAAACAAGAAAAGAAAAAATGTGAAATACACAAAAAACGACTATAAAAGTAGCGACAAACGAAAACCTGTGATTATTTGCATGAGAGAGTTAGGAGGGTCAAAAAAAAATTTCTAAAGCAGTAAATAAGAAGAAAAAAATTTCAAAGAAAAACGTTCAATTCTTGGAAGGATTCGGACTAACGGTGAAACAACGTTAAATAAACATATCGAGAATGAGCAATAATATTTTGGATTTCGGAGCAAGTGTCGCTCATGATAATTCAATTATAAAAAAAGATTTTTATACATATACACCTTATACCAATTCCTTTGACGAATCAGAAGAGATTCGTATCGCAATCCAAATTCAGGATTCATGCGTACTGCCATGCGAGTCATATCTCTACATGAAAATTGCTGTAAAAACTGAAAATAATAATGATGCTGCAACCGATAAAGTAAAATTTGTAAACAATTTTGCATCATTTTTATTTAGCGAAGCACGTTATGAATTGAATGGTGTTGAAATAGATCGTATAAAAAATGTTGGAGTGACATCAACACTGAAATTTTGTGCGGCTTCATGTATATCAAATACAATCGGATATTATTATTTTAATAAGTCATTTACTGACAAACAAGCACAAAGTTCAGAAGATGCGGTTTATGATGTTGCGATACCGTTGAGTGCTTGGTTTGGATTTTGCGATGATTATCGTAAGGTTATTTTGAACAGTCGTCATGAGTTAATATTGACACGGGAACGGAATAGCATTAATTGTGTTCGCGGTGGTTCAAAAGATGCTGGTACTCCTAACGTAAGAATATCGGTTTCCAAAATCGAATGGATAGTGCCACACATAACATTAGCAGACAGAATAAAATTGAATATGAACAACTGTTTGCGTAAGAATAAAAAAATTTCCATGCAGTATCCTTCGTGGGATATGTATGAGTATCCAGTGCTTCCTGAGACCACTAGTAATATATGGTCGGTTAAAACAGTTTCACATTTGCATAAACCGAGATATGTTTTGATTGCTTTTCAATATGATAAAAAAGGAAACAAAATAGAAGATGCATCATCGTTTAGCTCGGTGCATATAAGCAATGTGCGTATATCACGAAGAACGGCAGTTCTCCCAGTGGCGCACCAAAAAATACACTTTTGAGTGCAACACTATATATACGCGAGTTTTCGGATTCTGTGTTGCCGACCGATGTCAGTCATGGAATAGGCATTGGCGTGCAGCTTAGGACCAAACTAAACGAAAGCCGTCGTCAAAATGAATTTTCGTGGAACCAAAAAAAAGTTTCCTTAGGGTGACATATGGGGTGTTTTTTTCAGATTATATAGCATATCTCCCGAGACTAGGTAGACCCGTTCAAAAGTTGTGTACGTTTTCCCGGAAAGGGGGGTTTTCCCTGAAAATTGGGTATGGTATGTTTGTGTGTGTGTGTTTGTGACTTTGTACCTTCTCTCGATCTCTGTGATATATTTTTAGGGAGTGTGGGGGGCAGTTCAAAACCGTCGAGAACGGCCGAATTTCTAATATAAGAAATTTAGCAGGGGAAGAGTGTCAGGGTGTCGTTTTTTTTTCAAAATTGCATAGCTCCACTAATACACAAGGTAGTATCTAAAATCCGCAGATACCGCAAATGAAAGGTATTGAGCTAAGCTTTAAATATGTTCTCAGTATGAAAGAAATCTATAATCGGGTTTGGTCACCACATCGAAAAAACCAAAAAATCGGAAATCGATTTTTTTGGTTTTTCGTCATTTTGACCCCCGTACCCATTTTCTAAAATTCTGAAAAACTACACTTTGGTAGTACACCTCAATACCTATCCAACGAGGGTTCAACCATCAAAATAGGATCAACCGTTCCTAAGTTATGGAAGTTGGAATTTCACTCATCATTTTTCGCAAAAATTGGGTTTTGCCTATATGTGCTTCAGAGTTGACACTATCAAATCAAGTTGTGATATAATACTAAATATGATGACATAACATGCTAGTGTGCGCCAGTGCGCGTCCCGAACGAAACCGTGAATTGTATCACGGCAGAAAAATAAATTCGTTTTGTTTACACAAATATTTTGGTTTGAATCGTAGCCTAACTCTAATCAAATTGACAGAAAAACGCTTGGTTCGCACTGGCGCACACTAGTTCAAATTTCAATTGATGCCATCATGGAAAGATTGTTGAATTATTTGAAAAGCGTTAAACCAAAAATATATAATTCAACAGCGCCACGTAAAATGTGATATCAGTCATTTTAAGGGCAGGATATTTGAGTGCCCCACGCTGTTTATACCTCGTTCAGAGGTTTTTCATCTTATACTTAAATTCACAAGTATATCCATATAACTCGCGCGATGTGAATATATCAAAAGGACAGTTTGCTGCGTTATATAATGATTATGCTAATATTCAATCATCCTATTATAATGGAACCTATGATCAAAATATGTTTGCAAAAGATTATAAGAGTTTTCAAACGGATGCTTTATTCGCATTTGATACAACACGATCGGATGAATCAGTCAAGAATGGCACTGTTGATATTAAAATAGAAAAAGATTCAAGACAGAATTTGCCTGCTAAAACTCGCGCTTATTGCTTGATTATATACGATAATGAGTTCATATATTCTCCATTGGATGGAACGGTTGTAAGAACCATGTAAGCAGTAAACAAAGTTTTATGAAGTAATCAATTGTTAAAATGAGTAAACAACAATTAGTTCGAGATATTCATCGTGATGCTAGACAAAATTTCGAACGTCGAAAGTATTCCATGCGTGGTATTGCCAACACACTGCAGGCCGATTTAATCGAAATGCAAGAGTATGCAAAATTCAATCGCGGATTCAGATATATTTTGATTGTCTTAGATATATTCTCAAAGAGAGCATATGCTGAATCATCAAAAAATAAAACAGCAGGCGATACAACTAAAGCAATGGAAATTATTTGCGGTTAAGTGGGAGAACGCATTCGAAATTTGCATACGGACGATGAAAAAGAATTTTTTAATAGCACAATGCGACGATTACTCACACAATATGACATCAATCATTATTCAACATACAGCGGTAAAAAAGCAAGCATCATCGAACGGTTGATTCGTACAATCAAACGAAAACTGTATATGCAATTCAATTTACGAGGATCATACAAATGGTATGATATTTTACAAGAGGTTATCAGCACCTACAGGCGCGTATTTAGGGGGGGGGGGGTTCGGGGGATAAAACCCCCCCCGAAATGATTTCAAATTCATAGAAAAACGCTGGATTTCAATGTTCCACCATGCATTTGATGTATTTTTTTCAAAAATTTCGGCTCGCTCCGCTCGCCAGAGCTCTATTTCAACAGTCCTATTGGCCGAAAATTTTACATACAAAAATTTCATTTTACCGCAAAGAACCATGCTTGACAGATCATGTAAAACAGAACCAGTTTGACGTTTCCATTTGATTTACATTGAGACTTGAGCTGAAGTCTCAACGTAAATCAAATGGAAACGTCAAATTGGTAAACGTTTGGTCATCGTTCTTTTGCGATCATCATTGATATTGATCGCAAATTAATGCCCGCAAGTGATCCATTTTGACGCAAAACCTTCTCAACTATCCGTGTTACACGGTTTACACGGCTTTTACACGCTTTTTACACGGCACTGTGTACAGAATATTACACACAGAGTTGACAACGCATACATGTATGCGGACGAATGTATGCGCAGAAGCGGGCCAACGTCTAAGCGTTGTACTATGCTGTACACAGTACCGTGTAAAAAGCGTGTAAAAACCGTGTAAACCGCGTAACACAGACAGTTGAGTTGATTTGCAAAATTTGCGGTCAAATGAAATTTTTGCATGTAAAGATTGCGGTCGACCACAATATCCAGACCGCGGTCAAAAATTGCGATCATGACGATTGGTAAAATAGAGCCCAGGATATATTTACTGTCCTATGCATACATTTTCTTATAAATTTAATGCTGATTCGACATTTTGAACCAATCCAAAAATTTAAAACCCCCCCCGAAACTTGTGTCTAGATACGCGCCTGAGCACCTATAATAACACACGGTGAGTATAAACAACATACAATGGAAAGAGTCACTCTATCTCTCTCTCTCTCTCTCATTTTATAGACATAGAACAATAAAACTGAAACCGAATGAAGTGAATGCGGATAATGAGCAAAAACTTCTAAATACAGTGTACAAATACAATCGTGAATATTTTCAACGCAGAATGGGAAAATTTAGAGTTGGCGATTATGTGAGAATGAGTAAATATCGGAAACTTTTTGATAAAAACTATACTCCCAATTGGACAACGGAGGTTTTTACTGTGAGAAAGGTTCAATACATTACAGATCCTATCACATATCTACTCAAAAGTTATAAAAATGAAGACATCACTGGCTCTGTATATGCCGAAGAACTTCAACGCGTTAGAAATCCAAATGAATATCTCATTGAGAAGATACTTCGTAGGAGGGATGGACGTGTGTACGTGAAATGGCTAGGTTTTGATAATGAACACAATTCATGGATTTCAGAACAAGATTTACTCGAATAAGTACTTAGAATGCAAAGAAAGAATAATTTTATGTATATATATTTTATGTTTCATTAACTCATGCAGTTAGTTTTATTCAAACATTCATATCATATAGAGGTTATATTTTAGTGAGATAAAAGTTTATTCGAAATGAAACCGTGCTTTTGCTGTCGTTTATATCGCATGAGCTCACCGAGTGTAACAAGAGATTATGCATTTAGTGGTAGTCTATGTCGAATTCGTGAATTTGAAACACTAGATGGACTACGTTATTGTATGACAATATTTAGCCTTTCGGACTATAAACATTTACATTTTCCGCATGATGAATACAAAAATCTTATTGTTAAATTACATCTATATATCAACAGAAGCAAAAATGTCTACCGCTAAAGAGAGTTCGCTAGCCGTTAACCAGACACCATTTAATGGGGATTTCAATATCAAATTTGAGAACTATAGTTTAACAATTGGACAGGTGACAGCAATGGGTCTTCTAAATACTGCACAATTCATCGTTGATGATGTTGTTAACCTTGACAAGAAACATTTTACATGCGATCCAAAGTGGGATATATGTGTATGCAATTCATGTCCGGTCTTTAGACGACTCATTGATTTCGAAGCGAATGCGAAAAAAAAATTACATATTATAATCCAAACCTAACAAGCACACACACACATACACAGAAACTAATAGATCTCTCTCTGGAATAAAATGAACTGTTTCGAAATATTTTGCTTCAGTCAAGATGATGTCAACAACAAAGAAACGTTTATACGACGAAGCTTTCGAACGCAAACGATTGAATCGTGTTCAAGTAAATGATTTTTACATAGAACATACTGTTTACAAAGTTATAAAAAATGGAAAAAAAGAAAGAAATATAATGATGTTCGACATAAAAACAGATCAAAACGTAATTTTTGAATATGGTGAAGGTGTGATTAAAGAAGCGTCTACATCTGCAACAATGTACGAAAAACAAGAAAAAATAACTAAAACAGAATTTATTCAACTGTTTAGTGATTTATCAATAAATGATATTTGGTTTGCAACATATTACACTTTTGATAAAAATCCGAAATGGCAACAAGAACTAGTTGCAAAAATACAAAAAATGGATAAAAATGAAGCAGAAAAGTTTGTCAAAAGTGATTTCAAAATGTTTGGTAAAACAATAAGAGAAATGACCGGACAAAAAACCTCGTTAAAATCAGATAACAATTAATACAGTGTACGTGACTTAAAACTTTATTTCGATGCATTGGATCAAAACAATACAGTCTCTGAAGCATTTAACCGATCGATGCGTAAACTAGATGTTAATACATTGCAAAGCTTAATTTTCAACAATGTCAAATATGTATTGAAGTGAGAAAAAAAAATACATCTATGAAATATGATGAATAAAAAAAGTGTTAGTTTTGATTTAAATGTCAGAGTAGTGAATATGTGTGTATGGTCATTTGCCTATCAAGAAGCACGGAAAAGTAACTGAGTTAAGAGTTAATGGTCTGCACCGTACAGCGTTTCTTCGCCAGAGGTGGTTTATTAATAAATTTATATAAAAAAAGAAAAAAAAAATTATATATACATAATGTACAAACTCTTTTATAATCAATGTCTGCTAGCACCGATCAGTAAATCTATTTACCAACCCTAACGGTTACGGAGTAAAATGCTGCGATTAACTGATTGCAAAATTGATTATTATCACATTTCTCTTCTTAAAGTTTTAAAATATTCAATCAAACGCTTTTTTATGGTATCTGTGCTCACGTTGAAATCAACCAGATATTGATCATAATTGAGGATCTTTTTATCAGAAAATTCATTGAATGTATCAAGCATAAAATTCATTGGTTGGTGTTTCTTGTAATTACATTTTTCAAATGGTATTATTAATAGATTAATGTTAATGTTAATGTTAATGGTCTGCACCATACAGCGTTTCTTCGCCAGAGGTGGTTTATTATAAATTACAAAAATGTGTATAAAATTTGTACAAATTTATTTATAACCAATGTTTGATAGCACCGATCAGTTAACCTATTTGCCAACCCTAACGGTTACGGAGCAAAACGCTGCGATTAACTGATTTCAAAATTGATTATTACATTTATTTTCTTGAAGTTTTAAAATATTCAATTAATCTCTTTTTTATGGTATCTGTGCTCACATTAAAATCAACTAAATATATATCACAATTGGGAATCTTTTTATCAGAAAATTCATTAAATGTATCAAGCATAAAATTCATTGGCTGATATTTTCTATAATTACACTTTTCCAATGGTACTATTAATAGATTATTATTGCGAGTTTGGTAATGAGGTAAACGAAATACAATATATTCCAGTAAATGCCTAGATGATATTTCACCAATGATCAATTTGTGAATAAAAATCACTTGGGCCACCATTCTACGTTCTTCCAAAGTTATCAACTGAAGCAGCATCAGCCTATCTTCATACTTTGGTATGTGAAACCTATATGGCCATTTTAATTTTCGAAGAGCATAAAGTAAAAATTGTTTCTGGATTGATTCGATTCTTCTGGTCTGACCCTTCATGTAGGGGTTCCAAACTTGTGAACCATATTCAAGTATTGGTAATACATATGTGTAAAAGAGTAATCGAATGGTCCACGGATCCTTGAAATCACGACCAAATCTTTTGATCCAAGCTAGTCTTGATTTTGCTTTTGCTATGATGTATTCAATGTGTGATTTGAAATTGAGTTGACTATCAAGAAGATTACTACTGCGTGTTTGGTAATGTGGTAAACGGAAATTGATATTTTCTAATAAATGACTAGATGATATTTCACCACAGATCAATTTGTGAATAAAAACTACTTGAGCAACTGTTCTCCGCTCTTTCAAGGTGATCAGATGTAGTAACATTAGCCTATTTTCATACTTTGGTAGGTGGAATCTATCCGGCCATTTTAATTTCCGTAGAGCATAAAGTAAGAATTGTTTCTGGATTGATTCTATTCTTTTGGTCTGTCCTTTCATGTATGGGTTCCAAACTTGCGATCCGTATTCAATTATTGGTAATACAAAGGTATAAAAGAGCAATCGGATAGTCCACGGATCCTTGAAATCACGACCAAATCTTTTAATCCAAGCTAGTCTTGATTTGGCTTTTGCTATGATGTATTCAATGTGTGATTTGAAATTGAGTTGATTATCAAGAATGACTCCCAAGTCTTTGATTTCATTGACTCTCTGGATGACTTCATTTCCAATGATATAGTTATGATTAATTGTTGTACCCATTCGGTGAAACCTCATAATTTTGGTCTTTTTAACATTCAATTTAAGATCGTTACTACTGAAAAAGCCAGAAATGTTTTCCAAGTCGTTTTGTAATATCAAGCAATCGTTTTCAGATTCAATATGTTTGGATAGTCTAACATCATCTGCAAATGAAAGTAATGTAGAATTTTCAACATAATATGGTAATTCAATGATGAATAATAAAAACAATGTTGCACCAATTGGGTAGCCTTGACCTGTACCAGAAGTAACGTCAATCGGGATTGATTTCGTATTACCGATTTTGACTATTTGTTTCCTACCATTAAGATATGATTCAATCCATCTTAGAATCTCATGCATCAAACCCATAACGTTGAGTTTGTGGATCAGTAGATCAATATTTACCGAATCAAATGCCTTTGCTAGATCAATGTAGATTGCATCCGTTTGAGTGTTCATCGATAAGTTGTTCAATGTGGATGAAGCAAATTCGACTAGATTCGTGATTGTTGATCTTCCCTTTATGAATCCGTGCTGGCTTTCATTAATGATGTTTTTAATGTAAAAATTCAAATGGCATGTTAATATTGAATCTAGTAACTTTGCTATTACGCATTGGAGAGCCACACCTCTGTAATTACTAATGTCATTTCTTGATCCACTTTTGAATATCGGTCTCACAAACGATGTTTTCCAACATTGAGGTACTTGCGCCGTTTTCATGGATTCACTGAGGATTAGCGTAATTGGTTTCACTAATGT
This sequence comes from Aphidoletes aphidimyza, assembly GCA_030463065.1. Lineage (NCBI taxonomy): Eukaryota > Metazoa > Arthropoda > Insecta > Diptera > Cecidomyiidae > Aphidoletes > Aphidoletes aphidimyza. The sequence continues at coordinate 28,143,435 of CM059996.1, read as the reverse complement.
TTCTAGACAATTTTTTATGAATAGGTTTGGAATTCCATCCGGGCCTGAAACCAAGTTATTTGGTAGGTTGTTGATTGCTTGCGTCACTGTTTCTTCAGTTATATCCACTTTTGGAATGTTACTGCATATATTAATCAATTCATTTCTATGTTTGTTGTTGGATTCAAACTTATGAACTGCTTCTGGATTATATCTAGAGTAAGCAGTAGAGAAGAATTGAGCAAATAAATTCGCGGTTTCTGATTCGTTGTTGGATTTCTGGTCATTAAACTCCATGACATTCGGTAATTTGTCGTTGCATTTGTTCAAGTATTTTACATGTTTGTAAAAGTTTAATGGATCATCGGTTATCATTTGTTCCATCTCAATTGTATAATCGTTATAGGCCTTTCTGACGCTTCGATTATATTCAGTTCGCTTCATCGAAAATTCCATGTTTGCCTCTGTTGACCATTTTCTCTTAGACCGTAATTTATTCAGTCTATTTTTCAAATTAATAAGTTGTGGGTTGAACCATTTGGGGTGTGATGATGATTTATGCGCTTTGGTCTGAACATGTTTCTTGATAACTGAATCAATTTCTTCATAAAACTTATCTACTTTATCATTAAATGGTATCTTTGAAAGTTGAAGTAAAGCATTCCACTCTATGCATGCAAGTGATTCATTGATGTTTGCATAGTTGGCTGATTGAAAATCAAGGAATGTATTGGCATCTTCAATTCTATCATTGGTCTTGATGTATTTTAGAATTGTCAGCTGAGTGGCTGGGTGGTGACACTCAATTTTCAATAATTGATCAATACATACATCACATTTTATCAAGTCGGTGTCGTTTGTCCAAACCAAATCCAATAGTCGGTTGTTTGTATTGTAATATTTATTGATTTGATGTAGTCCAAGTTCGTGACACGAATCAATAATTGTGGTTTGCTCTTTGCTGGTTGCATTTAGAGGGAAAGCAATTTGCGGATTGTCTACGTCATCAGTCAGCCATGATAAATCTCTCAAGTTAAAGTCACCAGAATGTATAATTGTATCATTTGCTTTAGCTGTAGATGTAAATGATTTCATTGCATTCATATTTGCTTGGTAGACTGCCAATGGTGAGCCTGGTCTGATGTATGATTCTAATAATAATAAATTAAAATCTCCAAGGTTCACCTGAACGCAAATTAATTCTGTACCAAATGCTTCACCATTTCCTATTAGGTTAGAATTTAATGATTCATGAATTGCAATCAAAACTCCACCGCCACTTTTCTTCTTTTTTGATTGATTACTCTCAGTAAGGGTCGACCTATCACATCTGTATACATTAAAATCATTCGGGAATACATTTGATGATGGAATTGTGTCATCAAGGTTAGTTTCACATAACATGTAAACCTTAAAAGGAGAAATTAATATATTAGCAAAAAATTCTGGTAATTTGGTACGAAGCCCATTAACATTGTGGCAGTAAATCTTATGAAAACTGTCTAGGCTGTTGCCTCTGCAATATGAACTCTTAGCTGTTAATTTTGTTGTTGGTTTTGCGGTATCTTTCTGGATTTTATTCACTTGCATCTGAAGTGAATTTATTTTATCTATAAATATGTCAATTGTTGAATCATTGATCGGCACCTTATCTAAATTTTGCATTTCTAGTAGCATCATATATTCTAAAACTTCAATTGCATCCGTTTTGTTGTTTATTGAGAAAACTGGTGGTGAAATGGTTGTCTTTGATATGTTGGATAATGTTGTGGTTGCCACTGGTTCTGGATTGGTGGTTGAAGTGGTAGTTGAAAATGCTGTTGAAATTGTTGCTGGTATTGTGGCTGGAATTGCGGTCGAATAAACTGGTCGGTGTTCATATAATGATAGGGAAAATTTTGATGGTCTTGATAATTGTGTCTAAATATCGGCGTATACGGTACAAAATGATTTGATCGATTGAAACCGTTTATATTTCGATAATTATTCTGCCCGTGAAAATTATTATTATGGTGAACACGGTTATAGTTTCGGTAATTATCAACATTTCGATGGTCAAATCGAGTACCATTATTTTGATTCTGCTTATTTTTATAAAATTTGTCATTTTGTGATGTAAATTTTTGCTGTTGTTGTTGTTGCGGTTGGACTTTTTGCTGCTTTTGTTTTTGTTTTGAATCCATGTTAGTTTTTTTTCTTAATGGTTTTGGTGGTTTTTGAGGTGGAACAAAGGGCACAGCATTAACACCAGATCCCCATAAATCACTATTCATAATAACATCATAATCATCTTTGGTTGATGCATTAATTTTGAACGACACAAAATTGAGTTTATGTTGCTTTTGACTTTTCTTGGTTAAAATTTCAACTGAAAAATTGGTATCGTTAACTAAAGATGTTTTATGTGTGATATATGCAGCTAATTTATCACATGTTGTCGTTGGTTTGCACTTTGAAATATATATGGCAAATTGGTCAGTTTGATTGTTGGTTATGTTACTGGGTAATGCCATTTCTGACAACGATGGCTCTGAACGGGGTGATGACGATGCGTTTTGTTGATGTTGTTGTTGATTATTTGCATTAAAGACTTTTTTGAATTTGTCTGAACACACTTCACAAGTTATGGCAAATGGTGAATCCATTGTGAATGTGTCATTGAATTTTGTTAACATTTCATTGTCATATGTATTTACAATAAATGTTCCATCATGAGCTGATGTCGCCAGACCAAAAATTTTTAATACACTTTTCACAATTTTTTCATTATTTTTCCTTTCTCTCATGCATTGGATATAAACTTGATTCCCGCAATACATGCAATTAAGTTTGAGTTCTGCATATCTTTCACCCTTACAATTGTTTTTCACGCAACAATGTGGTTCTGGCATTTTGCATCAACAACAACAATAATGTAAACAATGTGAAATGTTAATGGTTTAATATTGATTTATGAGTTTTTTTTTAAAACAAAATTGGATGAATTCCTATATTTTCAGATAGAAGAGTATTCAAACTTTTGTTTTCAAACAATTTTGCAATTTTATTTTGATTTGATAATGTATTTTATATTATTAATTTGTAGAGCACAGTATTTTCGATGTAGTACGTTTGACAGTTCTTGTTTTTTTCTCTTTTACTGGATGAGAATAGCTGCAGATAGATATCGATTTGAGTTAAGAAAACAAGCGATGGAAGCAATGCTTGCAAAAATAGGATTTTTTTCTAGAGAATAATAATTTGAAATAAAAAAAATGTGAATTATATGCATTTTATTGAAATAAATTTGAAAATAATATATAAAAACTTATACATTTGTGTATTATTTTTTCATGAATTCCCTCATACGTTGTGCAATATCTAATACATGCTGATATTCATTGGTCATTTTCTCTGAATCTATTTTATGATGCCCCCAAGCGAGCGTATCTATACAATCAGGTTTAATTATATACCGTTTATCATCAAACGGATTCAGCGCAATCTTTTTCATAGAAATGGTGTAAACATGATGACTTTTCGAACGAATCGAATATTGTTTTCTCATTTCAATACAATTATTTTTTATGCAATTATAGTAATCATCAAATGAAACCTTATTTGACAATACATTTTTCTTAACTCCCTTCGCTTTTTTCATTTTGTCGATTCTACCTAGCGTTCGCAATGCATAACATTTTGAACGCAATCCAACAACCTCGGTTGCAATCTGACCCTTGAGTTCATCTTTGAACTTGCCTATCACTTTATTGTTATGGCGTTTAATTCCATAAATATTTTCCTCAGTGTCGGTATACACCAGTTGGACATTTTGACTATATTTAGGTTTCAGGTAATTATACAAAAATTTATACATCAATACTTTCGATATTTCCAAAATGCACATTCCTACAATGATGGGTCTGTTCATGAGAATATGTGATTTGTGCATTTCGATAGAAACTAAGTCTTCATCAAATATTTTACAATTTTTAAAATTTGGTCTAGCTATTAAACTCCTACCACCTACTCGCCCACCCCATTTATTAATTAACCGAATGTCTGAACGTAATCGCAGATTTTCCATTGTTTTCCCATAGATTGCATTATTCAACAATTTATAAAAATCTTTATCGAAATCATTATTGGATTGGGCACGGTGCTTGGTATTCAACTCAATATAAGGTTTCAACCATGCACTCTGTCTGAATTGAAGCACCCGATGAACTTTTTTCAAAATCAGACCATGTTCGAGAGCTAGTTTCAACATATGATAATGTACAATATAATTCTTCTTATCATAGAATGTTAACATTAACTTATCATTCTTCGTTATACCGGGTATGCCTCGTTTCTCTGGACAAAATGGGAAATCATTATGTTTGTCATGAAGTTCGGGTGGATAATGCAAGTCAACTTCAATTACATAGCCTATATCCGAGTCATCCTTCAAATTTACAATCGAATATATATTTTTTTGATAATCAGGTGTGTTGACACTCATTCTCAGAAAGCCACTGATATCCACCAATTGGTAGACGCTGAGACATTGCATACCCGTACAAGTTATTAGCTTTTGATTAAAAAAGTCAAAAATATATATTTAAAATCATTTAAATGCAAATGAAACAATCATATTTACCATCTAAGTATAAAAGATATGAAGAATCCTTCGAAGGGTCAAACTCCTCACCCATGTAACTATTGTTCGCTCTCACATATCGCTTATTTACTTGGCTCACGCCACCACGTATGCCACGTTCCGCAAACATCAGCATATCCACGTCAGTGAAGATCTCTATTGAAACATTCGTGTATTTCAACATTGCGTCAAATGAGAGCCCCGGTGCACTAAAATAATGTGCTGGATCAAGTGAATATAGTAGTAGTAGTAGCATGGCATGTAGTTCTGAAGTTCTCAAACACATCAGCCAGTAGTAACACATCCATTTTCAAGTATAAATCAGAATATTCACCTAGCGTTAGTATTCCAAATCTCTCCCACACATTCTGTGCATGTTTGTAATCCTCTTCTGATATATCAGAACCTGTCAACATGCTGTAAAAACTCTCTTTTGAAGGTAGTATAGTCTCTTCAAGTTTCTCATATTTATCGATGTATTCGTATGGGAAAACACCTTTTCGATTAAGCAAATCAAACATATTAGTTGAATCATAACCGGATTTTAAACATTCCGATTTGAGAATTTGTTTTTTTTCCTGTGGGACAATTGAAGCCAAATAGTCCAGAGATGTTGACATGAAACGCAAAGAATCGATGAATTTAAACATTATTTCGTGTGCATATTTATTTGATTTTCCAACACCGCGCATGGTCTTTATGAATGAAATATATTTTTCCGAATTGTGTGGTATGATGACTATTTCACCGGGGATTTGTTGATCACTTCCTAATTTTCTGATTAGTAAATGTGAGTCATAGCCGGACAAATTGTGCATTACAATCGGAATGCTTCGACTGATTTGATATTGCAGATTGCATGATTGATGTGCAGCACCTCTATAGAGACCCGTTATATGGCAATGATCCCTCACTCGAATCATATCAGATTCAGATTGATCGATCTTGAAACCTTTTTTACATATATGACAAATTGTTGTTTCTCTAAATTGTTTTTCTTCTTCTTCGGACAAAGTATTCATTGATTTTCTATCCTCCAAAAAATTAAAAACCTCGTTTGCAATTTCTGTCAATTCATTCATAAACCAATCGAGACAATTTGCACCGCGATCGCTTGAATATCTAGATCTTGATTCGTTGATATTGTTCTTGAAATAATATCCGATACTATGCAATTCGTGATGATGATGTGCTTGCGTTGAACAATCAGGGTTATACACAGATGATTCCGTTTTCTTCAGCAATGCCTCTGTGTCTGCATATACGATGAATGGTACTTTAAGCTGATTTTTATAATTTTTGAAGGATTCATAATTATTTCCAGGTAACGGCATTTCAATTGCACAATCATTCATATTTGTACATAATATTTTATGTTTTTCTAGTTTCTCATTCGAAGAGAAATGATTTAAACATCGATCACATAAAAATATTTTACGATTATGTGATGTGCAGTGATGTTGTTGTTGTGTTGAGTCTGACTCTGTAAGCATGAGTAAATGCACGTATTTTTTTTTCAGTTGTTTTCAAAGCTAAAAATAGCGGACACACACGTTTTTTTTCTGAATCGAAATAGTATACATTAACAGCGATGTGGGCATTTTGCTGCATGAATTTTTCAATTTGATTGAGTCGCACCGGAAAGTCAATCCCATCAAAATTCAATTCATCTGCCCAGAATCGATAGTTTGCTGCATTATTCACTTTATTTTTGTTTTTAGCATACACTTCATCGTAGTGTAATGCAGCCAAAATTGACCACTTAAAACATTCATCGTAGGTGTTTTCCAAATTGACAATTGATGTTAATGTTAATGGTCTGCACCATACAGCGTTTCTTCGCCAGAGGTGGTTTATTATAAATTACAAAAATGTGTATAAAATTTGTACAAATTTATTTATAACCAATGTTTGATAGCACCGATCAGTTAACCTATTTGCCAACCCTAACGGTTACGGAGCAAAACGCTGCGATTAACTGATTTCAAAATTGATTATTACATTTATTTTCTTGAAGTTTTAAAATATTCAATTAATCTCTTTTTTATGGTATCTGTGCTCACATTGAAATCAACTAAATATATATCACAATTGGGAATCTTTTTATCAGAAAATTCATTAAATGTATCAAGCATAAAATTCATTGGCTGATATTTTCTATAATTACACTTTTCCAATGGTACTATTAATAGATTATTATTGCGAGTTTGGTAATGAGGTAAACGAAATACGGTATATTCCAGTAAATGACTAGATGATATTTCACCAATGATCAATTTGTGAATAAAAATCACTTGGGCCACCATTCTACGTTCTTCCAAAGTTATCAATTGAAGCAGCATCAGCCTATCTTCATACTTTGGCAGGTGGAATCTATTTGGCCATTTTAATTTTCGAAGTGCATAAAGTAAAAATTGTTTCTGGATTGATTCGATTCTTCTGGTCTGACCCTTCATGTAGGGGTTCCAAACTTGTGAACCATATTCAAGTATTGGTAATACATATGTGTAAAAGAGTAATCGAATGGTCCACGGATCCTTGAAATCACGACCAAATCTTTTGATCCAAGCTAGTCTTGATTTGGCTTTTGTTATGATGTATTCAATGTGTGATTTGAAATTGAGTTGACTATCAAGAATAACTCCTAAGTCTTTGATTTCGTTGACTCTCTGGATGATTTCGTCTCCAATGATATAGTTATGATCAATCATTGTACCCATTCGGTGGAACCTCATCAATTTGGTCTTCTTAACATTCAATCTAAGATCATTACGACTGAAAAAGATAGAAATGTTTTCTAAGTCATTTTGCAATTTCAAGCAATTGTTCTCAGACTCGATATGTTTGGACAGTCTAGCATCATCTGCAAATGAAAGTAATGTAGAGTCTTCAACATAATATGGTAATTCTATGATAAATAATAAAAATAGTGTGGCTCCAATTGGATAGCCCTGACCTGTACCAGAGGTAACGTCAATTGGGATTGACTTCGTATAATCGATTTTTACTATTTGCTTTCTGCCATTTAGATAGGATTTAATCCATCTTAGAATCTCATGGTTCAGACCCATGACATTGAGTTTGTGGATCAGTAGATCAGTGTTTACGGAATCAAAAGCCTTTGCTAGATCAATATAGATTGCATCAGTTTGTGTATTTGTCGACAAGTTGTTCAATGTGGACGATGCAAATTCAACTAGATTCGTAATTGTTGATCTTCCTTTTATGAAACCGTGCTGACTATCATTAATGATGTTCTTAATGTGAAAATTCAAATGACCTGTTAATATTGAATCCAATATTTTTGCTGTTACGCATTGGAGTGCCACTCCTCTGTAATTACAAATATCATTTCTTGATCCACTTTTGAATATCGGCCTTACGAACGATGTTTTCCAACATTGTGGTACTTGCGCCGTTTTCATGGATTCACTGAGAATTAGTGTGATAGGTTTTACTAATGATTCTACACAATTTTTTATGAATAAGTTCGGAATTCCATCCGGGCCTGGAACCAAGTTATTTGGTAGGTTATTGATTGCTTGCATCACTGTTTCTTCAGTTATATCAATTTTTGGAATGTTACTGCATAGATTAATCAATTCGTTTCTGTGTTTGTTATTGGATTCAAACGTACGCACTGCATCTGGATTATATCTAGAGTAGGCAGTAGAGAAGAATTGGGCAAATAAATTAGCGATTTCTGATTCGTTGTTGGATTTTTGTCCATTATATTCCATGGTATTTGGTAATTTATCATTTGATTTGTTCAAGTATTTTACGTGTTTGTAAAAGTTTAATGGCTCATCAGTGATCATTTGTTCCATTTCAATGGTATAATCGTTATATGACTTTCTGACACTTCGATTATATTCAGTCCGCTTAATTAAAAATTCTTTGTTTGCCTCTCTAAATTGATCTCTTGTTATTTAATAATTTCGGGAGCTTCATAAATCACGATCCACGCAATGGTTCATATTTAAAAATTTGCACTCTCAAACGATCGATTTTGCTCAAAGTAAATCCAGAACCTTCAATCATGACTTCGTCAACTTTTCTCACCACGTAATCAATGTTATCTTTTCCAAAATGTTCTTTAATGTTGGTTTGTAAATTAATTTCCGTCATTTTAGTCGGAATATGAATCTTGCGTTTCTCGCGCAATGGATCACTCTGTTCACTCACTTCGAATGACCTTTCGAATTCTGCACTAAAATATGACATTGATTTTATCATATCAAACTGCAACACGGTATCTTTTATTTGAAGTTGATATAGGTCGAATGCATTGAGTAAAAATTCTTCTATATGGATGAAACCTTTATTCACTATCTCAAACTCTTGTATCTGCCGTCCAAATGCAGATCTCAACACTTGCAATTCCACTCTCGGAATTTGATTGACACCATGTTCATCGCTATACTCTTGGTCCGACATTATCACTTTTAAATCAGTATATTGACTGTTTTGATGTTTTACTCTGTTAGCTATTTAAATAATATTTTCAGTTCCTTCACTTTATTTCTTATACTCATTCACATAAGTACTATAAACATGCATTAAACATTTGTCAACAGAGTAGGATAAAGATATGATCTTAAAACTCTTAATGCATTTATTTCGTACAAAAATAACAGATAGTATCTTCGTGCGCATAAGATCAAGATTAGTTATTTTCCGCTTAAATCTGCGCAGTCTCCACTTTTAATTCACTGAATAGGTTTAACTCCTAAGCGTACTTTATAGAAACAAAAAAACTGTGACTGACTGAGTGGGGCATATGAGATGATAGATTTATAAAAGGTTTATAAGCATTGCAATTCTTATGTTTGAAAACTTTATTGTTCAGTGTTTGCTATTGGTAAGTTCAGTTTTTTATTAAAAATATGTGTGCACTTGTGAAATTACAAAACATCAATAAACCATACTATGGTTTTACGAAATTGTCACAAGGATACCATGAAATTGAGTGTTTTAGAATTGTGAAAAACAAGTTTAAGAAAGACAATGATGAGGGCAGTGACAAAACTATTCTTGTCGAACTGAAAAATGAAGTTGTCTTTTTGCCACAATATTTTTTAAGAAGAATTAATGAACTTGACGTATTTATACTTTGGTGGGCGTCGTTCTGAAAACAAGTAAGCTTATTGAAGTTCATATTTAAAAAACAAAAAATACAATTGTTTATTCTAGTTTATATTTATAAGATGAAAAACCTCTGAACGAGGTATAAACAGAGTGGCGCACCCAAAGATCCTGCCCACAAAATGACTGATATACAATTTTACGTGGCGCTTGTGAAAATATATTGTCGTTCCACAGTCCTCAAATAATTCAACAATTTGTCCATGCCATATTACAATGAATGTGAACTAGAGTGCGCCAGTGCGAGTCCCGAACGTTTTCACTTTCATTATCTTTGAATAACAATGGCTATAATCAAAACTGGAATACAAATTATTTACAACCGCATTTTGGATTGCAGGCTCGGAAAACGCCTCGCTCGCACTGGCGCACTCTACTTCACATTCATTGTAATATGGCATGGACAAATTGTTGAATTATTTGAGGACTGTGGAACGACAATATATTTTCACAAGCGCCACGTAAAATGTGATATCAGTCATTTTGTGGGCAGGATCTATTAGTGCGCCACTCTGTTTATACCTCGTTCAGAGGTTTTTCATCTTATATCAGTAGTTTTGTAAGGTCAATTTGTATGAAACACTTAAAAATAACAACTTTTTGAGATATATCATCGAATTCTGTTAAACTCCATCGACCGAAGTGCTAATTTTGGGTACCTTTGAAGTAAACACGGCGAAGATATGACGAGATGAGCCAAAAATAAAATTTTGAAATTTTGGGTTTGTTGAATATTCAATCTTCGAAAATTAATATCTCAAAAATTGCATTTCGAAAATTAAATCTTGGAAAAATTCGATCTTCGAAAATTATATGTTCGAAAATTACATCTTCAAAAATTCCGTGTTCGAAAAACAAAACTTCGAAAATTCAATGTTCGAAAATTAAAACTTCGAAATTTCTAACTTCGAAAATTGTCATCATGGTCGATCTGGTCCATCAAGATTTACCACGGTCGCCGAAACATTACTGGCATGATTTGATAGTGTCAACCTGTCAACTCGGACACATATAGCCAAAACTGAATTTTTGGGAAAAATGATGAGTGAAATTCCAACTTCCATAACTTAGGAACGGTTGACCCGAGTTTGATGGTTGAGCCCTCGTTGGATAGGTATTGAGGTGTAATACCAAAGTGTAATTTTTCAGAATTTACGGTAATGGGTACGGGGGTCAAAATAACGAAAAACCAAAAAAATCGATTTTCGATTTTTCAGTTTTTTCAATGTGGTGACCAAACCTGATTACAGATTTCTTTCATACTAAGGACATATTTGAAGCTTAGCTCAATACCTTTCATTTGCGGCATCTGCGAATTTTCTATGTTGTTTATTAGCGGAGTTATGGAATTTTGAAAAAAATCGACTCCTCGACACTCTCCCCCTGCTTAATTTCTTATAAGTAAAGAAATTCGGCCGTTCTCGACGGTTTTGAACTGCCCCTCACACTCCCTAAAAATACCTATTGAACACCGTTGAAAATGGTGATTTTTTGGATTTTAATGGATTTTGAACATATTTAGGGCTATTAAAGTGCATGAATGAGCTGTCCACTTGTATTGACATGTTGAGAAGAGTTGTGTATTATAGTCGAATGTACAATTTTGCTTGAGATATGAACAATGATTTCCCAACCGTTTGGTCGATATGTGCTGAAAACCTCAAAAAAGGCCCCCAAAAAATACACATTTTTCAACATTTTATCAATTTTCATACCGAAGATGTGATTTTGTTGGATTGAAGTCTTCAGCAAAGTTGTAGCAGAGCTCAAAACAAGCAACTTTGCTGAAGAAATCAAAGCGAAATGTCTGATGGTTCAGGAGTTATGGACAAAACAATGATAGGTCGATTTCAGCAAAAAAGGGAAAAATCCGCCTCGGAAGCGAAATTTTCAAGAGTGTATAAAAAAACTCTGTGACGTGCCAGTGAAAAACCGAACCCGGCGTTTTTCTTCTACTGACCCATACTTTCAATCGTCATTCGATTTTTTCACCCCCTGCACTATGTCTCGAATATTGTTGCACAGTGTAATCGAATCGTTACCTCACTTTGCCTAGTCATTCTTTTAAATTTACGCTTATTGACATAAATTGTTATGAGTATACTAAAAACATATATGAAAATCAAAATAAGGATAGAAATAAAATGAACATGAAGCTCCAATTCTGGATAGTTGATATCAAATAAATATTGGTCAAAAAATGTCTCATTGTCAGACAAATAAATCAAATTTCCTGTATTGTTTGGTTTGAACTGAAAAAATGTGGTGCTTAAAGAACAATTTCTGTTGTTAACAACTCTTGAATGCGATGAAATGCGAATGAAAAACTCGGTATTGTCGCATTTGGCATATAAAAGTAACGGTCGAAAGACAGTAAAGTACGTAGTATTGAATATTTGCGTTATTATGTTCTGTCTAGGATATTTCTTTAAACAGCTATATAATGAAAAAATTTTGTTTAAATGATCCGTTTCACAATTCCAAAGACCTATTGGTTTGTAGCAAAAATGTTTTCCCAAAGATCAAAAACACTTTGATTTAATTGTTTTGTTGGTGTAGAAAACATGCTCATTGCCGATTCTTGCATAATAAGTTGCATTAGTTTTCAACATATATGGTTTTGAATCTATATTAAATGGTCTTGAATTGAAACGCGAAATACTAGTCATTTGAAAAATTGGTATCTCAAACAGCTATGTTATTATATAATTGTCATAAAAAAAGTTAAATTTAGAAAATTGAAAAAAGTTTGAAGAAAAATTTGTTGAAAAGTCAAACGGATAGTTCATGTCGGTGGTGTTAGAGATTTTGAGAATTGTTTGAACGTCCCATATAAGATATTCCATTGAAATTAAATCCAAAAGTGCTGTTGAATTCAAAGAATACAATTGATTCAATTTATGGTTTAAATCAATAAATTTTTTCGTGAATCCCTTTACAGCAAGACATTTACTTTCCTCGCCCCTATTACTATAAAATGATTCCAAATAAGTTTTCAAGCGAAAAATGTGAAGAATAGTAATGTTTCTGTGTAAAAAATTATTAGAAGGTGCTGTTATGAATGGATTTTTTACATTCCATTTAACATTCGTTTCAATTTCGTTAATAAGCGCTACCAATGAAGGTGAGCTCGTGTCACAAATTGACTTTAAACTTGTGTACCAGAGTGAAACATTTCTGATTGCCTCAATGCTAAAAGTGTATGCCAAATATTGGACTGAAGTTTGAAGATTCGTTGTGGTATAAGGAGTTAATAAAAGACCTGATCGTGGATTTTCCCCTCTGATTTCGAGTTGAGTTGTTAATGTAAATATTGTGAGAAAAATTCCCCCAATAAATTTCATATTGTATCGTTAATGGTAATTTAACGGTGCTTCAACCGGCTGAAAAGAAACAATACAATTTGTATTAGTGCAACCGGTAACAAAACGTATTTTAAAAATAATTTTAGAAATTGATTTGAACTGAAGAGATCACTGATCACAGTGGACGGCAGTCCACACGAGTGACGAAAGCACCTCTAGTGCGAAAAGTCTACTCATCACGGAGAACGGCAGTTCTCCCAGTGGCGCACCAAAAAATTCATTTTTGAGTGCAACACTATATATACGCGAGTTTTCGGATTCTGTGTTGCCGACCGATGTCATTCGTGGAATAGGCATTGGCGTGTAGCTTAGGACCAAACTAAACGAAAGCCGTCGTCAAAATGAATTTTTGTGGAACCAAAAAAATTTTCGCTTGGGGGACGTATGGGGGTGTTTTTTTCAGATTATATAGCATATCTCCCGGTGGGTAATCTTGACCACTATGGTTGAGTAACCAATCGATAGTACTCCTCAATACCTTTCCAACGAGTGCCCAACCATCAAAATCGGTTGACCCGTTCAAAAGTTGTGTACGTTTTCCCGGAAAGGGGGGTTTTCGATGAAAATTGGGTTTGGTATGTTTGTGTGTGTGTGTGTGTGTGTGTGTGACTTTGTAGTTTGTCTCGATTTCTGTGATGTATAACATCATTTTTAGGGAGTGTGAGGGGCAGTTCAAAACCGTCGAGAACGGCCGAATTTCTTTACATATAAGAAAATGAGCAGGGGGAGAGTGTCGAGGAGTCCATTTTTTTCAAAATTGCATTGCTCCACTAATACACAAGGTAGAAAATCCGCAGATACCGCAAATGAAAGGTATTGAGCTAGGCTTTAAATAAGTTCTCAGTATGAAAGAAATCTGTAATCGGGTTTGGTCACCACATTGAAAAAACCGAAAAATCGAAAATCATTTTTTTTGGTTTTTCGTCATTTTGACCCCCGTACCCATTTTCTAAAATTCTGAAAAACTACACTTTGGTAGTACACCTCAATACCTATTCAACGAGGGTTCAACCATCAAAATAGGATCAACCGTTCCTAAGTTATGAAAGTTGGAATTTCACTCATCATTTTTCGCAAAAATTGGGTTTTGGCTATATGTGTGTCAGAGTTGACACTATCAAATCAAGTTGTGATATAATACTGAATATGATGACATAACATGCTCGCAACTCATATATCACAATCGATATACATTATAATTGGCTTTCAATCGGCGCCTATTGACTCGATTTGGAGGAAAATTTGGATTACAAGTAAAAAAAAACCAAAAACTTCGAAATCGAAATTTTGGCTCATTTTGTCATATCTTCGCCGTATTTACTTCAAAGGTACTCAAAATTTGCAATTCGATCGATGGATTTGAACAGAATTTGATGATATATCTCGAAAATTTGTTATTTTTGAGTGTTTTTTACAAATAAACCTTACAAAACTACTGATATAAGATGAAAAAACCTCTGAACGAGTTATAAACAGAGTGGCGCACCTAAATATCCTGCCCACAAAATGACTGATATCACATTTTACGTGGCGCTGTTGAGTTATATATTTTTGGTTCAACGCTTTTCAAATAATTCAACAAACCTTTCCATGATGGCATCAATTGAAATTTGAACTAGTGTGCGCCAGTGCGAGTGCCGAATGAAAACGTGAATTGTATTACGGCGGAAAAATAAATTCATTTTGTTTACACAAATATTTCGGTTTGAATCGTAGCCTAACTCTAATCGAATTGTCAGAAAAGCGCACTTTGCTCGCGCTGGCGCACACTAGTTCAAATTTCAATTGATGCCATCATGGAAAGGTTTGTTGAATTATTTGAAAAGCGTTGAACCAAAAATATATAACTCAACAGCGCCACGTAAAATGTGATATCAGTCATTTTGTGGGCAGGATATTTAGGTGCGCCACTCTGTTTATACCTCGTTCAGAGGTTTTTTCATCTTATATCTTATATATATACAGTAAGTTTCGAACTTTGTATCTATGAGTCCGAGCGATTTGTGTCATATACCATCTGAAAGGTCTTTGAAAATTAGCGTAAAAAAAGTATACACACTCGAAATTTTATCAACCACAAGTGGAGATATCGCGGTGGAAAAATTTCGGCTAATTTTCAGTTTTTCGGCCATAACCCGGGTAAAAATAGATTAAATATTTTTGAACCTGATATTCTATGATTCTACGCGTGAATACGAATCCAACAACATCCCAACCATTAAAATCGGACCATACGTTGAAAAGTTATGGCCATTTGAATTTTATTCGTGGCGTCTCCATCTATCAATTTATAATATTTTTTGGGTATGTATGTATGTATGTATGTTCGTACCATCTCCCGATTTTTTTCAAACTTTCAGGGATTGTAGTACATGAAAAACTAAGCAACTTTTGTTCTGGAAGTTTTTGATTTGGCCGCCATCTTGGCCGTGGCCGGCCTCTAGAGGCCAAAAAGTGACCACCACGGCCACAGCCACTGTGGCCGAACCACTCGATATTTCTCAGACATACGCATATCATTGGAAAGGTATTGAGATAAGCTTCCAAATGACACCCACTTGAATTTTAAATTTTCAAGTTGGTAGGCCATTCTTGGCCAAAAACTGAAATACGGCCACTTTTTGGAGATTTTTTCTCCACTTTTTGGTCATTTGCTCGAAAATGACCCAAGACTTTTGATTCATATTTTCAGGGTTATTGGCCCTAACCCTGGTCTAAAATAAGCCATATCGCATATATCCCACAAAATTCGTTTTTTCGAGATATTGACATATTTATTCAAAATTCACCATAAAAACACCGAAAAATGCATTTTTTGGCACATATGCACTAATTTCGGGGATCAAATACTTGTAATAATATTTAATTCGATTTTTACAGCAAATTAAAGGGAGCCAAATAAAATTTTCATCCAAAGTAATCAGTATTTTCAATGCTGAGCTGGTCCTGAGCCGGCCAGATCTAGAGATGGTTCGAATAGTCTTAGGGGGGGTCCAACCGGTTAGGAGGGTCAATTGTTACACATGGAGGGGGGGGGGCGGGGTTAGCTGGAGCCTATGCACAAAGGGGGGGGGGGTTTCTGGAGCTTATGTACGGCAGCAGACCGGGGTCAAATTTGCCTTCTGAACGTGCCAGAAGGGGGTAAACCCCGCAAACCCCCCCCCCCCCCCCGTGCGCATGTATGTTTCTTCAGCATAGTGGGCATCGAGGACTTTTCTAAAGAAATACAAAACATTTCTTTATCTTTACCTTCTAACCATTCACTCCCAAACATTGACGTGGTAAATTTATTGGAATTATGTGATGTATCAGTTGAAAAAAATTCAACGCATGTCGATACTGCAATTCACATACCAGTACTGGTAAACAATGGTTCAACATTATTTGAAACCACTCCGATTCCATTTTTTCAGAATGATTCAACACGAATTATTGACACAAATTCAAAATTACATTTTAAATACGATAATGAAACTTTCATATTGAATTACGAAGATTATGAAAAATGCGCAAAGAGTGACAATTTGACTCTTTGCAACTCATTATTTTCATCAAGTTTGGATACTCCAAATAGTTGTTTTCAGTCGATATTGAACGAATCACAATTAAACAATTGTCCGCATAAAAACATTGACAATCATACATATATTATGAGAATTTCAAAACATTCAATTTACTGTTATGTTTTTGAACCAGTACAACTTCGAATCACTTGTCGTGATCAGGACTTTGAATACTCATTGAATATGAGCAAAATATTAAACTATGACGAAGATTGCAATGTCCATAAGGCAATACATGAAAGTCAGGAGCATTTCCCGGGCTATACAACAATTGAGATCGATTATTCTTACGTAACACCGAATTTTTCTGTTAATGACATTTTCTCTAAAAATTGGACATCACTGTGGACGGTAGTCCACGCGAGTGACGCAAGCAACTACTATGCATGCATATTAGTGCAATGTCACAAGCCTATATATACACGCAATTTCGAACTTTTAAACCATATTACCGATCAGAATGAACTGAGTATCATTGAAATTTGACCTCCCATGACCCCTGATATGGAGGTTTGAAAAATTGACCAAAATTTCAGTTTTTCCACCATAAAGGATCGAAAACTTATCTTAATCTTTTGTAATACGCTTTATTTCGATTCTAATTCTGAATACAAATCAAACGATACCCATATCATCAAAATCGGTTGACCCGATCAAAAGTTATGTTATTATCAAAATTTTACCCCCATCCCCCCTAAAATCATGAAAAGGGGCGTTTGTTTGTCACTTTGTACCTGTGAGATATTTCAACGATATTCGCTGGAGATATTGGGATTGAAAAACTAAGAATTTTTTGTTCTACAACTTTTCGATCTGGTTACCCCTATGACCAGGGGAGGTCTTTAAACTTGAAAAACTACCCCCCCTCCCAACTGCCACTGTGCCCAAACCACTAAATGTACAGAAACGGCATGGGTATCATTTGAAAGGTATTGAGGTCAACTTTCAAACTGCATTCAAACAATTTGAAAAAAATATCCTAATTGAGAAGTTTTCAGCCAAAAACTGAAAAGTTGCATATCGGTCCGACACAAATTTGAAATTTTCTCGAAAAAACTCCCAACGATTTTTTTCATAATTTCCACGATTCTAGCGTAAATATGGTGCATATGCGTTATATCTGGGAAAATTCGTTTTTTCGAGATATTTCGGTTTGAAGTGAAAAAACACCTTAAAATTGACCAAAAATGCCGTTTTTAATCCGAAAACATGATAAATAACGCCAAAAATATAATTTAATTGTGATTATAGTATACTCTGACTCAAAGGAGACAATAGTTCTTCAGATGTCAATGCTCTAAAATGTCTACTTTTCACGATTTTGAGTTCAAAAGCTAAAAAACCACACAAAAATCGAACAAAAATCAATTTTTCACTTCATAACATGAGAACTACCGCAAAAAAATGTCATACAATACAATTACAAACGTATGGAGAAGATTGTGTAATGATTGTAATCGTGCGTCTTGGAAAAAGAACATTAACTCCTTGACTGAAATTTCACAAAATACTAAAAAAAATCTCAATACAAAATGATTGATATCAAACAAAAAACCACTTGGCGCGGTAAATACTCGTGCCGCAAGCAAAATCGGTACAAAAACTTACTGATATCAATTTTGTGACGCGGCTAGCGAGTTACTTTCATTTTTTCGATTTTAAAATATAATGTGTAAAAGACCTGTGTATGCTACATTTGCCACAAGTCTTTTCTCCATTGAAATTTCTAGGCAAAAGTGAATCGATTAAAATGGCAATAACTCGCTAGCCGCGTCACAAAATTGATATCAGTAAGTTTTTGTACCGATTTTGCTTGCGGCACGAGTATTTACCGCGCCAAGTGGTTTTTTGTTTGATACAATTATACGGAAATTAACCGTCGCAAAATAGAATTCTTGGATATTGTTGCAAAAACAGAATCACTCATGGACACAGTTCGCGGTAAACGCGAAACCGAATCATTCGAATCATACATTATATTCGCGTACAATACAATCAAATGAAAAACCTCTGAACGAGGTAAAAATCGAGTGACAAAAGCAAAATGCAAAATACAAAATTTGTGATATGAAATTTGTGCCGAAAAAAAGTTATTTGAATTTTGTAAACAATTTTTCAGTGCATTAGTGCGTTCGGTGCGTTCGGTGTGTTGTGATGTGTTTTCGATAGGAAAAAAAACACAATTTCAGCAACGCACCGAACGCACTAATGCACTGAAAAATTGTTTACAAAATTCAAATAACTTTTTTTCGGCACAAATTTCATATCACAAATTTTGTATTTTGCATTTTGCTTTTGTCACTCGATTTTTACCTCGTTCAGAGGTTTTTCATTTGATATAGAAAACTTTCAGTTTAAATGCAAAAATTCGAGCAATTATGTCAATTTATCTTCGAAATTGTTGCTTTAGTTGACATGAGTTTCGAAATATGCACATTCTTGCAAATTTTTGTGTTTCTGTGCAAATGCATAGCAAAAACGAGAATATTCGCGATGGTATTGCATTTCGCAAGAATTGAAACGTTTCAATTTTTTAATCAGTAACAACAAATCATTGTCATTTTCATCTTGTAAATATTTACTATGTGCATTCACGATATCCCGTTCCCATTTATAAGATTCGCTCAGTGCACACAAGCTCTCAAAAACATCAGTATCGCGAAATATCTTGGGATTTTCTTGAATTTCTACGCATATTTTATAGCTTCTATAAAATATCATTATTTCTGATTCGTCGCTTGCATGACCCAACGCCATATATTTCAAAAATAATTTCTCGTAGAATGGATCATCTATTAATTCCCTTACAGATGGTGGGAAATAATTCAAACGCGCCCTGATAAATCGTTCCATTTTCCTATCACCAAAGAGACTTGAGAGTATTGTCATGAAACAGTTTTCCTCCCGTGTTTGTGATCGTTTCGCCATTGTCCCTCGAATCGTAGCCGGTGCCAAAGTATTCTGAAATGGGTAAATAATCATTTTCCAGAATAAAATTGACGGCCTCATTCGAGTTATCTAATTGGACAATTGGTGTAACTAAAGGCGGCTCTTGGTCATATTGAGCTTGTGCCTTCTTTGTCAAATTTTTATGTATTTTTTGACGTTTGCCATTTTTCATAATCTCAACATAACTTTCCGACACATCGATTACACGATATGGCCCCTCATACAGGTTTTGAAATTTGTGTTTTTTGATTTGCGACCTAACCAAAATCAAATCATTTACTCCAATGTCACTTCGTGAAGTATTTTTGTCATAATATTTTTTG
This sequence comes from Aphidoletes aphidimyza, assembly GCA_030463065.1. NCBI lineage: Eukaryota > Metazoa > Arthropoda > Insecta > Diptera > Cecidomyiidae > Aphidoletes > Aphidoletes aphidimyza. The sequence goes on along the minus strand of CM059996.1, from coordinate 28,123,490 downwards.
TTATGCAGTTTTTTCTCCCGCAAGTTTTCGCGTGCAATTTCCAATGTTTTGGCTATTGTATTTCTTGTGAAATCTGCCAAATTGTCATAATTATAACTCGATTTGGTTTTTGTTAATTGGTTCGGTATTTGAATACGAAATCCATGAGCTAATTCGTGAGGTGTGTAGCCTGTTGTTGAATTTATCGTATTATTATATACGAACGTAGCAAATTTAAGCAAAACATCCCAGTCATTTTTATTTTTGTCTGTAAATGCTCTCAAGTATGCATTTAGTGTTTTATGTGCTCTTTCTACCACATTAGATTGTGGATGATAGGGTGTTGTGAAGATCTTTTTTATTGAAAATAGTCGAGTCAATTCTTTAATAACTCTCGAAAGAAAAGATGTCGCGTTGTCAGAAATTAGTCGAGAAGGGAAGTTGTATTTGCAAAGTATATGTTCGAGAAGACAATTCGCTGTTGTTAAAGCTGTGCAATCTGGTGTGGCTATTGCAACTAGGTATTTTGTTAAATCACATGTTGCACTAAAAATATACCTGTTGCCAGCTGCTGTTGTTTGAATTGGTCCCACGAAATCTATAAAAACGTGGTCAAATAATATCTCGCCCAAGCTTGATATTTGCATTGGAACCTTAGTATTCGTTATTACTTTTGTTTTTTCGCAAATTGAGCATTTTTTAACAAACGTTTTAATGTCTTCCATTATATTTGGCCATGTATAAAATTTCGAAATAGTTTTATACATTCTTTCGGCCCCCACATGACCCCCTAAGAGTGATGTGTGGTACAATTTCAAAATAGACTCTATGTCTTCACATTCTGTTAATTCAAGTATTTTGTTCAAAAACAAAGTTAACGTTATGTTTTTTCCCTTGAATATTTCTTGTAAAAGATTTTTGAAGAAGATGTAATGTCTTATGTTATCATAGTCGATATTGATTGCGATATTTTCCGCTGCCCTATTTTCCGAAAGTTTTAAAATTTCCTCAATACATTGTCTTATTGCTAAAAAATTGTGTTTATTAGCGAATTGATTCGAAATTTGACAATAGTAATGACAAATATTCACATTTTTGAATTTAAAATCAACATTTCGAATTCCAAATTTGTCAATTAATTTATTTTTCAAAATGTCGTTTTCAATTGGAATTAGGTGAAAAATTAGATCAAAATTTCGTTTGTGTAAAATTGTTCCGCTTTTCTCATCAATTTCTTGATTAGAGACATGAGACGAATCTAATTTATTTTGGTTGCGTGTTATTGCATTAATTTGTTCTTTATTCACCTCAAGCATTTCGTCTAGAGACAACGGTTCGATTCTAGACAGTGCGTCGGCAACGTGATTCTGTGCGCCTGGTCTATACAAAATCTTAAAATTGTAATCTGTTAGTTCCAGTTTTTGTCTAAACAGACGTGAACCACAATCTTTCATGTTAAAAAGGTAACATAGAGGTCTATGGTCCGTAATTAACACAAAAAATCGCCCATATAAATAGACTCGAAAAGCTTTCACTGATTCGACTATTGCTAATAGCTCTCGCTCAATAGTTGAATAGCGTCTCTGTGTGTCATTAAGCGTTTTGCTAAAAAAAACTTATAGGTCTATCGTTAGGTAATTCGATAGCATGGATCCAATACAAAATTGGCTACTGTCACATGTTACGTATAATAGTTGGTTGTCTAATGGAAAAGCCAACGTAACTTCATCTGCCAGTGCAGTTTTCAAAGCTTCAAACGATTTTTGTTGTGCGTCCGTCCAGATAAATGGTTGTTCTTTTTTAAGCAACATTGTCAAAGTTTTTGCCAAATTAGCAAAATTGCGTACATAGCGTCGAAAATAATTACACATACCCAAAAAGGATTGAATATGCTTTACTGTGGACGGTCGAGGGTAATTTCGAATAACTTCAACCTTTTTAGGATTGGCCTTCATTCCATCCTTAGAGATTATGTGACCCAAATATTCAAATTTCTTTGCATAAAAAATACATTTCGAAATTTTAAGTTGTAAGTTATGTTGCTGTAGTAGTTGCATTGTTTTCCATAAAGTTTCATCATGTTTTTCTTCAGAATCTGCGTACACTATTACGTCGTCTAAATAAACATAGACGCCTTTGCCCAATAAGTCGGCCAAAATGGTATTGATTGTTCTTTGCCAGGTCAGTGGAGCTGAAGTTAGTCCCATAGGCATGCGGACCCATCGATACTGGAAGTTTCCTGCCGTAAAGGCTGTATAATCTCTTGAATTTTCTTCCAAAACGATTTGATGGAAAGCACCTTTAATGTCTAAAGTTGTGAAGTATATACTTCCGCTCAAACCCACTAAAATATCATCAATCAAAGGTATTGGGAAATTCTGTATTTCCGTAATTTGGTTTAGCTTGCGATAGTCAACCACTAATCTAAAGGTGTCCGTTCCACCCGATTCTCCCTTTTTTCCCACTAAAATGACAGGTGAATTATAATTGGATTGGCATTTTTCTATAATACCCTGTCGCTCATAATTGTCAACGATTTCTTGCAGATTTTTTTTATGTGAGTGTGGGATTCGATATTGTCTCAAAAATATCGGCTTCGAATTAGGAATCAGAGTGATTTTATGTTTGACGACGTCGGTTGAACTCAAATTGTCGCCTTCCAAATAAAATTGGTATGGAAATTTATTGCATAATTTATATACGTAATCTTTTTCTATCTCATTGCAGTTATTTATATCCAATTCATTCAGGATTTTAGTCGTACGCTGTGTCGAGACATTATTATTTAATTTCAATTCTTTTTTCCTTGTTTTAAAAATCTCATTCCCGTCTATTTTATTCTCATTGCTCTGAGGTCTTTTGACATAAAACAACGATGAATTTGATACTTCTGTCTCAAATTTTGCATTTCCATTGACTTTAAGTGCATTCCATTTTATAAATTCTTGTTCAAAATATTCTTGAGCTTTTTCATACTCGTTAAATAATATATTCTCTTTAAGCATTATATTATTGTTATTTCGGCCAATCTGTAATCTTTTTAACTCTTTTTTCAGTTTTTTACGAGATATTTTGTTCTCATTAGTCTGAATATCTGGGAAAGAAGACTTACTCACTGTTGGTGCTTCCCCCTTGCAATTTATTTCAGTTTGTGAACTTTCATTAGATTCACGATCATTCGGGCTTGTAATAATATTCTCCATTTGTAGCTTATGATTGCTGCCAATATTGCCATGATCATGGGAGAGGATTTCCGCTTTGCATTCACGACTCGATCTCCCAGAATCTATTGACATTTTATCATAAAAATGAAAACCTTTGTCTTGCAATTGTTTTGAATTATTATGAATAAAACTCAATTTATTGCAGTCTGCCACACTACATAATTGTGCCACAGTTTTTTCCAAAGTATTCTTGCAGTCGGAGCATAATTTACTACTTTTTGCATTTTTCCCAATTAATTGTTTGGATTTTTCCAATACGTTATAATTTCGTAATTCGTTTCTTAAAAAATTCGAGAAATCTATTTCCCCGATCTCTTGCGGTATATCTTCGCTTTTGCGTTTAATAATATTGCCCATTCTTATTTTCAAGTACATCTCATTGATGTCAATAATTGCTTTATAAGGACATAAAAAATCATAGCCCAAATAGCCATCGCCTGGTCCAGCATATTTTCTGTCAACAATATGAAGTGTCGTTCCCAAAAACCGATCATCTATTGACATAATGCTATGAACCATGCCTTGGGTTTTAATTGAGCTATCCATGCCCAGTATTCCGAATAGATTTACCACATAATCCATTTTGTGGGTATTTTCTTTTAATATATCATTTGCCACTAAGGAGATTGATGCTCCCGTGTCTATTAGTAATTTTAAAGGCCTTTCAGTTAAATTTGTGCGAACAAGAATAAATGGTGCTCCATCTTCGTTTAAAATTTTATGTCTAATATCTTCTTGCAATAAAGTTTGTTGCGTTGTGATTTGTAATTGTTTTAATATATTTAAAGTGTCTTTGTCATTCCCCGTTGTTCGAAAATTTACTGATAAATTAGGTGTAATGGATGAAACGTGGCGGCCCATGTGTTTCATCCGTTTTAGTTTTCCGACTCATCGGTAGAGTCAAAAACATGTGTTGCCCCCGACTCCTGTATATGCGAAACAAAATTATTTTGTTGCTGTCGGGGTTTCTTACTCTGATCATTTTTGTTTTGATCATTTCTTTGGAAATTTTTATTCCCATTCGGCCAATTATTTCTATTTTCGTTCCAAGATCTGTTTACATTTCCTTGCCCCATTGGTTTACGAAAGTTTTCGTTGTTTCGACCCGTAAAATTATTTCGGAAACGATTATTGTTCCTATTATTATCGTTGTTACGAATAAAGTTCGACGCAAATGGAGTACGTCTTCCATTTGAAAATGAAAAAGAGCGTAGTGCTGAAATTAATGAATTTACTGTGTCGTTGTTCTCTTTCTTTCTTTTGCAATCCCGTTCTCTGTGACCCACAGATTTACACGACTTACAAAATAACTCACTATTTGGTATCAAATTGAGTTCGTCATTCTCGGCCTCGATTGCATAAGCAATCGCGTCCTCTAATGAATTCGATCCGCGTGTCAATAAACGGTTTCGAAGCTTAGAATCATTAATGCCCCGAAAAAAAGATCGACGAGCGGCTCTATTATGCTCTTTTCTTTGCTCATCTGACAAATGGCTGTATGGTGCATCTCTTTTGCGAAGCAAAATACGAGATCTGTCCGCATATTCGCTCAAGGACTCTTTAGTTTTCTGTTGCAAGTTTTAAATTTTACTTATCAAAATAGTTTGGTTTGATAAATGTGAGAAATGCTTCAATAGTGATTTTTTTATATTTTCCCAATCAGATTCTTCTAATTCGAGCATTAGCTTTTTGGGTTCGCCTCTCAGCTGAAGAAACATGTGCTCATACAACTCATTGGCTTCTGTTTGATTAATGCATGAGATGTATAAAGTCTCAACTATGTCAATAAATTCGAGAAGCTCTTTGTATGAGTCTCCAGAAAATTTTGGAATTGTCCGTAGTCGTCGTAAAAATGTAACTCTAGCTTCATCACTTTGTGGTTGAGATGTTGCTTGGCCTGAAGATTGGTTCATTTTGTTCATTATAGAAATTATAAGGATCTAAACCCAAATGTTTCCGTGTGGGAAATACTAGTGGGTTCGTGCGAATACTGTTTCGTGAATATGGATTTTGTCGTTCATTTAATTCATTGATTGGAGACATAACAGACTGTCTTTTCAATTCATTGCGTTCTCTTTTGAGCCGTTCAATTATTTCTTCCGATGTCTCAGTCCTTGTAGGCAATTCATAAGTTTTATTCACATCATATGACATTCTAGGCTTTTACTTTTCCGCACATGAAATGTGCTTAGGAAAAGTATTGGTTTTGCCTCAAAAATTCAACTCCACATTACTTGAGTAAATGAACTCCGATCGGGCTCAAATTTTGACCAGAGTCTCAGTTCACCATGGGAACAAAACTTGATTTTCACTTTTTTTATTTGGATACTCGGTTCTGGTAGCTCCGGTGCAAAATGGCGTCGTCGTCGTCGTCGTCGTCGTCGTCGTCGTCGTAGTCTGTACGTCAGCAAGATAACTCTCGAACGGAGTCTCAAATCCCAAAGTGTCAAAAGCAAATTTGTTCAGAATTATTACCGGATGTTTCCTATTGAATTTGAGCCATATTGGTCTAGCCGTTCCAGAGATATGTACATTCAAGTGCACGTGAGTCGGGTTTTCAGTACATTTTTACACAAAATCTGATTTTCGCATTTTTGACTCTCCTGACCGTATTTTTCAACGAAAATTCATGCTGCTAGCGTCATTTGAATGGTATTCAAGCGCGCTTGACGTTTTACGTATTCAAAAAGTGCATAAAATGTTTCTTCATGCTGAAAAATCATAAAATGTGAACACGTGTGAAAATGTACGAAATTTTTAGAAAATTCTCAGAAAATTGAATTGTAAAAAATGAAAATGACTCACAAATGGATTCTTAAATTGCACAGTATTGTCACCGGAGGTTTCCTATTTAATTTGAGCCATATTGGTATAGCCGTTCAAGAGATATGTGCATTCAAGTGCACGTGAGTCGAGTTTTCAGTACATTTTTACACAAAATCTGATTTTCGCATTTTTGACTCTCCTGGCCGCATTTTTCAATGAAAATTCATGCAGTTTGCGTCGTTTGAAAAATATTGAAGTCCTCTTGATTCATTCTACATATCCGAACAATGCTCAAAATATAACTTCATGTTAAAAATTCATGATATATGAATAGTTGTGAAAATGTACGAAATTCTTAGAAAATCGAAGTTTGATATGAATATATCTCAAGAAAGGAGTCTCAAATCGCAAAATTTATTTTGTCACACGATGTTTTGTGTTGAACATTAGCCATATTGCAGAAGCCATCTCCGGCCGACATGAACCATGTCACATACATTGCCCAAATACAGTTCATTGTATGAAACAAGAACATTTTCCCCGTTTTCGTGACAAAACCAATACTTTTGCTCTGAATATTCGATGATTTTAATTGAACAAGAGAAAAATAAAATTTCATATCAATGCGGAAAAGTCAGGATTACGAATGTAATTCAATTTATTTTATTTATTACTTAAAGTCATTTGAGTGTTTTCTATGTGTTTCTCTAAACGATCGAATTTTGATTTTGCACCTGTATTTATTGTGCTTGAAAAGGTATTTCCAGAGGTTGAAAAAATTTCAGTGGGAATTGATTCTATACTAGTTGCAATAAGTGCGGTGGCTCCATTACCCGCGGTGTCTTCTCCAGATATTTCCGTTAAGGATTTCAGATGTTGGTGTTGTAAATACCTCGGATTTTTTCATATCTAAACTTAGAGAGTGATAAATTTCTGTCTGTTTTTTGACCTCTTTTTTATTCTCTTTCAGGCGAGTTTCTAACTCACTGATCATTTGACTATCTTCCTTGAAAATACGCGTAATTTCGGCGTTCGTGTTCAAACTTTGTTTCAAGTCTTTTAATCGAAGAGCAATTAGATCATGTTCTTGTTTTAGGTTATTCAATTTTTTCTCAGCCCTACTTATTTGTTCTGACATTTCAAGAAATAAGACCAAAAATTAAAAAGAAAAAAAAAATACAAAATAATTTTGACCCTATTGTCCCGTGCTCATATGTGTAAAATGAATTTTTTCTCGAAAAAAGGAAAAATTGAATTTTTTACTCACAGTGTACACGAATTTTCTTCAAAAATGTGATGATTTAACAAATGATGTTGTTGAATGTTGGTGTTTCCTGCTTGTGATGATTTCTGCCCTTGTGGATGTCCACTCTCGAATGTCCTCTATATGTTGAATATGCCTCAAGTATGTTCAATCTCTGTGTTGATACTGCTATATATTAGCTGGACAATATGCTATGATGATCAATTTGATGAATTTCTCCTCTTCGATGTTTGTTGTTCTCGATGAGTCTCAGTAGATTGGGTTTTGGATGAATGAAAAATTCACTTTTTTTTTTTCTTCAGATAATCTTGGCCAAATATTGATGGTTGATTATATCGATTTTATTTGGTTGCAGCTTGCACAGTTGACAACAAATTTTAAATAGTTTAAACTTTTTATTTTTCAAGTGTTTATGTGATTTTGTTCGACTTCACTTTGTTTATTCAGAAAATTTAAAAATTTTCTAAGTTATTTTTAACGAATTCTTTTATGGAGACGAAAATTTTCTAAGTCCTTTTGGTTTTTCTCTTCTTAGAGAAAATCAGTGGACAATCGAAATTTTTCTAAGTCCTTTTTCCGATTTTCGTCTAAGTCAGAGGTAGAACCTCCAGTTGTATTGGTAGCCAGTGGACTTTTTCGAACCCCAAAAAAGAAAACACTTGATTTTATATTTTAGTTTCACACTTTATTTAAATTTCACCTCGAGTTGTAGGTCTGTGCAACTGAACAAGACTGAACGACCAAGACAGGTGGCCTCGGCCTTTTATATCATTTTCAAGTTGCATTACAATAATATCCAGCTTAAAATAATAGTACCAAAAACAATGTCATCCCTATAGGTGTGAGCTCAAAAGTACGATTCTTACTCGAATAATAGTAATAATCAACCACATGTACGTGTGAGCTCAAAAGTCTGATTTTACCGAAATATAGTAACATCATATACATGTGAGCTCAAAAGCCTGATTTTACCAAAATAATAGTAACAATCAACATCGTATGTGTGTGAGCTCAAATCTCTGGTTCTTATTGAAATAATAGTGCAATCAACAGTTGTTCTTTTATACGGTTAACCGCGGTTGATTGAATCCTATAAGTGTATCAGAAAAACACTGTCTCGTATATGTATACACACATACACACGGTCATATTAAAAGTGAGATATTAGCCTATACTCTTATACTAAGTTCCCCTCATATGAGAGTAACCGTTACATTTTCATTGCCGTTTGGAAAGAAGGGTGAGATGATACACATGCACGAACAGAGCGTTGCTATGAGCGTAGCGCATCAGTGCATACAGATAGAGTTGGTTCGATTTGGTTTACACATACATGACATCACCATTCTTTCCAGAGCTTAAAAAATAATATAAATCTAGGCAAACTCGATTCAATTGCTATAATATTTGTGCGTGCTTTGCGCCTATCAATCGGTCAACTCATCGATACTTGAGATGCTCAGATTGAATTGAGTTTCATAGTCTAAAATGTTAACCGATGAACGCAGGTTAACGCCGAATCGGTTACACTGTATAGTGAATATGGTTAACTTAATAGATGCAGAAGAATTTAATTCGTTGTACTTAAACGATCAGGTGACACCTGACATTTACCCAGACAAATTTGATTTTAAAGAATATCAAAAACAACCAACTAATTTTAATAACGAAACCCGAAAATTAATTAATCAAATATTATTACATTATTTATCAATTATACAAGGTGTGTATGGTTATTATTTTTTGGAACACATCCCAGAGAAAATGTTTAGACTTTTACTTTATTTCAATATCTTACAGAAATATGATCGAATAAAAGAGGTTTCATATTTTCATTTAATTCATTGGAATAGTTATGCAGCTATTATAGAAAATCCAAAAAGGTATGTTTGTAGTAACGCAAACATTTACATCAAGCCTGTTCGAGTTCTAAAACATTTTGGTGTGGTGAAAGATTTGAGAATAGGTAGAACTGAAAATAAGCCAAGAATGTTAAAACAAATAGCGGCTGAAATTTATGCTAATTTGGAATAATGGGTGTATACTTCCATATTAGACATGATTCATTATAATTTCAAAGATGTTACTTTCACATGGGAAAAATTAGACACTATTACACTGTATGATGTTTTGTTAGTTAAATTTGTTTTTCAATACTTCTTGAAAAGAAGTGACACTAATTTATCCAAATTTCGAAAAACTGCGTAAAGGCAAATGAGAAGTTTGACACATGTCAAATCGGCCATATTAGTATTGCAAGAGAAAAAAAGGCTAGTGTCCCGCACCCCCCTGTGTCCCGCACCCCCCAACAATCCCTTAATTTTTTCAATAAAAAATGTTGACAAAAAAACGCGATTTATCAAAAACATTGAATATTTTGATTACCGTTTTTGTTCGACGGCATAATTTTTTCCATTTTGCGACTCGTGAATCAAGTTCCGCGGTGAACGATGCAATTTTAATTTTGGTTGCCTATAATTTTTGAAAAAACACCCTTGATGAAGATCAAAATACGCAAAACTCGACATTTATAAAATTCGAATGTGTGAAATTTAGTCGAAATTGGCAAAGATGACAATTTTCAGTTTTATTCGATTCAACTAAAATTTCTTGTTTTATTACTGTTTTTTGGTCCACAGTGTTGACACGAATTGTTTCCATAGACAAAAATTCCTTAACGAAATCTTTAACCGAAAATTCTTCCACTTTATTAAGCAAATAATTCACTTTCAAAATAATCACTTCACTTACGTTGTCAAGAAATAAAAAATCGCTTTAATGGAACTTCTATTTCCTTCCGTTCCTTTCCTTGAAGCCGTTTTTTGGTATCGCACGAATGTCATGAAAGTTGAGTGTTAATGAACACAATGAGAATGTAAACAAAACACAATTTCAGCAACGCTCCGAACTTATGCACTGAACCTTATTTCGGCACAAATTTCATATCACAAATTTTGTGTTTTTTATTTTGCTTTTGTCACTCGATTTTTACCTCGTTTTCATACAATTTCAATGTGTGCGCTCATTGAAATTATATTAAATGAAACCACAAACTAAATATTGACAATGAATGTCTTGCATTTTCGAATTTTTGCTATTATTTTGCATTGTACGAGTGAAAATTTATTGAAAATCAGAGCTGTCGATTTTGCATTTTAATTTGCGCAGTGCATAAAAACTATCTAAATTTCGTCGTGGAGACTTGAAATTTTCAGGGAAGCTGTATTTTTGGCTCTAATTTTCGGAACTACCACCAAAAAATATGCATTACGGGGTTTTGGATAGCTTTATTACAGCAAATACACTTTTAATCACAGAAAATCGTAATTAAAAGTGTATTTGCTGTAATTAAGGCAATATTTCAAAAATTACTTCACCGATTTTGAAAGCAATGATATGTATGTGTGCGTCAGACTCGCAGCTATATTCCTCATCCTGTGCTGACAAAATTAAAGACTTTCTTCATAACAAATCCTCTCGAAATATGTCTGCCCACACAGGATTTTGCATGAAAATTGACTTCAACCCGAGGGGCAAATGACTACCAATACTACTAAACAAACGTCAAAAGTACCGGATAGTATTGAGACTAAATCTGCACCTATTGTTAGAGAGAATCGACAGAATCGCATCTCCCACATGCTTATGTGCAGATGTTGATTCAGTACTTGTCGGTACTTTTGACGTTTGTTTAGTAGTATTGGTAGTTATTCGCCCCTTGCTTCAACCCCAAATTGAGATCAAATTGGTCGCAAATTGATCCCCAAATATAAAGATTTCGACTCAAAAGTTTTCCATACAAAATGTACGGAATACCAACTCGAGAGGACGTACAGAGTATATGCATTATTCACCGCTCTAATTTGGAAATGCGCCACACAAACTGTAGGTAGAGATTGAAGTGTTCTTTATGAAAAATATCATCATAAGATGTTTGGTTACATATTTACATTTTTATTTCAAATTACATATCGTCTGGGGCACTGAGTGCCCAGAGGACAGGTCTAAGGTTAATTTGCTGTAAAAATCAAATTAAATATTATTACAAGTTTTTGATCCCCGAAATTAGGGTGCATATGTGTCAAAAAATGCATTTTTCGGTGTTTTTATGTTGAATTTTGAATAAATATGCCAATATCTCGAAAAAACGAATTTTGTGGGATATATGCGATATGGCTTATTTTAGACCAGGGTTAGGGCCAATAACTCTGAAAATATGAATCAGAAGTCTTGGGCCATTTTCGAGCAAATGGCCAAAATGTGGAGAAAAAATGGCCAAAAAGTTGCCGTTTTTCAGTTTTTGGCCAAGAATGGCCTACCAATTTGAAAATTTAAAATTCAAATGGGTGTCATTTGGAAGCTTATCTCAATACCTTTCCAACGATATGCGTATGTCTGTGAAATATCAAGCCACTGTGGCCGTGGTGGTCACTTTTTGGCCTTTAGAGGCCGGCCACGGCGAAGATGGCGGCCAAATCAAAAACTTCCAGAACAAAAGTTGCTTAGTTTTCATGTACTACAATACCTGAAAGTTTGAAAAAAATCAGAATGGTACGGACATACATACGTACATACATACATACCCAAAAAATATTATAAATTGATAGATGGAGGCGCCACGAATAAAATTCAAATGGCCATAACTTTTCAACGTATGGTCCGATTTTAATGGTTGGGGTGTTGTTGGATTCGTATTAACGCGTAGAATCATAAAATATCAGGTTCAAAAATATTGAATCTATTTTTACCCGGGTTATGGCCGAAAATTAGCCGAAATTTTCCCACCGCGATATCTCCACTTGTGGTTGGTAAAATTTCGAGTGTGTATACTTTTTTTTGCTAATTTTCAAATACCTTTCAGATGGTATATGACACAAATCGCTCGGACTCATAGATACAACGTTCGAAACTTGCTGTATATATACTGAGTAGACTTTTCGCACTAGAGGTGCTTTTGTCACTCGTGTGGACCACTGTGATTGATCGCACTAAGACACATATACGCTATAATGTGATCGAAGAGAACAGATATAATTCGACACACGTTAAGTGTCCTTGTGTGAGAAACATTGTGATCAACATAACGGTTCACGGCACAACCATTAAAATCAACAAGCTGCACACACTTGTTGTTTTTTGCGCTGCTTGTACGAACAAGCCCTACCATTGTTTATGAGTGCGACGTAAAAAAAAACAAGCGACGGCGGTGATGAGATTCTAGTGTTCACACGCACACGTAGTTCTTTTTAGTTTCTCAACAAAGTAAGTAAAGTTGTTATTGTGAAGTCAAGATGCATTTACTGCACAATAAAGTGGAAAAATGTTCACGCAATATTATGTTGGTTTTGTCTATAAAAGAAATTCGTGTTAACAGATCGTGCACAGTGCGTTATATTGTTTCTTGATTCATTGATGTAAAATCTTCATTTTTCCACTCATGTTTGCGCAGGTGAATCGCAACTGAATTGAACACATTAAATTGTTTGTTATACGTTTTGACTGACTTCAAGTGTGGATTTCCATAGAAATCGTTAACAACCAAAATTGAAATCTAATTATTTCATCTCACAACCTCCAAATGTAACTTGACTTATGAATTGTGAAATGGAAGAAAAATATTTGATTTTGTATATGTTTTGATGAATCGCGTGAGCATTTTTCAGTTTTCAATGGAATTCGGTTTTTGTCTATTTTTTTTAAACAGAAGTTGTTGGTCTCAAGATTCGATAACGCAAAAGAACTCGAAATGTTTTGCTGAGTAAGGCATGTAAGCAGAAACACGTAACAAGAGTACAGTGTGAAATATATACGACGAAATCGGGAAACATTGTTGAGGCAAAAGTGTTTGTTGTCCAAACCTGTCTTTGTAAAAATAAATGTTCACAGAAAATCGATATTTCAAGACAGCAAGAAATATTCAACATGTACTATGAACTTAAAAATTGGTCTGCAAAAACTATGTATTTGAGGTCGTTAGCTTAAAAGAAAGATATTGAAAATAGTTTGAACCTTATAATCTATCCCAAGAAGAAAAACTGTGTGGCAGTTGACTATTACATGACGGATTATAAGGGCACTCAACGTCGTGTGTGTCGACCATTTCTTCTGAAATGCTTGAAAATATCACAATCGCGACTGTCAAGACCAATAAATTCAATTAACAAAAACGAGTCTTGCAAGGAAAAACGTGGTACTTTCCCGACAGATCTGAGATATATGGATTTTCTCAGGGCCTTTATAAACAATTTTCCGGTTTATGAGTCACACTACAGTTCAGCTCACACACATAGAAAATATTTAAGTTCATTCTTGAACATTCGTACAATGTATCGTGAATATCGATCAGTTTGTAAGACCAAGAAAAGGAAAGTGTTGTCAGAATGGTTTTTTCGACACTCAATTTAATTTAACTTTTCATAGTTAAGTTGTTGATTCTTGCAAGACGTGTGAATCATTGAATGTTTCGCTTCAGTCAAATGAGTCTAAAAAAAGAAAAGCGTTATTGTGTGAGAGAAAGAAAAATCACCTAGCTACCTCACCTAATAGGAAATGGTGAAGCATTTGGTACAGAATTAAATTTTGGTGACTTCAACTTAAGCGATCTATTGTGGCTAACTGATGATGCTGATGGTCCACAAATCGCTTTCCCATTAAATGCTACCACCAGGAAGGAAATCACAATTGTTGATTCGTGCCATGAGCTTGCCTTACATCAAATCAACAAAAATTTCAATATAAACAATCAACTGTTGGATTTGGTTTGGAAAAACGACACCAATTTAATAAAATGTGATGTATGTATTAGGGTGTATCAATTTCGATTTTCGTGGGTTTTTTAAAAAGTTTTTTTTTTTTTAAATTTTGTTGACATAATGGTTTTATGGCCCTGCCAAGCAACTTTGAACTATTTTTCCATTATACATTGACATTTCGCTCCCTCTACACATTAAACCGCGTCGATTAAGACCAATTTCACCAAATTTGATAAATTTTTAGCGACATGTTTGTTGCAGAATATGTGAAAAAAGCGATATTTTGGCTTTTTTCTCGTGGATTTTCCCACAAGAGTCGAGTTAGTGGTGATTTTCACCATTGATCTTTCTGTATATTTTATCTACGAGAGCAATTAATGTTAATGTTAATGGTCTGCACCATACAGCGTTTCTTCGCCAGAGGTGGTTTATTATAAATTTACAAAAATGTGTATAAAATTTGTACAAATTTATTTATAACCAATGTTTGATAGCATCGATCAAATAACCTATTTGCCAACCCTAACGGTTACGGGTTAACTGATTTCAAAATTGATTATTACATTTATTTTCTTGAAGTTTTAAAATATTCAATTATTTTCTTTTTTATGGTATCTGTGCTCACATTGAAATCAACTAAATATATATCACAATTGGGAATCTTTTTATCAGAAAATTCATTAAATGTATCAAGCATAAAATTCATTGTCTGATATTTTCTATAGTTACTAGTGTTCGCATCGGGGGTATATTTTTGAACCCGACCCCCGACCGACAATCGATGAGGCTGCCCGACCGAGACCCGACATTGTCGGGCGGGTTTCGGGCGGGTCTCGGTCGGGTTTCGGGGTTTCGGGGTTTTCGGGGTTTTTTCGGGATTTTATCGGGGTGTCGGGCATTGAGACTATTTTCAATTGGAATTTTATCGGGGTTTAGGGATTTTATCGGGGGTTTGCACATAATTTTCTTTGTATTTGCACACATTTAACATTCGTTCAAGTTCGCCTTTTAAATTGTTTAAATATGATTACATCCGCTTATTTAGAATAAGAGCATTGATCAATGGATATTTGACTGTAATTGTATATAATTTGTTCAGTTTCTTGCACACAATGGGATCGAAAATATTGTGATTTGACCAAATTTGTCCACAGAAAAAAAAGAAACAAAATCAAAATTATCAATTGTTATCGAATTCATTTATATCACTCGGCTTTTTGATTTGTTTACTTCAATTCTACTTTTGAATTGATTGTGTTGTTAATTTTGACGTTTCATTGAGTGGAAACCATATTCAAACGCCACCTAATAGATGGCATCTATGGTACAACTTCTATACTTTACCTCAACACAACTCAATTTTAAAGAATTTTAACGTTTACAGAATGTTTATGCGATTCTTTTGATCTGTGGAATTTTATTCACAAATTTAATTAATGGTTTTCTTGCAACAACAACATATTAAAAAAAAATGTGGCTTTCTTCCAACAGCAAATATCAACAACTTATCAACAAATTTCTCTGTTGAAGACTTTTTACCAATTTAAAAATGTTTACCAATTAATAAGAGTCAACATACACTCGAAAATTAATTTAATTGTCAATTCCACATTTAATGCAAGTTTTATGCTAAAAATCTGAAGAAACTACCTTAGGTTAATTAAATTAATTAATCACTTGATATTATTCAATGGGTTTAAAATATGAACCATCGTATTTAAAATTATCTACTGATGTCGGTCACATGCATTTAGTCATTAGCCTAACAATCACAAGAGTGCATTCTAGTACGCTTTAAGTAAGAGAAGTAAACGACAATGTCAAACAGTGGTAGTAGTATATGTTGACACAATAATGAAATAATTGAGCACTATTTTATTTGAATGTGAATTAGATTTATATTTTCGTGAAATATTTTTTTTTACAATTCCACTTCATTCTGGATAAATACATCTTGATACATGACGTTCTGCGAATCTAGTTCAAAGAAAGAATTATCCAAATGTTCGTTCCCCGATAGCCTATCCGATGCTTCAAATCTGGTTTGAAATTCTGTGGAGAAAAGTTACAACGCACAATTTAACAATATGCTTTGAGTGAATACGTGAATAATGATATGCTACTATTTCTCATACACACACCAATTGTATTAGGAAGACATTCATTTGATTTTTGGTGTCGTTTTAACGCAGATGGATGAAATTTCTTAGAACAGAAGCAGCACGTTGTCTTGACCTTCTCATGAACTGACTTTGTGTGTGCCTTGAGATGATCTTTTCTGTTAAATGTCAACTTACAGCCATCAATTGAACAGCAAACCGTTTCATCTTGGGGCTTGGATTTTCTGGAATTTAATTATTATCAAAAAGAATTTTTTTTAAATGAAAAGGTCTTAAAAATCTCACTTTCGCATGTTTCTTCATGTCTGCGAACAGAACAACGATGGAAAAATCCAGCACAAAATCTGCATTCCTTTTTTTGTGGTTTCATTTCGAAACAGCATTGATTCAAACTAAATGTGTGCACTTTTCATGCGATGAGGTTCCACCGAATGGGTACAATGATTGATCATAACTATATCATTGGAGACGAAATCATCCAGAGAGTCAACGAAATCAAAGACTTAGGAGTTATTCTTGAAAGTCAACTCAACTTCAAATCACACATTGAATACATCATAGCAAAAGCAAAATCAAGACTAGCTTGGATCAAAAGATTTGGTCGTGATTTCAAGGATCCGTGGACCATTCGATTACTCTTTTACACATATGTATTACCAATACTTGAATATGGTTCACAAGTTTGGAACCCCTACATGAAGGGTCAGACCAGAAGAATCGAATCAATCCAAAAACAATTTTTACTTTATGCTCTTCGAAAATTAAAATGGCCATATAGGTTTCACCTACCAAAGTATGAAGATAGGCTGATGCTGCTTCAGTTGATAACTTTGGAAGAACGTAGAATGGTGGCCCAAGTGATTTTTATTCACAAATTGATCATTGGTGAAATATCATCTAGTCATTTACTGGAATATATCGTATTTCGTCTACCTCATTACCAAACTCGCAATAATAATCTATTAATAGTACCATTGGAAAAGTGTAATTATAGAAAATATCAGCCAATGAATTTTATGCTTGATACATTTAATGAATTTTCTGATAAAAAGATTCCCAATTGTGATATATATTTAGTTGATTTTAATGTGAGCACAGATACCATGAAAAAGAGAATAATTGAATATTTTAAAACTTCAAGAAAATAAATGTAATAATCAATTTTGAAATCAGTTAATCGCAGCGTTTTGCTCCGTAACCGTTAGGGTTGGCAAATAGGTTAACTGATCGGTGCTATCAAACATTGGTTATAAATAAATTTGTACAAATTTTATACACATTTTTGTAATTTATAATAAACCACCTCTGGCGAAGAAACGCTGTATGGTGCAGACCATTAACATTGACAAGAAGAGCACATTTTCGTTATAACGGTCCAAATTTGTGTATACCGGGACTTGCAATACACATTTAGTTCAAGTGATATGTTTGCATGCTGCTGTTTCAAATGATGCCACAAAAAAGGCTGTACAGTTACACTATTTTCAACGTCGAACCATTTGTTGTATCATTTGTTGAAGCTTTATTTTCGGTAACCTCAATTTTCGAAATCAAAATTTAAGCGGATTCCTGTGGATATTCATTTATCTAAACAAAACCAAATTTATTGACACCACACACATAACTTTATATTTATTTTAAAACAAATGATTTAAGACATAATTTCAATATTCACGGAATAAAATAATTTGAATGTGCTCTAACACATAAAATATTATTTGTTATGTTTGTTATATATATTTATACTCAATATGAATATGTAGAATTTCAGAATTCTTTGTTTTTATTTAAAAATACCAATTGCTGCAAAATTTCGGGATCAAGTCGATTTCGTTTGACCGTTAATGTGTTGCCCCCGTGACTAAATAGGCGCTCCACAGAGCTCGAACATGACATTATTGGTGCAATTTCAAGGAATTTTTTGTATAAACGCGGGAATAATGGACCATTCAATGTTAATGTTAATGTTAATGGTCTGCACCATACAGCGTTTCTTCGCCAGAGGTGGTTTATTATAAATTTACAAAAATGTGTATAAAATTTGTACAAATTTATTTATAACCAATGTTTGATAGCACCGATCAGTTAACCTATTTGCCAACCCTAACGGTTACGGAGCAAAACGCTGCGATTAACTGATTTCAAAATTGATTATTACATTTATTTTCTTGAAGTTTTAAAATATTCAATTATTTTCTTTTTTATGGTATCTGTGCTCTTATTGAAATCAACTAGATATATATCACAATTGGGAATCTTTTTATCAGAAAATTCATTAAATGTATCAAGCATAAAATTCATTGGCTGATATTTTCTATAATTACACTTTTCCAATGGTACTATTAATAGATTACTACTGCGAGTTTGGTAATGAGGTAAACGAAATACGATATATTCCAGTAAATGACTAGATGATATTTCACCAATGATCAATTTGTGAATAAAAATCACTTGGGCCACCATTCTACGTTCTTCCAAAGTTATCAACTGAAGCAGCATCAGCCTATCTTCATACTTTGGTAGGTGAAACCTATATGGCCATTTTAATTTTCGAAGAGCATAAAGTAAAAATTGTTTCTGGATTGATTCGATTCTTCTGGTCTGACCCTTCATGTAGGGGTTCCAAACTTGTGAACCATATTCAAGTATTGGTAATACATATGTGTAAAAGAGCAATCGAATGGTCCACGTATCCTTGAAATCTCGACCAAATCTTTTGATCCAAGCTAGTCTTGATTTGGCTTTTGCTATGATGTATTCAATGTGTGATTTGAAATTGAGTTGACTATCAAGAATAACTCCTAAGTCTTTGATTTCGTTGACTCTCTGGATGATTTCGTCTCCAATGATATAGTTATGATCAATCATTGTACCCATTCGGTGAAACTTCTTCAATTTGGTCTTCTTAACATTCAATCTAAGATCATTACGACTGAAAAAGATAGAAATGTTTTCTGAGTCATTTTGCAATTTCAAGCAATTGTTCTCAGACTCAATATGTTTGGACAGTCTAGCATCATCTGCAAATGAAAGTAATGTAGAATCTTCAACATAATATGGTAATTCTATGATAAATAATAAAAATAGTGTGGCTCCAATTGGATAGCCCTGACCTGTACCAGAGGTAACATCAATTGGGATTGACTTCGTATTATCGATTTTTACTATTTGCTTTCTGCCATTTAGATTTTTGGATTTAATCCATCTTAGAATCTCGTGGTTCAGACCCATGACATTGAGTTTGTGGATCAGTAGATCAGTATTTACGGAATCAAAAGCCTTTGCTAGATCAATATAGATTGCATCAGTTTGTGTATTCGTCGACAAGTTGTTCAATGTGGACGATGCAAATTCAACTAGATTCGTAATTGTTGATCTTCCTTTTATGAAACCGTGCTGACTATCATTAATGATATTCTTAATGTGAAAATTCAAATGACCTGTTAATATTGAATCCAATATTTTTGCTGTTACGCATTGGAGTGCCACTCCTCTGTAATTACTAATATCATTTCTTGGTCCACTTTTGAATATTGGCCTTACAAACGATGTTTTCCAACATTGTGGTACTTGCGCCATTCGTGTCCCACCATTCCAGTAGATTGTCATTCACAGAATTTTCCGCAATGGGAAATTCGATATATCTTGCCAATTCAACTTCAGCATCGCTTGGCGCAGTTCGTGCACTTGTGTTGGAATCACGAAATCCAGCAAATATCGACTTTGAAACTGTTTGCGGTGATGAATCACCTTCTGACGATATTGGTTTTTGTCCATTTTTCATTTGAATATGCGCAATGCTTTCGGTGATCTTTTTGATAATAATTTCAGCTTTAACAGTGGTAAAACTGTTCATTCGCTTCCACATCGGGTTGAAGAAGGTCCACATTTCATGATCACCTGGTAAATGATTTTTGACATTGCTTTGTATGTAGGCTTTGGCAGCAGCTTTCATTTGTTTCACAGTTGGATGATCGGTTCTCCGAAAGTTATTGTGCTGGTTTAGAGTTTCCATGCAAGGTAATATTTTGTCACAGTTTACCTTCTTATCACCTTCTGTTTCCACGGTTAATAATTTATATACCTCAAGATATGTTGCTACCTCCTTTAACTCCACAATATCCACCGATTCAAAAACAAGTCTGATTTTTGTTTGTTTTATCAAGGGCCCGATCTGAGAATGGACTCTGAGGAAGCTACTGAACATGTCAAAGCGGGTATTCCAGCGTGTCGAAACATATGAAGTTAAACACGTCGAAAGTTTATTATTTAGCCCCACCATTTTCATGTATTTGACGACTCTTGAAACTTTTTTTGTTAATTCATTAATCGCCGGCTCACTGGCGTGTTGAACAATGTTATTAAACAGATGACTGAGACAGAAATTGCGGTTGTAAGAACAAAGAGCCGCTTTAATGTCTGGTCCACGATCTGTTAGAAATACAATTTTGTCAATATCGACATATAAATCGTACTCTACCAGAATTTTGAGAATCATCTGGTGCACATTGTCCGCGTTTTTATCATCCTCTGCGTCCATGACCTTCAGTGCCATAGCTTTGGTACACAGAGTGTGTTTCTTATTTTCGTCACGTTTCAGGTAGTGTACGACTGCTCCAAGATAGTTTAAGTGTCTGATTTTATCTTCCCATATGTCAGCACTGATACACAAAATAGAAAAATCTAGCGAAGCTTTCAATTCTTTGGTCAATTTCTCTTTTTCTTCATTGAATATTCTCGTAGTGTGAACTTTGACCTGAAATCATCACTGTGGACGGTAGTCCACGCGAGTGACGCAAGCAACTACTATGCATGCATATTAGTGTAATGCCACAAGCCTATATATACACGCAGTTTCGAACTTTTAAACCATATTACCGATCAAAATGAGCTGAGTATCATTCGAAATTTGAGCTCCGATGACCCGTGATATGGAGGTTTGAAAAAGTGACAAAAATTCCAGTTTTTCACCAATAACAGATCGAAGACTCATCAAAACCTCTTGTACTATGTTTCAGTTCGATTCTAATTTTGAATACAAATCCAACGATATCTATATCATCAAAATCGGTTGATTCGTTCAAAAGACATTATCAAAAATTTACCCCCACCCCCCCCAAAATGATGAAAAGGGGCTATGTTTGTCTGTCTGTACTTTCAATCGATTTCAACGAGACTCACAGAAGTTGATAGGCTAGTAGAACTAAGAATTTTTTGTTCTAAACTTTTTCGATCTGGGGACCCCTCTGACCAGGGGGGGTCCTCGAACTTGAAAAACTGCCCCCCTCCCAGCGGCCACTGTTCCTCAACCACAACACATACAGAAACGTTATGGGTATCATTTGAAAGGTATTGAGGTCAGCTTTCAAACTGCATGTCAGCAATTTGAAAAATAATTCGTTATTGGGAATTTTTTTGCCAAAAACTGAAAAGTTGCTAATCGGTCTGACACATAACGCCCTCTATCTCAAAATTTCCGCCGAACTTTTTTTTCATAATTTCCACGATTCTAGGGTAATAATAGGTGAAAAATGCTGCATACTCGTTATATCTGGGAAAATTCGTTTTTTCGAGATATTGAGGTCGGAAGTGAAAAAACACCCTGAAAATGGCAAAAAATGCTATTTTTCCTGAAATTATGCTCAAACAATAAGCAAAAATGTATTTAAATTGTAGTTTCAAAGCTTTCTGATTTGAAATTCACGATTCTCTTTCATATTGCAATGTGATCTATGCAATTAAACCGAATTTGAGGCGCAAAAACGTGATATTTCATCAAAATGTGAGAACTAATACTAAAAAATATTCTAGAATACACGGGCGATAGTCTCATAGCATAAAATCGATAAAATAAATAAACCAAACATTGCCAATGTAAGATTAAAATATCGATGTTATCCCCCCTCCCATCGCGCGGAGATGGGCTATCAGCGGGAGGGTAGCTACCATTTGTTTTCATACACTATATTAAATTAAAAAAATATTTATTAAAATATGTTTTCTAATTTTAAAAACGTATATAAAATCATATGGTAGCCGAGCATGCCGTTAGGAACAAGAAAAAAAGTAAAAAAGTAAAAAAAGTGAAAAAAACACCCTAAAAATGGCCAAAAATGCTATTTTTCCTGAAAATATGCTCAAACAATCAGCAAAAATGAATTTAAATTGCAATTTTACAGCCATCCAATTTGAAATGGACAATTGTCTTTCATATTGCAATATGCTTCAAAAACATGTTCCACAATAAAATCGAATATGAAGCCCTAAAATTGGATATTTCATGAAAATGTGTTAACTGATACAAAAAAAATCTTCTATAATTCACATTTTCAGGGTTTTTACGATTGTTCCAATACAAAAGTATTGATATCAACTGAAAAACCTCTTGGCGCGGTAAAAACTCGTGTCGCAAGCGAAAGCGGTGCACAAAATTACTGATATCAATTTTGTGACGCGGCTAGCGGGTTATTTCAATTTTAATCGATTTAAAAGTTGTTAATATTTAAATTCCGCTGTTGAAATATTTGGCTAAAATGTTATCCATAAAAATAAATATAATCCGCTAGCCGCGTCACAAAATTGATATCAGTAATTTTGTACACCGCTTTCGCTTGCGACACGAGTTTTTACCGCGCCAAGAGGTTTTTCAGTTGATTTAATTTACAGTTATAGTGTTCTCAGTCAATATATAAAAGGTCCAGTGAGTATAAACATATAAGTGAATATTACTAAGTTAGTATTACTAACAGTGTTCGGGCTTGGAAGCAGCTCTTTCAACGATTCCCGTGACAAACAGCCGTGCTGACCACAAATGCTGGCCATTGTTTCCAAAAAGTCCGTAAAACCCTCACCGTAAAGAGCATAAAAGGGTCTAAGATCTTTGGAGCAAAAACGTACGGCAGCTTCAGACACACACGCTCCCTTTCACTTTTGGTGAAATTATTTTTGGTTTTTTGTACAAATCGATTCATTGGACTGCCTGGCTTGCATACTTTATGGTGTCCTTTGAGGCTCTTTGTTCCACTGCCCGACGTGTTATATTTCATAACGCGTTTACATACATTGCAACAAACGAAATCCTTTACTTCCAATTGTTTGTCATCATAAATAGCACGAAAGGTTTCCCAATATTCAGCTACGTAGCGAAGACCTTTTTTCATATCCAACGTAAATAACCCTTGTTGAATCTGGCTTTCAATGTGGTTTTTTCCACTCTTTGTCGCTTTTTTTTGGCGGCAAATTCAGTGCTTCATCTTCAGCAGCTCCGGAAAATGATTCAATGAACAAATGATTTTATCAATGATATAAGCCGAAAACACTTCATTTCAAAAATGTCAAAACTTCAGATGAGAAGTCACAATCGAATATGTTTGCTGAATTCTTCTGCAGCAACTATGATCCAGTTCTAACTAAAACTCCAAATCCGTCAACTCAACAATCACCAACGCAATCAAACTCAAGTTGCTTCCAACTTGAAGCTCAATTTGTTCGTGAGGAGCTAGCCAACATCAATACTAAAAAAGGTGTGGGTCCAGATGGGATTCACCCACTATTACTGAAAGGATGTGCGGCATCATTGGCAACACCGCTAACTGAAATTTACAATGAATCTCTAGCTCTTGGCATTTTCCCGGATCAATGGAAGCGGTCCAGTGTCACACCGTTTTTTAAGAAGGGTGCTAGATCGAATATCGAAAATTACAGATGTATCGCCAAACTGCAAACTATTGCAAAATTTTTCGAACACCTTGTAAACGTCAAATTACTAGCACTGATTTGCGACAAATTATCACCAAACCAACATGGGTTCCTGAAGCACAGATCAACATCGTCAAACTTGACCGAATTTGTGCATTATGCCCATGGGGGTTTGAATGAACATGCTCAAATTGACGTTCTGTATACTGATTTCAGCAAAGCATTTGACAAGGTTGATCATCAAATCCTTCAACAGAAGCTGATTAAATTCAACTTGCCTCAAAATTTGCTAAACTGGCTGCAATCATACCTGACACACAGAACTCAATTTGTCAACTATGGGAAAAGTGAATCAACAGATTTCAACGTGACATCGGGAGTACCTCAGGGTAGCCATCTTGGGCCAACGTTGTTCCTGTTATTCATAAATGACATAATCAAAGACATGGAGGATGTTGTTGTTCTATTGTATGCTGATGATATAAAAATTACAAAAATCATTAGAAAACCGGAAGACAGCGCCACGCTTCAACTTGCAATTGATAAACTCAGGGAGTGGTGTGACAAGAACTCGCTTCATTTGAACCTTGACAAATGTGTTGTGCTGACAATACACAGGCTAAAAGAGCCCACTATGACCACTTACACATATGGCAACTACACTTTCAAACGAGTCGATGAACACAGAGATTTGGGTGTGCTCATTGATAGCAAACTCACTTTCAATCAACACATTGAAGTCATCACTGCAAAAGCGACTGCGGCTCTGGGGTTTGTTAAAAGGTTTTGTTATGACATCCCTGATACACAAATCTTGAAAGCGCTTTATTATGCGCTGGTCCAGTCTCTCCTCGAATATTGCAGTATTGTATGGATGCCGCATGCTGAAGTACACATTAATAAAATAGAGAGAGTGCTGAAGCAGTTCACTATGTTCGCTCTGAAAGAGTATCCATCTCCAGCTAATGGCTTCCACATCTCATCATATGTGGAGCGATTGGAAAAACTGCAGATGCATCCACTTCAGCGCAGAAGAGTAAACGTGGCAATTACGACTCTGTACGACATTCTGAACGGTCATTGGAACTGCCCATCGGTTCGAGCAGACATCGAGGTTAACCCCAATGAACGTAATCTTCGTCGGACAGAGTACATACGAATTACTGACAAAAAGATGAGAGTAACCCCTGCAGCACCACTTGCCTAAATGTGCAAATATGCGAACTCAGTGTCGGAGAATTTCAAAAATACCAGCGGTCGCTCAAACTTCATCACATCTGTGCGTAAAATACCGAACGAAGTATTCGAGACTCCGGCACTCGTATAGGATCTTTGGCGGACCTTTTATCGCAACTTCCCAAAATATGCTCTACATGAGCACCCCCCAGGTAACTCAATTTTGCACAGTATTTGTTCTCGCGGGGAGATGGCAGGCTCTTCACTAATCTTAAACACTTTCCTCACATGCGAATGAGTGGTAAACACAACTGGAAGCGGTACAGACCAAAATAAGATGGCTAATCAGACGATGCTGACGGGATACCAGTGCCTGTCTAAGATTCATGCTTAGAACGCTCACTCTTGGTCATCCTCTTACGTCGTTTGACTTGGACGGCGAACAGTAGCCCGTATTCTGACAAAAAATGGTGTGTGCAGGTGCACCCTCACCCCGGTGCACTTGTAATTTTTTGCCTGAATGCCAGAGTGAACTGTACATCGTGACCGATCTGATCTGGACTGCTCGGGAATTTTTCTTGTACTTTCTTTTTATCAATGCCTTGCCTGATGACATCGAAAAACGAAAGTACAATTCCAGGTTGTCGCATTTAATTCATGATAATTTAAAAAGCTCAAGATTTGTTGTTTGTCGATAGTAACCCGGGACTCCGTAGAAGCATGGACTTGCCGGTGTTTACGCGGGACTCGGGAAAATTTAGCCCCTACGAAGTATGGCACACCCCTTCATCAGTCAAACTCTAATGATGTGGTTTTAGTGAGGTTTTCCACGACACAAATTGTCCTCACACACGAAACATTAATCATGGGATGACTAATTTCGAACTACTCAAAATGACCAAGTCACGTATTGTGATATTTTTTCGACTATTTTACTTAAGCTGTGATATATCTTTAACGTAGCGTCCTTTTGACTATATAATTCTTTTAGATTATGCATATGTGCCTTAGTTTTCTTATATTTCTGTTCCTTTTGACAGTAAATGGCTCAAATATTGTATTATACGTTTCTCATTGATGTATCGGGACTAAATCCCTTGTTTTCCTGTAACTGTACTAATTATTCAGCCAGAACTTAGCGGTGACAAATAAATAATTATAATTTATGATGCTGTCTATTGCTTCAACATTCAATGAATAATATCAAACGTATGACCTAATAAAATATGTTACAGTAAAATATTTCCACAATTACCTGAATGTAAATCACTTTGAGAACGCTTTCCATTTTCGTTGAGATCTTGTTCGTCAGTTGATAAATTGAAATTGCTCAAAAAACTATCCATAATATTCGATACAAAAATAGTTGATACAATTTAAAAGCATAGACCAGCTGATACAGCGCAACAAACTGAAGCCGGTATTAATATAAGCTAGGGCAACATACAAAGGCTACATGCAAAGGCAACATGTGAGGGCAACATCCTATCAATTATCATTGTCACCTTGATGACTCCATCTATTGTATCTGAAACACAATTCAATATGAATATTTTAAGATGAGTAAAAAAACTAAAGTAAAGAAAAAACAATCCAATTACGTTTCGAATTGATGGTACTTTGGGGTTTATTTTCGTGTTTCTGTTCTATTCAATTAAATAACAGCTCATGGTTATTCTTCTAAATATGAAATATGACAACTATTTAATGTTTATTCTTGTAAATATGAAGTATTCAAACAATTTTATTCTCTTTTTCCGAATTAAATGTAATGGGCACTTTTGAAATCTATGACTTATTTTAGTTTAGCAAATCTTGTTATTGAATGAAATGTCAAACGTGTGAATTGATTACGATCAATGATCAAAATGTCAAAACGCAACGCATTGAATAATGAAGGCAGCGTTATTTTAATGCGTTCAAACGCACAAGCTGTTCAATCTCAACGTAATTGTATTTTAAAATTTCAATAATTGCATTTGCGAATCTAATTATTTATTTACAACGTAAATTGTATGATTTTGGTGCAAGCGTGTCATGTTTTTTCAAAACAACCCTTGATGCGTGGATTTTTCCTTCGATATTGTTTTCAATTGCAAGTGAACCTTTTCCACGTAAATTGTATGATTTTGGAGCAAGCGTTGCGACGTTAGATTCATTATGTTTTTTCAAAACTTCAAGTGAATTTGATGCATGAATTTTTCCTTCGACATTGTTTTCAATTGCAAGTAAACCTTTTCCACGTAAATTGTATGATTTTTTCAGAACATCTCGAGGTTTTGAAATCACTGAATTAGACACAGGCTGCTGAACCAACGGCGCCTTGTTAGAAACTCTGCTACGTTTCTGCATTGAATCCGGATCGCAATTAGTCAGAATTTCGTTTAGAGCATTAGCCATTTGGGTTAATCTCAATGAGTTTTTGGCCATTGTATTCAAAATTACTTGAAATTCACGCACATCCTTCGTAAATGCAATTCGTTTGTTGAAATTAGCCTTCAAGATGTGCGCAGATGAAGCAATTGTCGTCAAATGTTTTACGTTGAGCTGATTTCTACCAAAATATTCAAATTTTTAAAATAAATCAAATGAATTGTTAGAAAAAATATCTGATGATATCATGTGAATATTACAACGAAAGAAAGCTTACGTTTCTTTTCTTTTTAATAGAATGTGACAGTTGCCACTTCTTCTTTGATGCTTTTAATTAAAGCCGGCCAAGGTGCATATCCTTTCACTTTAGCAAACACTGGGTCGTCAACTTTAAATGCTCTTAAAGCGATACTCATTTTTTTATTTTTGTTGCACAAATGTGCAAATATGCGAACTCAGTGTCGGAGAATTTCAAAAATACCAGCGGTCGCTCAAACTTCATCACATCTGTGCGTAAAATACCGAACGAAGTATTCGAGACTCCGGCACTCGTATAGGATCTTTGGCGGACCTTTTATCGCAACTTCCCAAAATATGCTCTACATGAGCACCCCCCAGGTAACTCAATTTTGCACAGTATTTGTTCTCGCGGGGGAGATAGCAGGCTCTTCACTAATCTTAAACACTTTCCTCACATGCGAATGAGTGGTAAACACAACTGGAAGCGGTACAGACCAAAATAAGATGGCTAATCAGACGATGCTGACGGGATACCAGTGCCTGTCTAAGATCCATGCTTAGACCTCGCACTCTTTGTCATCCCCTTACGTCGTTTGACTTGGACGGCGAACAGTAGCCCGTATTCTGACAAAAATGGTGTGTGCAGGTGCACCCTCACCCCGGTGCACTTGTAATTTTTTGCCTGAATGCCAGAGTGAACTGTACATCGTGACCGATCTGATCTGGACTGCTCGGGAATTTTTCTTGTACTTTCTTTTTATCAATGCCTTGCCTGATGACATCGAAAAACGAAAGTACAATTCCAGGTTGTCGCATTTAATTCATGATAATTTAAAAAGCTCAAGATTTGTTGTTTGTCGATAGTAACCCGGGACTCCGTAGAAGCATGGACTTACCGGTGTGTACGCGGGACTCGGGAAAATTTTTAGCCCCTACGAAGTATGGCACACCCCTTCATCAGTCAAACTCTAATGATGTGGTTTTAGTGAGGTATTCCACGACACAAATTGTCCTCACACACGAAACATTAATCATGGGATGACTAATTCCGAACTACTCAAACTGACCAAGTCACGTATTGTGATAGTTTTTCGACTATTTTACTTAAGCTGTGATATATCTTTAACGTAGCGTCCTTTTGACTATATAATTCTTTTAGATTATGCATATGTGCCTTAGTTTTCTTATATTTCTGTTCCTTTTGACAGTAAATGGCTCAAATACTGTATTATACGTTTTTCATTGATGTATCGGGAGTAAATCCCTTGTTTCGAAAAAATCAGGTTTTTTCAAGGAGGCTTCGCTAACTTGTTTTCCTGTAACTGTACTAAATATTCAGCCAGAACTTGGCGGTGACAAATAAATAAATAAATAAATAAATAAATTTCGATTATGATAAATTATTTATTTAACTACTGATCAAATAATATTTAAAGAAAACCACACAATTACAATTCAAAAGATGCCATCAAACTCGTCGTTTTAAAATTGATAGCCTTTGCATTTGAGCTAAGGCTAAAGCAAAGGCTAACATTATAAAAGATATTTTAACGTCAAACAAGTACACAGTTACAGTGACCTCTATGTTTAATTCCAATTCTATGTTCATATAAAAAATATTTTTCTATTTTAATGTTTTTTTTTACCAAAAAAAAATCCGAAACCGAAAGACCGATAAACCCTGTTCCCCCGACAATGAACCGAAACACCGAAACAACACCGAAAAAACACCGAAAAATCACCGATTGTCGGGGGTTTTGTCGGGGTTTTTGTCGGGACTAACCCGCTCCCGACCCCCGCCCGACACCCGACATTGTCAATCAAAAAAAATCGAGTTTTTGTATACACATCTTTTTATAAAAAAATAATATTTCTCACATTCAGTCCATTCCAAAGATTTTATACTACTCGTGAGGACATTAATTTTATTAATAGTTCCATTATTTTTACAAAAAGTCAGTTTTTTTAACGAAAATTTGAAATTGGACATTTCGTGGCGTTACCATGATTGAAATCTTTTTACGTGCTGCCTCTGAACTCTTTGAATCCCTTCGAACCACCAAAATACCATGACATAAAAAAAAGTTCCTCAAAAGTCCATTGAAAATATTAACCTGGTTCATAAAACTCTAAAAAAATTTAGAGCGAAAATTTGATATCGGACAATTTGATGTATTTTACTGATTGAAATCTATTGATATGATGCCATCGAACACTTTGAATTCATTCGAACGATCAAAATACCATGACATAAAAAAAAGTTCCTCAAAAGTCCATTGAAAATATTAACCTGATTCATAAAACTCTAAAAAAATTTAGAGCGAAAATTTGATATCGGACAATTTGATGTATTTTACTGATTGAAATCTATTGATATGATGCCATCCAACACTTTGAATTCATTCGAACGATCAAAATACCAGAAAAAAATAACAATTAGAATATGTCGAACAGGGTGGAATGAAAAATTCGATTTTTTACTCCATTTTTTTAATATTCACATTTCGCTCATTCAAAAGGTATTATAACATTCAGGGCTTCATTTTAAACTCACACAATTCATCGAAATATGGGAAATGAAATCATTTTGATTTTTTACTGAAATTTTGTTAAAATCTTCACATTTCACTCATACAAGAGTTAAATAAAAAAAACGAACAACTAAATGATGAAATAGAAAAAAACAACAAAACAATACAAGATTTCGAATTCAAACAAATAAAACAAAGTGAAAATGAAAATGACAACTCTAAACATGATACTTTAAACGAAGGAATGGTGATGGATAATTCAATGAATTTGAGTGCATTAAATAAACCATCCAGTGAAAATGACATTCTTTCAATTCACGTCTCAAAATTCGATGAAAAAACAACAACTGAAGACATTATAAAACGCATAACAAGTGGCACTAAACTCAATTCTGATTTATTTCATGTCAGCAAACTTTCAAGTCGAAAGAAAAAAATAAAAAAATACACAAGTTTCAAGATTTCAACATTCAGCAAATCTGTATATGACCAAATCATTGATAAACAATTATGGGAGAATGATTTCACAGCTAGAGAATTTGTGACCCAACGAAATAAACTTAAAAATCAAAATCCACAAAAGAAAAAATTAAATCAAAACAATAAAAGAGCTCAAAACCCAAATAAACAATTTACAAATAAAAAGTCGAATCAAAATAATGGTACTCGATTTGACCATCGAAATTTCAATAACTGCCGAAACTATAACCGTGTTCACCATAATAATAATTTTCACAGGCGGAATAATTATCGAAATGTAAACCGTTTCAATCGTTCAAATCATTATGTACCGTATGCGCCGATATTTAGACACAATTATCAAGATCATCAAAATTTTCCCTATCATTATATGAACACCGACCAGTTCATTCGGCCGCAATTCCAGCCACAATACCAGCAACAACTTCAACAAAATTTTCAATCACCACTTCAACCACAAATCCAAAACCAGTGGCAACCACAATATCATCATCCAACATATCAAAGACAACCATTTCACCACCAGTTTACTCAATAAACAACAAAACAGATGCAATTGAGGTTTTGGAATATACAGGGTGTCCCGCTTTAGCATGTCAATATTTCTACCACATATTCCTTGGGCCATGAGGAGAAAAAAAGTCTATGAGCAATAATTTCTAGGACTCGTTTTTGGTGGGGTTTCAGCCGTTGGCCCACTAAGGGTCAATATTTCATATGCTAGAATGGCCATCATTCAAATGCGTGTTGTGGTCGCATTTTTCAACATAAATACATGGTTGATAGCTTATTCGAGAGATATTGACGTCTATTAGATGACACAAAAAAGAAAATATGAAAAAAGTTCAGTGGAGGCGGTAAATTTTTGATTGGTCTGAAAGTACAAAAAAATCGGAAAAATCGATGAAAATCGCGATTTTTCTCGAAAAAGTGTCGTAGAAGACCCCCCTTTTTTATTTCAGATATCGAAAGTGCATGAAATTCTGAGCCGGAACACAAATGTCAAAACATCAGAATTTGCATATCTTGGCCAAAATCGCAAAATGTTTTAGATGGAGCGACCACACTTTTTTTGCTTCACATTCTAACGGCTGCTGAGATCGTGTCTATCAACAAAAATTCATGATTTATGTCTCGTCGGAAAGCTATTGAGCTCTACTAGGATCTACAATAGTGAAAAAAATCGAAAAGGAGTCTTTTTTGGTTGTAATAGTGCTACATAGTATCTCATGCTTTATGATAGAAATTCAAGATAAATTGTTACTTTTTACCGTGCTGTGTGTTTTAACAAACCCAAATATAAAACATAAATCAAAAGATCATCTAATATAAAGTCAGAATATAACATTTTAAAGTCATATCATCTTTTTTTTTAGACGAGTGGAGAAGATCCTTCTGTTATTTAAAAATGGGAAATTTGACATACAACTTTTGCATACTGACTTGAAATTAGTTTATTTATGATACAAAAAGGTATATTAAAACATACACCACGGTAAAAAGTAACAATTTATCTTGAATTTCTATCATAAAGCATGAGATACTATGTAGCACTATTACAACCAAAAAAGACTCCTTTTCGATTTTTTTCACTATTGTAGATCCTAGTAGAGCTCAATAGCTTTCCGACGAGACATAAATCATGAATTTTTGTTGATAGACACGATCTCAGCAGCCGTTAGAATGTGAAGCAAAAAAAGTGTGGTCGCTCCATCTAAAACATTTTGCGATTTTGGCCAAGATATGCAAATTCTGATGTTTTGACATTTGTGTTCCGGCTCAGAATTTCATGCACTTTCGATATCTGAAATAAAAAAGGGGGGTCTTCTACGACACTTTTTCGAGAAAAATCGCGATTTTCATCGATTTTTCCGATTTTTTTGTACTTTCAGACCAATCAAAAATTTACCGCCTCCACTGAACTTTTTTCATATTTTCTTTTTTGTGTCATCTAATAGACGTCAATATCTCTCGAATAAGCTATCAACCATGTATTTATGTTGAAAAATGCGACCACAACACGCATTTGAATGATGGCCATTCTAGCATATGAAATATTGACCCTTAGTGGGCCAACGGCTGAAACCCCACCAAAAACGAGTCCTAGAAATTATTGCTCATAGACTTTTTTTCTCCTCATGGCCCAAGGAATATGTGGTAGAAATATTGACATGCTAAAGCGGGACACCCTGTATGATGCTACTAGAAATGAAAAATTTAGATGAGGTGCCGATCAATGATTCAACAATTGTCATATTTATTGATAAAATAAATTCACTTCAGATGCAAGTGAATGAAATCCAGAAAGATACCGCAAAACCAACAACAAAATTAACAGCTAAGAGTTCATATTGCAGTGGCCTAGACAGTTTCAATAAGATTTACTGCCACAATGTTAATGGGCTTCGTACCAAATTACCAGAATTTTTTGCTAATATATTAATTTCTCCTTTTAAGGTTTACATGTTATGTGAAACTAACCTTGATGACACAATTCCATCATCAAATGTATTCCCGAATGATTTTAATGTATACAGATGTGATAGGTCGAGCCTTACTGAGAGTAATCAATCAAAAAAGAAGAAAACAGGCGGTGGTGTTTTGATTGCGGTTCATGAATCATTAAATTCTCACCTAATAGGAAATGGTGAAGCATTCGGTACAGAATTAATTTGTGTACAGGTGAGCCTTGGCGATTTTAATTTATTCTTAATAGAATCATACATCAGACCAGACTCACCATTGGCAGTATACCAAGCAAATATGGATGCAAAGAAATCATTCACATCTACAGCCAAAGCAAGTGATACAATTATAAATTCTGGTGACTTCAACCTAAGCGATCTATTGTGGCTAACTAATGATGTTGATGATCCACTAATCGCTTTCCCATTAAATGCTACCACCAAGAAAGAAATCACAATTGTTGATTCGTGCCATGAGCTTGGCTTACATCAAATCAATAAAAATCTCAACATAAACAACCGACTGTTGGATTTGGTTTGGACAAACGACACCAATTTAATAAAATCTGATGTATGTATTGATCAATTATTGAAAATTGAAGTCCACCTCCCAGCCATTGAACTAACAATATTAAAATGCATTAAGAAAAATGATAGAGTTGAAAATGTCAAAACATTCCTTGATTTTCAATCAGCAAACTATGCAGATATCAATGAATCGCTTACATGCATAGATTGGAATGCCACACTTCAAATTTCAAAAATAGCCTTTAATGATAAAATAAACAAGTTCTATGAACAGATTAATGCAGTTATCAAGAAACATGTTCAGGTTAAGAAGCTCAAATCTTCAACACACCCTAAATGGTTCACTCCACAACTTATTAATTTGAAAAATAGGCTGAATAAATTGCGATCCAGGAGAAAATGGTCAACGGAGGCAAACAAAGAATTTTTAATTAAGCGGACTGAATATAATCGAAGTGTCAGAAAGTCATATAACGATTATACCATCGAAATGGAACAAATGATAACTGATGAGCCATTAAACTTTTACAAACACGTAAAATACTTGAACAAATCAAATGATAAATTACCAAATACCATGGAATATAATGGACAAAAATCCAACAACGAATCAGAAATCGCTAATTTATTTGCCCAATTCTTCTCTACTGCCTACTCTAGATATAATCCAGATGCAGTGCGTACGTTTGAATCTAACAACAAACATAGAAATGAATTGATTAATCTATGCAGTAACATTCCAAAAGTGGATATAACTGAAGAAACAGTGACGCAAGCAATCAACAACCCACCAAATAACTTGGTTTCAGGCCCGGATGGAATTCCGAACTTATTCATAAAAAGTTGTCTAGAATCATTAGTGAAACCTATCACACTAATTCTCAGTGAATCCATGAAAACGGCGCAAGTACCACAATGTTGGAAAACATCGTTTGTAAGGCCAATATTCAAAAGTGGATCAAGAAATGATATTTGTAATTACAGAGGAGTGGCACTCCAATGCGTAACAGCAAAAATATTGGATTCAATATTAACAGGTCATTTGAATTTTCACATTAAGAACATCATTAATGATAGTCAGCACGGTTACATAAAAGGAAGATCAACAATTACGAATCTAGTTGAATTTGCATCGTCCACATTGAACAACTTGTCGACAAATACACAAACTGATGCAATCTATATTGATCTAGCAAAGGCTTTTGATTCCGTAAATACTGATCTACTGATCCACAAACTCAATATCATGGGTCTGAACCACGAGATTCTAAGATGGATTAAATCCTATCTAAATGGCAGTAAGCAAATAGTAAAAATCGATAATACGAAGTCAATCCCAATTGACGTTACATCTGGTACAGGTCAGGGCTATCCAATTGGAGCCACACTATTTTTATTATTTATCATAGAATTACCATATTATGTTGAAGACTCTACATTACTTTCATTTGCAGATGATGCTAGACTGTCCAGTGTCCAAACATATTGAGTCTGAGAACGATTGCTTGAAATTGCAAAATGACTTAGAAAACATTTCTATCTCTTTCAGTCGTAATGATCTTAGATTGAATGTTAAGAAGACCAAATTGATGAGGTTCCACCGAATGGGTACAATGATTGATCATAACTATATCATTGGAGACGAAATCATCCAGAGAGTCAACGAAATCAAAGACTTAGGAGTTATTCTTGATAGTCAACTCAATTTCAAATCACACATTGAATACATCATAGCAAAAGCAAAATCAAGACTAGCTTGGATCAAAAGATTTGGTCGTGATTTCAAGGATCCGTGGACCATTCGATTACTCTTTTACACATATGTATTACCAATACTTGAATATGGTTCACAAGTTTGGAACCCCTACATGAAGGGTCAGACCAGAAGAATCGAATCAATCCAGAAACAATTTTTACTTTATGCTCTTCGAAAATTAAAATGGCCATATAGGTTTCACCTACCAAAGTATGAAGATAGGCTGATGCTGCTTCAGTTGATAACTTTGGAAGAACGTAGAATGGTGGCCCAAGTGATTTTTATTCACAAATTGATCATTGGTGAAATATCATCTAGGCATTTACTGGAATATATCGTATTTCGTTTACCTCATTACCAAACTCGCAATAATAATCTATTAATAGTACCATTGGAAAAGTGTAATTATAGAAAATATCAGCCAATGAATTTTATGCTTGATACATTTAATGAATTTTCTGATAAAAAGATTCCCAATTGTGATATATATTTAGTTGATTTTAATGTGAGCACAGATACCATAAAAAAGAGATTAATTGAATATTTTAAAACTTCAAGAAAATAAATGTAATAATCAATTTTGAAATCAGTTAATCGCAGCGTTTTGCTCCGTAACCGTTAGGGTTGGCAAATAGGTTAACTGATCGGTGCTATCAAACATTAATTATAAATAAATTTGTACAAATTTTATACACATTTTTTGTAATTTATAATAAACCACCTCTGGCGAAGAAACGCTGTATGGTGCAGACCATTAACATTAACATCAAACGCATCTGGCTTATGTCGAATAGGGTGGAATGAAAAATTCGATTTTTTTCATATGAAAATTTGGAATTCAATATTTCGTGGCTGTGATGATGATTGGAAACACGTTGTGTGGTGCCACTGAACTTTATGAATTCATTAAAACTACAGTCAGAAAAAAAGAATTCGGCAATTTTTTTAAAAATAAAATTGATTTTTTGAGAAAACTACGACATGCAGCTCAAAAATTCCATCTCCAAGATCAAGTAATATCGCTGATGTCTGATTTTCACACCCCGCCATCAACCTCGAGAAAAAAAAAACAATTTTATATCGAAAAACCTTTTTTTCATATGGAGTCTTTTGAACATCGCCTTCTGTTCATGTTCAGTTCATGTTCATTTCAGATTCAAATGTGATGTTCATGTTCGTTCATGTTCAGTTCAGCTCGTTCAAAACGAGAAATATGTGTTCATGTTCGGTTCAGTTCAACTCAAAACGTGAACGAACGTGAACGAACGTGAACCGTTCAGTTCACTGTGCAGCTCTAACTCAGATGCAGCAATTCTCAGGCAGTTGAAATATAAAATGAACAAAAATTGTGTCCGGACAACAAATTTTGTCCGGACAAAAACGTTGTTCGGATGTCCGAGTAGAAGTATTTTCGATGCATTGAATATGGAATCTATTATAAACAATTATGGGAGAATGATTTTACAGCTAGAGAGTTTGTGACACAACAAAATAAACCAAAAAATCAAAACAATAGAGGAGCTCAAAATCCAAATAAACAGTTTACAAATAAAAAGCCGAATCAAAATAATGGTACTCGATTTGACCATCGAAATTTCAATAACTACCGAAACTATAACCGTTTTCACCATAATAATAATTTTCCCAGGCAGAATAATTATCGAAATATAAACCTTTTCAATCGTTCAAATCATTATGTACCATATACGCCGATATTTAGACACAATTATCAAGATCATCAAAATTTTCCCTATCATTATATGAACTCTGACCAGTTCATTCGGCCGCAATTCCAGCCACAATACCAGCAACAATTTCAACAGCATTTTCAATTACCACTTCAACCACCAATCCAGAACCAGTGGCAACCACAATATCATCCAACATATCAAAGACAACCATTTCACCACCAGTTTACTCAATAAACAACAAAACAGATGCAATTGAGGTTTTGGAATATATGATGCTACTAGAAATGCAAAATTTAGATAAGGTGCCGATCAATGATTCAACAATTGACATATTTATAGATAAAATAAATTCACTTCAGATGCAAGTGAATAAAATCCAGAAAGATACCGCAAAACCAACAACAAAATTAACAGCTAAGATTTCATATTGCAGAGGCAAAAACCTAGACAGTTTCAATAAGATTTACTGCTACAATGGGCTTCGTACCAAATTACCAGAATTTTTTGCTAATATATTAATTTCTCCTTTTAAGGTTTACATGTTATGTGAAACTAACCTTGATGACACAATTCCATCATCAAATGTATTCCCGAATGATTTTAATGTATACAGATGTGATAGGTCGAACCTTACTGAGAATAATCAATCAAAAAAGAAGAAAAACACAGGCGGTGGTGTTTTGATTGCGGTTCATGAATCATTAAATTCTCACCTAATAGGAAATGGTGAAGCATATGGTACAGAATTAATTTGCGTTCAGATGAACCTTGGCAATTTTAATTTATTCTTAATAGAATCATACATAAGACCAGACTCACCATTGGCAGTATACAAAGCAAATATGGATGCAAAGAAATCATTCACATCTACAGCCAAAGCAAATGATACAATTATAAATTGTGGTGACTTCAACTTAAGCGATCTATCGTGGCTAACTGATGATGCTGAGGATCCACAAATCGCATTCCCATTAAATGCTACCACCAGGAAGGAAATCACA
Organism: Aphidoletes aphidimyza; assembly: GCA_030463065.1. Classification (NCBI taxonomy): domain Eukaryota; kingdom Metazoa; phylum Arthropoda; class Insecta; order Diptera; family Cecidomyiidae; genus Aphidoletes; species Aphidoletes aphidimyza. The sequence goes on along the minus strand of CM059996.1, from coordinate 28,085,446 downwards.
ATTGTTGATTCCTGCCATGAGCTTGGCTTACATCAAATCAATAAAAATTTCAATATAAACAACCGACACATGCTTTGCTAGTCAATTTGACTGTCTATCTGTCATCACTGCTTTTGTATTATCGATTTTTACTATTTGCTTTCTGCCATTCAGATAAGCTTCGATCCATCTTAGAATCTCGTGGTTCAGACCCATAACATTGAGTTTGTGGATCAGTAGATCAGTATTTACGGAATCAAAAGCCTTTGCTAGATCAATATAGATTGCATCAGTTTGTGTATTCGTCGACAAGTTGTTCAATGTGGATGATGCAAATTCAACTAGATTCGTAATTGTTGATCTTCCTTTTATGAATCCGTGCTGACTATCATTAATGATGTTCTTAATGTGAAAATTCAAATGACCTGTTAATATTGAATCCAATAACTTTGCTATTACGCATTGGAGTGCCACTCCTCTGTAATTACTAATATCATTTCTTGATTGAATATCGGCCTTACAAACGATGTTTTCCAACATTGAGGTTTTTGCGCCGTTTTCATGGATTCCTTGAGAATTAGTGTGATAGGTTTCACTAATGATTCCATACAATTTTTTATGAATAAGTTCGGAATTCCATCCGGGCCCGAAACCAAGTTATTTGGTAGGTTGTTGATTGCTTGCGTCACTGTTTCTTCAGTTATATCAACTTTTGGAATGTCAATTCGTGTCTGTGTTTGTTATTGGATTCAAAATTATGCACTGCATCTGGATTATATCTAGAGTAAGCAGTAGAGAAGAATTGGGCAAATAAATTAGCGATTTCTGATTCGTTGTTGGATTTCTGTCCATTATATTCCATGGTATTTGGTAATTTATCATTTGATTTGTTCAAGTATTTTACGTGTTTGTAAAAGTTTAATGGCTCATCAGTTATCATTTGTTCCATTTCAATAGTATAATCGTTGTATGACTTTCTTACTATTCGATTATATTCAGTCCGCTTAATCAAAAATTCTTTGTTTTCCTCCGTTGACCATTTTCTCCTGGATCGCAATTTATTCAGCCTATTTTTCAAATTAATAAGTTGTGGAGTGAACCATTTAGGGTGTGGTGATGATTTGAGCTTCTTAACCTGAATATGTTTCTTGATAACTGCATTAATCTGTTCATAAAACTTGTCTATTTTATCAATAAAGGCTATTTTTGAGATTTGAAGTGTAGCATTCCAATCTATGCATGTAAGCGATTCATTGATATCTGCATAGTTTGCTGATTGAAAATCAAGGAATGTTTTGACATTTTCAACTCTATCATTTTTCTTAATGCATTTTAATCTTGTTAGTTCAATGGCTGAGTGGTGGACTTCAATTTTCAATAATTGATCAATACATACATCACATTTTATTAAATTGGTGTCGTTTGTCCAAACCAAATCCAACAGTCGGTTGTTTATGTTGAAATTTTTATTGATTTGATGTAAGCCAAGCTCATGGCAGGAATCAACAATTGTGATTTCCTTCCTGGTGGTAGCATTTAATGGGAATGCGATTTGTGGATCCTCAGCATTATCAGTTAGCCACGATGGATCGCTTAAGTTGAAGTCACCACAATTTATAATTGTATCACTCGCTTTGGCTGTAGATGTGAATGATTTTATTGCATCCATATTTGCTTGGTATACTGCCAATGGTGAGTCTGGTCTGATGTATGATTCTATTAAGAATAAATTAAAATTGCCAAGGTTCATCTGAACGCAAATTAATTCTGTACCAAATGCTTCACCATTTCCTATTAGGTGAGAATTTAATGATTCATGAACCGCAATCAAAACACCACCGCCTGTGTTTTTCTTCTTTTTTGATTGATTACTCTCAGTAAGGTTCGACCTATCACATCTGTATACATTAAAATCATTCGGGAATACATTTGATGATGGAATTGTGTCATCAAGGTTAGTTTCACATAACATGTAAACCTTAAAAGGAGAAATTAATATATTAGCAAAAAATTCTGGTAATTTGGTACGAAGCCCATTAACATTGTAGCAGTAAATCTTATTGAAACTGTCTAGGTTTTTGCCTCTGCAATATGAACTCTTAGCTGTTAATTTTGTTGTTGGTTTTGCGGTATCTTTCTGGATTTCATTCACTTGCATCTGAAGTGAATTTATTTTATCTATAAATATGTCAATTGTTGAATCATTGATCGGCACCTTATCTAAATTTTGCATTTCTAGTAGCATCATATATTCCAAAACCTCAATTGCATCTGTTTTGTTGTTTATTGAGTAAACTGGTGGTGAAATGGTTGTCTTTGATATGTTGGATGATATTGTGGTTGCCACTGGTTCTGGATTGGTGGTTGAAGTGGTAATTGAAAATGCTGTTGAAATTGTTGCTGGTATTGTGGCTGGAATTGCGGCCGAATGAACTGGTCGGTGTTCATATAATGATAGGGAAAATTTTGATGATCTTGATAATTGTGTCTAAATATCGGCGTATATGGTACATAAGATGAAAAACCTCTGAACGAGGTATAAACAGAGTGGCGCACTAATAGATCCTACCCACAAAATGACTGATATCACATTTTACGTGGCGCTTGTGAAAATATATTTTCGTTCCACAGTCCTCAAATAATTCAACAATTTGTCCATGCCATATTACATGAATGTGAAGTAGAGTGCGCCGGTGCGAGCGAGTAATCCAAAATGCTGTAATCCAAAATGCGGTTGTAAATAATTTGTATTCCAGTTTTGATTATAGCCATTGTTATTCAAAGATAATGAAAGTGAAAACGTTCGGGACTCGCATTGGCGCATCTTCGAAAAATTCCATCTTCGAAAAATATATGTTCGAAAATTCGATCTTCGAAAATTATATGTTCGAAAATTACATCTTCGAAAAATTCGATCTTCGAAAATTATATGTTCGAAAATTCCATCTTCGAAAAATTCGATCTTCGAAAATTATATGTTCGAAAATTCCATCTTCGAAAAATTCGATCTTCGAAAATTATATGTTCGAAAATTACATCAAAAAAATCGATTTTCGATTTTTCAGTTTTTTCGATGTGGTGACCAAACCTGATTACAGATTTCTTTCATACTGAGGACATATTTAAAGCCTAGCTCAATACCTTTCATTTGCGGTACCTGCGGATTTTCTATGTTGTGTATTATCGGAGTTATGGAATTTTGAAAAAAATCGGCTCCTCGACACTCTCCCCCTGCTTATTTTCTTATATGTAAAGAAATTCGCCCGTTCTCGACGGTTTTAAACTGCCCCCCACACTCCTCAAAAATAATGTTATACATCACAGAAATCGAGAGAAGGTACAAAGTCACACACAAACAAACATACCAAACCCAATTTTCAGGGAAAACCCCCCTTTCCGGGAAAACGTACACAACTTATGAACGGGTCAACCGATTTCGATGGTTGAGCGCTCGTTGGAAAGGTATTGAGGAGTACTATCGATTGGTCATTCAACAACAGTGGTCAAGGTTACCCACCGGTAGATATGCTATATAATCTGAAAAAAACACCCCCATACGTCCCCCAAGCGAAATTTTTTTTGGTTCCACAAAAATTCATTTTGACGACGGCTTTCGTTTAGTTTGGTCCTAAGCTACACACCAATGCCTATTCAACGAATGACATCGGTCGGCAACACAGAATCCGAAAACTCGCGTATATATAGTGTTGCACTCAAAAGTGTATTTTTTGGTGCGCCACTGGGAGAACTGCCGTTCTCCGTGATAATGATTTGAACGATTGAAAAGGTTTATATTTCGATAATTATTCTGCCTGTGAAAATTATTATTATGGTGGATACGGTTATAGTTTCGGAAATTATTGAAATTTCGATGGTCAAATCGAGTACCATTATTTTGATTCGGCTTTTTATTTGTAAACTGTTTATTTGGATTTTGAGCTCTTTTATTGTTTTGATTTTTTGGTTTATTTTGTTGTGTCACAAACTCTCTAGCTGTAAAATCATTCTCCCATAATTGTTTATCCATGATTTGGTCATATACAGATTTGCTGAATGTCAAAATCTTGAAACTTGTGTACTTTTTTATTTTATTCTTTCGACTTGATAGTTTGCTGACATGGAATAGATCTGAATCGAGCTCCGTACCACTTTTAATGCGTTTTACAATGTCTTCAGTTGTTGTTTTTTCATCGAATTTTGAAACATGAATTGAAAAAATGTCATTTTCACTGGTTGGTTTATTTAATGCACTCAAATTCATTGTATTATTCATCACCATTCCTAAGTTTAAAGTATCATATTAGAGTAGTCATTTTGTTTTATTTGTTTGAATTCGTCTCTACATAGTTCACAAACTACCGAAAACGGTGAATCGACATCGAATGAAGTTTTGAAATTTGAATTATTAGTTTTTCTTTAAGCAAAAATATACGAACTTCTATATTTTCCAATAGAAGTGTAATAAACTTTTGTTTTCAAACAATTTTATTATTTTATTTTGATAAAAAAAACTATTTTATATAATTATTTTGTAGAGCACAGTATTTTCGATATAGTACGTTTGACAGTTTGAGATTCATTTCTAACAAAACTAGACAAATTCTTATTTTTCATTTATGTTTTTTTTTTTAAATTGACATTTAGCTTGGTCATTCATTCGAATGAATTGTAAGTATTTCTGATTGTGGGTACAAATATCTTTGCTAAAAAAATACCCGAAAATGAAACGGTTTCATTTTTTTTTCATTGAAACCTAAAAAAAAAAATTGCTTAAAGTGCCTTTTTTCAAAATTTATCACAAAAATGAAATATGAAAAAAAATGTGTAAAAGTGCAACATCAATAAATCAATTTGAAAAATGAAACAAAATAATTGGATATTTGAAAATGAAACGTGAAGAATATAACACGCAAAACTGAATCGAGCGGAATGGACATGAGGTATTTCTGTTTGTTTCACTTATGCGTGTCACTTTTTTCAAGTTTCAATTCCATCTAACGTATTATTTTGATTCACTTTTCGGTATGTTTTTTTTACGTTTCAATCTCGCAAACTTTGATATTTTGAGTCATGATTATTCTCACGCATTCAAATGTTTATCCCTTTTTGGACCTTGTTCAAATTATCAAAGGTGACATAACTTAAGGCCCCCTTCAAGAAACCGCTTTGAGGTCCAAGATATTCTATGGGGCTCTGGAAATGTGATATTTTTTCCATAAAAATGCCAATATATCGGCCAGTGAACCAAATGAGTGGTTAGTTTATGCATAAATTTAACTCATTTTACCCTTTTTTACCTTTTTTATGCATTACACTGTGCAACAATATTCGAGACATAGTGCAGGGGGTGAAAAAATCGAATGACGATTGAAAGTATGGGTCAGTAGAAGAAAAACGCCGGGTTCGGTTTTTCACTGGCACGTCACAGAGTTTTTTTATACACTCTTGAAAATTTCGCTTCCGAGGCGGATTTTTCCCTTTTTTGCTGAAATCGACCTATCATTTTTTTGTCCATAACTCCTGAACCATCAGACATTTCGCTTTGATTTCTTCAGCAAAGTTGCTTGTTTTGAGCTCTGCTACAACTTTGCTGAAGACTTCAATCCAACAAAATCACATCTTCGGTATGAAAATTGATAAAATGTTGAAAAATGTGTATTTTTTGGGGGCCTTTTTTGAGGTTTTCAGCACATATCGACCAAACGGTTGGGAAATCATTGTTCATATCTCAAGCAAAATTGTACATTCGACTATAATACACAACTCTTCTCAACATATCAATAAAATTGGACAGCTCATTCATGCACTTTAATAGCCCTAAATATGTTCAAAATCCATTAGAATCCAAAAAATCACCATTTCAACGGTGTTCAAAAGATAATACCGAAATAATTTTTATTTTCTATCAATTTTAAGTATAAAATGGATTGGAAAACAAAAATAGATTCAAATTGAATCAGAATTTATTATGATTTTTGTTTTTTATGGTAAATGTTGTGCCATAATATTGTTAAATGCTCTGTCATAGTATGGAAAGTAGTACATATTTCAATGTAAAGTACTCTTGTTGGTTTGAGTTGCGTTTGAAAACAACACATAATTGATATTTTACTCATCAAAAGAACAACAACATGTAGACAACTCGTTCGAATATATACGAATATGCAAGAATTGAGCGAAGCGAGTGTGTTTTTTTCAAATAAAAGGTAGTAGACACGAAGAGCACTGCAATGGGCTGAGTAACGAGCTGTGTCTGTAATTATATATACGCACAAACATTTACCCAGAGGTGGCATACGGACAAAAATTTGTCCGAGCACTCAGACTGTCCGAGTTGTCCGTCCGTCCGTCCGAGTGTCTACTCGGACGCTCGGACAGACGAAATTAACGATTTGGCTCGGACGTCCGTGTCCGTATGCCACCTCTGCATTTACCGTAGAGCGCTTATTGTGTCACTTCAAGTACATGTATTCACTGATTCTGTGTTCTTGCACAGGAATACACGCTTATGATGCTAGTTTGTTGATACCATCTAACATCGCACACATCGCTGGTGGTCAAAAAATCCGCCTCGGAAGCGAAATTTTCAAGAGTGTATGAAAAAACTCTGTGACGTGCCAGTGAAAAACCGAACCCGGCGTTTTTCTTCTACTGACCCATACTTTCAATCGTCATTCGATTTTTTCACCCCCTGCACAGTCTGTTGCACAGTGTTATTTATGCATTATTTATGCTATATGTATGATATATGTATGCATGCAATTGTACAATTTTCTCTGTGAAGAAAATCATAATTATGTATTAATACGCCTCAGAGTATGCCTAACTTATGTAATTAAATCACAATAACAAGTTCTTAAAACCAGTTCAAATTCGTTTTTGAATAAGCAATATGCATATATTATGCATTTTTCCACCTTTCAGATATGCATAAAAAAAGGTAAGATATGGGTAAAATATGCATAAATTATGCATACTGTCATTACTTTTTGCAGCTTTATATATGCATAAATTATGCGAAAAACAATTACTATTGGTTCACTGGGCGAGAACGGCTATATAGATTGAGTCTAAATTTGGCATCGGGGGTTGATTTTCACTCCTCTCCAAGTTTGTTCTCACAACCCCATAGATGCGACACTTCCTTCCATAGGTACCTCCCATACAAAATGACAATTTTTGCACGATGGGCCAAAAGTACCATTCACAAGGTCGCTAGGGTATCAAGCGATATATTTTTGGATCAGGTTAAACATATGCTACATTCCTGTGAAGTTTAATCAAAATCATAGGATTGTGAGCCAAACGGTGAAGGTTCAAATACACATGAGTCGCATACATTTTTTTGTGACCCGAAATTACTCTCTTGATCTCATGACTAAATCTCGAGAAATGCGATGTCGATTCCGTTCAAATTCTCACAGGTCACGTAACTTGAGGCCCTCTTAGTTAATTGAAATATTCGTTAGTAAATCCACGAAAAAGCATACCCGTACAATTCTGGCTCGAGGAATCCAAATTTCCGTTAGCTAGTTTATGCTTTCTTTTGCTACAAACCATGATGGTGTGGTCTAATTTGGTCCAGACTCTGATTTCATTCTGCTTTATTCGAATTCTGTAGGATTACGGAGGATAGAAATCGCGTTTTTCAGGATTCCCAAATATGTCTACAAACCAATACATTCCCCACACTGTGTGCGGAAAAGTAACATCAAATTAATTTGCTCTCCCAGTATTGAGGTAAGGTGATGTTTATGTAAGTAAAAAATAAAAGTCTCTTTTAAGTCATAAAATATAACTTTAATTCAGATATTAGATTATGTGTTCTGCTGTCAATTGTTTTTGTTCTGTTAAAGCTCTGGCTTCATGGATAATTGCAGGAATTAAAATACCCTGTTTGGAGAAATGAAATTTTAAGTTATGACTTGAATATCCGTATCGGAATCAATCTAGTATTTTATTTTGCCCTCGAATAAATATTTCATTAACTAATTATCAAAAGAAAATGTTTCATTGTGGACGGCAGTCCACGCGAGTGACGCAAGCAACTACTATGCATGCATATTAGTGCAAATGTTATCGAAATGTGTCCTCCGGTGACCCCTGATATAGAGGTTCGAAAAAGTGAGAAAAATTCATTTTTTTCCTCATAACGGATCGAAAACTCATCAAAATCCCTTGTAATATGCTTAAGTTCGATTCTAATTTTGAATACGAATCCAACATCATCATCAAAATCGGTTGATTCGTTCAAAAGTTATGACATTTTCAAAATTTCACCCCCACCTAATGATAATGATGAAAAGGGGCTATGTTTGTCTGTCGGTACTTTCAATCGATTTCGATGAGACTCACAGGAGTTGAAAGGCGGGTAAAACTAAGAATTTTTTGTTCTACACTTTTTCGATCTGGGGGGGTCCTCGAACTTGAAAAAATGCCCCCCTCCCAGCTTTCACTGTGCCTCAACCACAAGACATACAGAAACGGTATGGGTATCATTTGAAAGGTATTGAGGTCAGCTTACAAACTGCATGTCAACAATTTGAAAAATAATTCGTTATTAGGATTTTTTTTGCCAAAAACTGAAAAGTTGGTAATCGGTCTGACACATAACGCCCTCTATCTCAAAATTTCCGCCGAACACATAACTTCCACAATTTTAGGGTAATAATAGGTGGAAAATGCTGCATACTCGTTATATCTGGGAAAATCGTTTTTTCGAGATATTGAGATCCGAACCGAAAAAACACCCTAAAAATGGCCAAAAATGCTATTTTTCCTGAAAATATGCTCAAACAATCAGCAAAAATGAATTTAAATTGCAATTTTACAGCTATCCAATTTGGAATGGACAATTGTCTTTCATATTTCAAAAGTATTGATATCAACTGAAAAACATCTTGGCGAGGTAAAAACTCGTGTCGCAAGCGAAAGCGGAGCTGATATCAATTTTGTGACGCGGCTAGCGGGTTAAGAGTTTTTTCAGTTGATTGGTTTTATCACTGAACGAAATAAGAAAAATTAAGAACAGCCGAAAAAGAGCTAAAATCGATTAAGAACAGCAGAAAATCGGTTTAGTTAATGATCTGCACCATACAGCGTTTCTTCGCCAAAGGTGGTTTATTATTAATCTATATAAAGGTTGTTGATTGAATTAAATGAAAATCACAAGAAATAACGATCTATAACATTATTTTAATGCTATTGCTGGTTTTGGATCCCAAATTTCAAGAGATGGTATATATTTATCAAACGAAAAACCTCTGAACGAAGTAAAAATCGAGTGACAAAAGCAAAACGCAAAATACAAAATTTGTGATATGAAATTTGTGCCGAAAAAAAGTTATTTGAATTTTGTAAACAATTTTTCAGTGCGTTCTTGCGTTCGGTGCGTTGCTGAAATTGTGTTTTTTTGGCTATCGAAAACACATCGCAGGGGACTTTTAAATAATTATAATATCTCGAAAAAATGAATTGTGTGGGATGTATGAGATGACTTATTTTAGACCAGAGTTAGGACCAATAACCCTGAAAATATAGTCATGGAAAAAATTGTGAGTACGGCAATCGAAAAAAAAATTCAAGGAAGAAACAAATTGTGTTGTTTCATGTTTTTCGCTCCAGTATTAGCACTGTTTGTTAGAATACAATGTCTCCTAAGATGTTGTGAAGATTTTTTTTAAAATTTATTTACATTCATTGATATCTTGGTTCAAATGAGCCATCATGACGTTTTTGAGCTGGAAAAAACTGAGAGTACGGTACACATTTTTTCTATTTTCATATCTTCTTTGGTGTTATTCGCTTTGTGTTGCAGTTGCTATTCGTTCAATTTGTAGCATTGTCTTTGATTCTATATTGGTAATGGCGTCAGTTTAGCATTGCCTATTGTCACAATGGCTGCACGCAAAGAAATTCCATTACAAATACGAAAATTAATTATTCAAGATCGTCAAAATGGGTTAGGTTTGGGTAAAATTGCAGAGAAATACTCAATCTCAAAAACGGGTGTCCAAAATTTATGTAATAAGTTTGAAACATCACACCAAATCACAAATTTACCCGGCCGTGGCCGCAAACGGGCCACAACTCATCGGGAAGATGCGCCAAACCAAGCTGAAATCAAACATTTCATGTTCGGATATAAAAGATCAACTCAATTTGAACGTGTGTACCAAAACAATTCGCAATAGATTGCATGAAACAGTACAGATTTACATTTTCGATATAATATTAATATGTTAATAACCAACATATTGTAATAAAAAAATCGTCTTATTAACATATTCTTTTACTAACGTTAGTAAAACATATTTTATTAATACCATATTTGATATTTTAAAATCTTATTAATAAAAAATAAATTACCGCATTATACGTTTTGAGCCATCGTATACGGCCCAATCAATTTTCTTCCTGTTATGCGTGTGAAAATTTCAGCGCTCAGTCGAGACTCTTTCTCATCCCAAATTTTCGTCAAATTTTCAAATATCTTATAAATAATAAATTTGTTTTTTTATTAATAATAAGATTTTCATCTTATTAATTTGTTTGAAATATGTTATTAATATAATAATAATTGTTTTTTTTATTAATTAAATTTTTTTTTGACATTAATAAAATTTTCCAAAAATATTGACCCAATTTAATAACATAATATGGTATTAATTATGTTACCATATTTGGCTGGTTAATAACATAATATATTAATAAGACATATCGGGAAATTCCGTTATGTTATGTAATATGTTATTAATATTTTAATGGGCGTAAATCTGTATGAAACAGGTTTGAGCAGCCGGGTATCAATCAAGAAGCCAATGATCACGCTGAAGAACAAAAAGAAGCGATTGGAATTTGCAAAAAAAATGTCGATAAGCCCTTATCGTTTTAGAAAACTGTTGTTTGGAGCGATGAGAGCAAATTTGAGTTGGTTGGCAAAAAAAACGCCGCAGAGTGTGGAGAAAAGTCGGTGAGGCACTATTGGATCGGTATACAACGAAAACTGTGAAATTCGGCGGCGGCTCCATCATGGTCTGGGGTTGTTTTTCGTGGTCAAGTGTTAGTAACTTGCACAAAATCGATGGAATAATGAACGTTCGTCATTATATTCGAATTCTCAGCACAAATCTGTCGGCCGGCGGTACCAAGCGATATTTCGAAAACAAGTCAACCAATGTACTCGAATGGCACTTAGTGCTGACTTGAATCCAATCGAAAATTTATGGGCTGCTCATGACTCAAAAGTATGGTCGCACAAACCAGCAAACATTTTTCGAAAGTCTTCTGGCGGCCTGGCATGAACTGAAGCCAGATTTGTTAAACAAATTGGTTGAAAGCATGAATCAACGACTCTCTGCTGTGATTAAGGCACGCGGCGGAAATACGAAATACTAAAAACTAATTTCATGTGGAAATTTTTCTTTTTTGGTAGAAAAATGTGTACCGTACTCAATTTTTTCCAGCTAAAAAACGCCATGGCTCATTTGATCCAAAATACCAATAAATGTGAATAAATTTTAAGAAATATCTTCACAACATCTTAGTAGACATTACATTCTAATAAACAATACCGAAGCTCTTGCGAAAAAAATAAAAAAACACCATTTTTTTCTTCGTTCAATTTTTTTCGATTGCCGTACTCACAATTTATTCCATGACTGTATGAATCAAAAGTCTTGTTCCAGAATAAAAGTTGCTTAGTTTTTCATGTACTACAAACCCTCAAAGTTTGTAAAAAGTCGGACAATGGTACGGATACACATACGTACGGTCGCTGACAATAATTCCTTTCAGTCTTTATTTCACTTTATTTTGCATTAAATTCAATGTTTGTGTCTCGCTTATATGTTCAATATTAAGAAAACAACACAAAACACAGTACGAAGAGTAATATAAATGTTTCATCAATACATAAGTTCTGCTGCAGAATCTCTTCTTATGCCCCCCTCCGAGTGCTTAAAAGTATCCTGACACTTTTTACAGCCTCGCTTAAAGAAATATTTTCCGACCCCCATAAAAAATCGAAATACCCCCTCGCGCATGTATGATGGAGACTTCAGATTTGTTGGGAAAAAAGTATGTGTGCCATATTTCTGTGTGTGTACGTATGCGAGATTTTATAAAGAAAAGTCTGAAATAAATTTGGTTTTTTGGACCGATTCCATTCCACTATGTGTACGAAAATATCGAAATAAGAAGAAATTGAACTTGAGTGAAAATTGTCCAATTTGAGTGAATTATGGTCAAATTGAGTGACGATCGGCCATCCTGTGTTAAACAAAGCGGTGAAGCGACATACAAATGCACTAGGGCACGTAGTAGGCTACACCATATGATTTGCATAGCGTAGTTAGGGGACGTAGTCTCATCGTTGCACCGCTTTGGTGTTAAACTCGTCCAAGTTTTTGAGTGAAATCTGGCCAATTTGAGTGAAACACGGCCGATTTGAGTCAAAATGTAATTTTTGAGTGACAAATCAAGAGGTCCGTTTCTTCCACGAGAGAGCTGAAAATTAGGCGATAAAAATTTTTCGGCATTCGCGAAATGTTTAAATTTTCAGGCTAGTTTTCAGCCAAATCGAAGACATAACTTTCAAATGATAACCGATGATCCATTAAATTTAAATAAGCACGTTAAATATTTGAAAAAAATCCAACGACAAATTACCAAATATCATGGAATAGTAGTAAACAAACCTAGGTAAAAACCGTGTTTTTTTTACCTGCATCTTTGCTGCTTCAATTGCACCTTTGTTGGCAGTGGTAGTTATGGCTCTATGGTACATTCCAAAAGAGAATATTTTGAAAGTTCGTGTTTGAATTTTCTTCGCCAATCGTAGCTTATTCCTCGACCACAAAAAATGCTCCTCGTTTTCGCTCAAATCAGGTAAAACTGTGATTGAATTCAAAAGCACTTGGCCCCGTTCTTTCTCGTTTGGTCCACCAACAATATTAAGGATGTTCAAGAATCCTTCTTCTGCTGTTTTACATGCTATAAGTTCTTTGCCTAATTTAAAAAAAAAATTGTTTTATGTAGTCAAAAATGTATAAATGTTTTAAAATGCAATTCACTTTTCCCAATGTGCAATTAACTCATTTTATAGTCATGGCAAAAATTGTGATTTCGGCAATCGAAAAAAAATTTCACGATTGGATATTTATGGTTTTTTTACTGATGTATATCGAAGCACAATGTCAATTAAAAGATTTAACGAAACAAATTAGAAAAATCGATGGTATTTCCGGGGGCCCAGATGTCCAGGCCTGGAAGGGTAGCTGTGCACGAACATTGAAAATACTGCTACGAATGAATCTTTTGACTGGTCCACATTACAGAAAAACAGAAAAACCAAATTTCATATCAATGCGGAAAAGTCTGGATTACGAATGTAATTCAATTTATTTTGACATAAATCCACGAACGAACGAACGAACCTACGAACTGTACGCCTATTTGTTCGTTCGTTCGTTGGCTTGTTGTTCGCTGTTCGTAGAAATAAAAATGCAATTTATTCAATAAATTCTTTTATTAACGAATCATAAGCCTTCGTTTTATTAAAAAAATGTGTATTTGTTTTTTTCATTGCGGAAATCAATCAATTTCATCCATAATTTGCATATTTGTTTTTGGATAAAATCAAGTTTTGTGTTGTATCTGGGTGTTTTGTATGAGCTACTGTAGCAAACAAAGAAAAGGGACATTTTCGATGAATTGTTGGAGTTGGCAGCAGTAGTTAAAAGCATTCCAACAATAGCCATGGAACCATTAAAAAAAATGCCGTTTAAAGTCAATTTCCTGCCTCAATAAAATCGATTCACATGGCATTTGGCTAATGCGGCTGTCACAGCACGCATGAATTGTTCAGATTACTGTCGCCGATACAAAAAAAAAAAAATTGAAAACGTAATTACAATATTTGATATTGGCTCACACAAAAAAAATGTTACCATTGATATTGCTGCAAGCATTTGGGTTCAAAACATTGCTGACAGCTCATATTTATATTTCATATATATTGAGACATTTGTTCACATTCAGTTGTGAATTCTCTCCAAAGAGCTTTCGGGTTTGTATTTCAAAACGAGCCTTAATTTCATGCATTTGTTTTTCACGGCGCCATTGGCGACGTTTTTTCTTTGGTGCGCCTGCACCTTGTGGCTGTTGTGACTGTGGATGATTGATGTTGTATTCGTCAATTTCACGCTGCATTTCAATCCATATCGGAATCGACTTGAACCAATTCAATTTATTGCATTTGAGTATACTATGATCATCAGCACCCCACCGATAATGTATGCGTCGTAAAATTTGAAGCAAACCGTCGCGTCGCATACGTTTGAAATCGTTGTTGTTCCCAATTTCAATGTCCTTTCCAAAGATGATGAGGTCGATTACGTTTGAAATATCTTCTGGAAAATATTTGAAAATCACGTTCGACTGCGTATTGTTCTCGAACACTTTCAATTTGAGGTAATTCACCAGCCGTTGTTTGCAATGCGTTTTCAAATTTGTGATGACACTTTTGACGTATGGTTTCATTAAATCTTTCAAACCATTTCCGAAACTTACGTTATTGGGCCACTCAAATACATATCGTTCATCCATATTTTCCACAAATTGACGGAATTCTGGAGCCATTTTGTCGGTGTTTTTGTTGACATTATGCTCGAGAACACCTTCAAAACACTCTTTGATCACGAGCTCTCCGTTCTGCCAAAAAAAAACCACATTTCCGTCGTCATACGCTTTTTCCACTTTGTACAAAAATAACATCGATGCCAATGCACATATTTTTGTTGACATCAAACTTTTTTCAGTGATACTTTGGGTAATGATTTCTTTAAATTCAGGCCGAAGAACTTTTTTGAGTGTACATGCCATCACATACTTGATGGCATCCTCCTCATCATCACTATCATTCTGCCCATCGTTCGTTTTCTTTGATTCAGTTTTTCGCTTAAATGATTTCCACATCTCTTGAAAACACGCCAAAAACCACTGTTTCAATTCCAAAAAACGAGTCTAGTGAAAAATAAGTTGAATAATTGAAATGATGATGAAATTCATTAGTTATTAGTAAACAATGCAATCCATTGATCTCACTTTTGGTAAGACGAAAAAACACAATTTGACTTACTTCTTTGAAACTCTAGCTGCATCTGATGCGTTCGTGGCGAAATTTGCATGCCATAAAATAATCCGCTATCCAAAATATTCTCTTTTGAGCAGGAAATCACCAATACCAATGATACAGACAACATGATGAAGTTAATGTATTGTATCCAAATCAAATTCCAAATGGCACAAAATTTGATGATAACAATGCTTATTAATTGATACTGCATATTTTTCTGTCTCCTTCAAAATCGTTCACTTGTGAATGTAAACAATATTTGGATGTGTAGCATTTCTCTGTAACATCTGATGTCACCTGATATTGAACTTATCGATCGAATGCAATGAAGTTGTTCACAAATTATAAAAGTGGGAAATTCAATTTTGTGAATTAGTGTTAGTAGTGTAACCGATTCGGCGATAATCTGCGAGGAATTCAATTGTATATTGAGATTATGATTTATTTTTCATGTTTTGCTTCGGGAAGTGTGGATCGAACTCATATTGTTTTATGAATGCTGTCAATTTACACAGAATTTAGTACACTTTAAATTAAGACTGGACATTTTTTATTTTAGAACTATGAGAAACGCTCTACTGTACATGTTCGAAATTTACTAGTTCGAAAATTACATGTTCGAACGATTAAATCCATGTTCGAAAATTTCATCTTCAAAAATTCGATCTTCGAAAATTATATGTTCGAAAATTGCATGTTCGAAAATTACATCTTCGAAAATTATATGTTCGAAAATTACATGTTCGAACGATTTATTTTCGAAAATTCCGTCTTCGAAATTGAAACTTCGAAAATTACATCTTCGAAAATTGCCATCATGGTCGACCATGGTCCATTGAGGTCTACCACGGTCGCCAAAACATTACTGGCATGATTTGATAGTGTCAACCTGTCAACTCTGACACACGTATAGCCAAAACTGAATTCTTGGGAAAAATGAAGATTGAAATTCCAACTTCTATAACTTGAGAATGGTTGATCCGAGTTTGATAGTTGAACCCTCGTTGGATAGGTATTGAGGTGTACTACCAAAGTGTAATTTTTCAGAATTTACGGTAATGGGTACGGGGGTCAAAATGACGAAAAACCAAAAAAATCGATTTTCGATTTTTCAGTTTTTTCGATGTGGTGACCAAACCTGATTACAGATTTCTTTCATACTGAGAACATATTTGTACCTTAGCTGAATACCTTTCATTTGCGGTATATACGGATATGCGACACCCCGACACTCTCCCCCTGCTTAATTTCTTATGAGTAAGGGAATTCGGCCATTTTCGACGGTTTTGAACTGCCCCCCAGACCCCCTAAAAATAATGTCATACATCACCGAGATCGAGAGAAGGTACGTCACATACAGACATCACGGAGAACGGCAGTTCTCTCAGTGGCGCACCAAAAAATACACTTTTGAGTGCAACACTATATATACGCGAATTTTTGGACTATGTTTTGCCGACCGATGTAATTCGTGAAATAGGCATTGGCGTGTAGCTTAGGACCAAACTAGACGAAAGCCGTTGTCAAAATGAATTTTTGTGGAACCACAAATTTTTTTGCTTGGGGGACGTATGGGGCCGCTTTTTTCAGATTATATAGCATACTTCCTAGGGGGTAATCTTGACCACTGTTGTTGTGCGCCACTCTGTTTATACCTCGTTCAGAGGTTTTTCATCTTATACACACATACACAGATACACAAATACCAACGCTATTTTCATGGGAAACCTCCCTCTCTAGGAAAACGTATACAACTTTTGAACGGGTTAACCGATTTTGATGGTTGAGCACTCGTTGGAAAGGCATTGAGGAGTACTGTCGATTGGTCACTCAACAACAGTGGTCAAGATTACCCCCTAGGAGGTATGCTATATAATCTGAAAAAAACACCCCCATACGTCCCCCAAGCGAAATTTTTTTTGGTTCCACAAAAATTCATTTTGACAACGGCTTTCGTCTAGTTTGGTCCTAAGCTACACGTCATTGCCTATTTCACGGATGACATCGGTCGCCAACACATAGTCCAAAAATTCGCGTATATATAGTGTTGCACTCAAAAGTGTATTTTTTGGTGCGCCACTGGGAGAACTGCCGTTCTCCGTGATCGACAAAGAAACTAAAGCGATTAGAACATCAAAAATGCGCTAGCACTACAAATAGTTGGTGCAAGCTATTATTTGAATTCATCCGTCGGCTTTATGTCCTTCCGCAGAGAAAAAAACAAATACACATTTTTTTAATAAAACGAAGCCATATGATATGTTTATAAAAGAAATTATTGGATAAATATTGGAAATACCATCGATTTTTCTCATTTTTTTAGTTAAATCTTTTAATTGACATTGTGCTTCGATATACATCAGTAAAAAAACCAAAAATATTAAGATTAAACTGTATTTTCGTCGTCCAGAAACTATATTGAAACTTTTGGCCTGTACTGTATACTGCTCAGCAATACCCATTTTTTCAATCGATTGATGCAGGTTTGTGCTGAGGATTCAAATATAATGATGAGCGTCCATTATTCCATCGATTTTGTGCAAGGTACCAACACCTGACCACGAGAAACAACCCCAGACCATGATGGAATTCGGCCGCCGCCGAATTTCACAGTTTCAAACTAAACCCATTTAGACGATCTTGAATAATTAATTTTCGCATTTGTAATGGAATTTCGTTGCGTGCGACCGTTGTGATAATGCGCAATGCTAAAATGACGCCATTTCCAAATACAATGCTACAAATTAATTATTTATAATCCAAAATAATGTTACCCACGAATATCAACTGAAATACTATGCGAAAATCACCAACGAAGGTACAAAACGTAGAAAAAATGTGCACATTTTTTTTCAGCTCAAAAACGCTATGATGGCGCACTTGGACCAATATATCAATAAATGTAAATAAATTCCAAAAAATCTCTTCACACATCTTAGTGGACATTACATTCTAACAAACAGTCCCATTACTGGATTGAAAAACATGAAAAAAACCTTTTTTTTCGATTGCCGTACTCACAATTTTTTTCCTGACTGTATGTCCGGATATTATCATTTGCTGCCAAAATCTGATAGAACTCTAAAATGATGGGGACAATTCGGGCAGTGTCATCTAGAAATTTGAACTAGAGTTCGGAAGTGTGTGACACATTCCATTCCATTCGACTTGAAATTCGCTTCTGTCTCAAATTAACTCGCTCGAGTTAAAATGTGAAAATTTTCAAATTATTTTAGTTTTTTAGAGAATGAATGGCTTCCATGAGTTTCTGTTTCTGTCAAGATAACAGTGACAGCACAATTCAAGGTATTGAAGAAATACACCTTCAAGTCGGATCTGCAAATACTTTTGAATTATCCATTGATAATAATCTTTTAGTTTACATCATACCTTGAAACAATTCATCCAAAAACTCTTTAGTAGATTTCAAGCGTTCACGACGTGCTTGGTCATTCAAGATCGGTTGATTGAATGTTAAATTACAAGAATCACACGTTAAATTTGAAACGAAAGCCATCATTGTTGTTATATCCAAATTCAATTTTGTTATATTCAATTCATTGATATCTATATCCCCCTGTTGTGATCTTCCATTGATGCGCACAGCAATTTGCAACTTGGATAACGAATACTGAAGTGCTTCATCAAGTTGGTTCGCAAAATCGAATACAATCTAATAATAATGAACATTTGGTACAATCACAATAACTAATAAACAATGGTTTTGCGCGGCAAAAATGATAATATCAGCGCGATAGGGAGTACGAAAAAGCATACCGTTTGGTTCCTAGAATTCGGCATTTCAGAACTATTTTTAAATGGCATTTTAATGAATCATTAGAGTGGTAGGCATTTCGACTTTTGTCGAATTTCAATCGGCACGATGCATTTTCTATGGAGGTTAGGTATAAAAATGAACCCTGTAAATTTTCAGACTGATCGGAGCACGTTTGATGGTGCCTCATCGGGCTAAAGTACTTGACTCCAGGAATTGCTGACTTTGGCCAAAATTCCCATTTTTAGTCAATATTAGAGCCATATAAACTTGCTTTATGTTGATATCTTTGGGGGATTTTGACTTTATGTCTCAAATATAGTGTTATACCTTTGATTTTTTTTGCATTTTTTGTCGTATTTGGAGTGAAAATGCATTATCTTGACTCCGAAGGGAAAATCAAAGGTATAACACTATTAAAGATCTACAGAATGGTGGCAATTGCACTGAAAATAAATATTCGTAAATTGGCGACGTAAGAAAAAAAATTATTCTTCGGCATTTGGGTCCAAGGCTTATCGATCACATACAGAAACTTGAAAATCGGAGTCTTAAACTATGGTATGTTTACTCATAAGACCTCACCGCGATGATGTAATCATTTTCACCCAGCCAGGCTATTGTTAATTCGCGTGACTGTTGTTACTAGTTATTATAGTAACCATATTGGATTATTACCTTCGGGCTTCTAAAACATTGTTCATTATAACTTGCGGCTTCAATGTAACATCTTGCATGATCTAATATGCTTTTGGTGCCATAATTACTTCGTCCAAACGCAATGTCATTTAGTGCTTTTGGATTTCTAGCTATTACTTTTATCCAAACACTCCCGCAATCGGTAACAATATCCACACGAACGAAAGATCTTTGGAGTCCACGTGCCTTTATTGGAAAATCCACCGCAACCACATTTTCTGTTTTCTTCAAAATTTTAACTAAGTATGCAAAATGAACTAAGTTACTGCAAAGAATATGATTGATTGTGAGCTTCTTCTGGAACAAAGCCTTAAAAAGAAAATATGTGTTATAATATCTAACTATTTTAATGTTTTGTTAATATAAACTTTGTAGTTATTTTGTTTTACATTTTGTATGGATGAAATTTCAGATAAAATTTTCTTTTGAACTTTTGCAACACCTGGTATTTTATTTAATAAACTTAGTTCTTCAATTAGATCTTTTCCAACTGAAATTTTTTCCAGGCCAAGCTGTTCAATTTCTTTATTGTTGATGTCCATAGTCTGAAGCTATCTCAGTTAATGTTAATGGCTATACTTTAATTTACGTTCATTGTTTATTTCAATTGCCAAACTATTGTGGTCTGTCACAGCTGACATTTGAAGGAACTGCTAGGGGGCGTCACATATATTTAACTCCAGTTTCAGACATTTCGTACTAATACCAATAAAAATATCATGGGCGTACGCAGGAATTTTTGGAGAGGGGGCGAGAACGAATTTAACGAAAAACGAGGACATTTCTCGAAAAACTCTGAACATATATTCACTCTCTAGATTTGGAAAAATTGGAATTGAAACGTCGTTGATACGCTGGCTTTCAGTATGTTATATGGATGAAGCGAGAGTAAAGCAAAAGCTGGCAAATTACTGTCGGAGAATCGATCTTGTAACAAATGAAACATCGAGTCTAAGTATGGAATAATCAGCGAGCCCAATAGTCAGAAAAGTTTTCGAATGGTTGGTTAGAACCTGGGGGGAAGACGCTCAGCATTGAATTATTTTCAATCTTCTCGAATCTTATCAAATCCGAATGAATCCAAAATGGCGGAACTCTCCCAGAAACGTCAAATCATTTGGAATCTATTCAAATCTTTCTGGATCTTTGTAAATGATTCGAACATTTGCAAAACATTTCAATTCTTCTTGAATAAGAACATGTTCTTCTGTCGTTTCAAGTTACAATTCTTGGAAATTTTAATTCTATATTAAACAAAATTTCAGGCATCTCTCTTACGTCATCCAAACGAGAATTTGTGACACTATCCATTTTTACGATGTTGCTGTTGTTGATACTTGATGTGCATTGCGCACTGAAATAGATCGAGTCTTTTTGATTGCAGAACATTTACAATTGGCTCAAGTAACGGTGAATATTTTGCAATAAGATAAACACATATGATGAATATAGCTTTTGTTGCTTCCGAATGTAATTAAAATTAATTTTGTTGCTCCTTTTCTCGTGGCTACATTACCTTCAGTCGATAGTGTATAAACCTGACAAAAACACCTTTCCCAAACTTAGACGCAACATAACAAATAATTTCTAGTTTTTGAGCAATGAATTGTGAAGTTAAATGAATACGATATTGTTCAAGCACTGGGAATGCAATTAAGATAAGAAAATGGAGAATGATATCAAGAAATTTTTAAAATTAATCAATAAAACATGTTTATTTTGTTTATAAAATCAATTAATTTGATTTATTCAATGATTTGATGGAAATACACTTTGGGCAGATCAATTAGAATTTTTTGAAACTCTTTTTAGAACCGGCACCTTTTGTTACTTTTAGTACGTTGAAACGTACTGTCTTCGAAATTGGTCTGCATTCGCCAACTGTAACAATGTCCCCAATTTCAACATCTCTGTAAGATTAAAAAAATCTCTTGATTATTTGCTTCATTTGAAGTTTAACGTCAATGGTTTGATTTTCTGCTTTATCAGATAATTTTATTTTCATTTTCAGCATTTCTGTTTTATGAAGACTGTCGTGATTTTATAAACATCATTTAAAGTTCAATCATTTTTTTTATTAAATATTAAATATACCCACCTGAATGCAGGCGACAGATGCACTGACATGTTCTTGTGTCGCTTTTCAAAACGGCTGTATTTACGCACATAATGCAAATAGTCACGACGAATAACGATAGTACGCTGCATCTTCAATTTTTGGACGATTCCATTCAGAATACGACCACGAATGCGCACGTTACCAGTAAATGGACATTTTTTGTCAATGTATGTACCATCGATTGCCTAAATAGTCGAACAAGTATATTTTATTCTCTAATACAAATTAAACAAAACAAAAACTTGAACTCTAAACATTAACTACTCAACATGACTCTCACCTCCTTCGGAGTCTTAAAACCCAATCCAACTTCGCGATAGTGACGAGTGCGAAGCTTACGTTGTCCCGGAATATTTTTCCGTCGCACAACCGGAATAGTCGCCTGTTTTTGGAAAGCACGCTCAGTCTGTAGAAGATATATAATATACAAAAGATATTACAAGTACTTTACAAGGTTCATTTGAATAAGCAAACAAATAAGTTAATCGTAAGGTATAGGTTATGTTTAATTATGATGTGCTTGTACAATATTATGTACTGTACATTATACACTGTAAATGGTGAATCACAGTGTTCTATGTACCGTACATAAACACTGAATCAAAAATAAATGTTGCTATATTTGTTCTAATATTTAGAAAATGTGTGAATTGCTTAAAATCTGGTGAACTTAACTTGCACGTGGATTTGAAACACAATATTTGATTTGAAATTTTAACATAGTTTGAATTTTTTTTTTAATTTTTATGCGGTAAGATATAAAATGGAAGTACCATTTATAAAAATGATTTAGATATGATTATTTTTTTTTTTAAATATTAATTTTCAAATCTTATGTGCGCTGAAGAAGAAATGTACGTACCTGATCAGCCATGTTGCTACAAGAAAAGAACTATAGTTATGACGGAAGTATTGATTCAACCGTTCATGGCATTAATGTCATCAGCATTTCGTAAGGCTCATTTCGATATACGAAATATGTTCGAAATTTTGATTGCATTACTCAATATAAATATTGAACATATTCACTCATAGATGTCGTGAGTAAATACTGTTATGTGAAATGGAGATATAATTGATATTGAGCCAATTATTGTTTTTTCTATTCAAAATTAAAAAGCATTTAGTTGTAAATAACATGAAAAATTAAGAAACGAATTTGTGCAAAATGCATTTTCAGAATTGATTTATTTCAATCAGTACATTAATACAATAAACTAAACTGGGAACTTTTAAGCTACGTTGAAATAAATAAATGATCAAGTATTTGGTGTAAATTTGCAATGCAGCAATATGAATAAAATTACTCTCATTTACTTGAAACAATTAGATATGTTTCAATCAATTTTTTTCACATTTGAAATGTTTTTTGTATTTTCCTTGCATTCTTTGTATATGGTATTCAGGTTAAATGCCGCTTTAATATTATCCTTGGAGAAGAAAAATGTTTGAAGTCTTCCTTTGGCATCTGCACATGGTCGTCGCTGTATTTCCTTTCCATTTTTGAATAGAATTAATGTTGGCAACTGCCGACTTAATGAACTATCCGAAATATGATATTTTTTTCCAATTTCTGGGAATCTACCGATATCAACTTTACCAAAGCGAAAATTTTCTAAGTGATATTCTGATGACAGCTCAGAGAAAATTGGCGCAAAATTAACACAAGCTGGGTTCCACACACAAATGAAAGCGACAATCCAAACAATGTCTTTACTATTCTTCAATTCATCGTCAAGTGTAAAAGCAGTGCGGAAATATGTAACATTTTCTGGTCCTGAATAAGTTGGCTCTGGAAAAACTAACGCGGCTATGACGAAAACGACTCCGAATGCGATGCCATATAAGACGTCTGCATATGTCCATAATATAAGATTCGCAATTTTTGTGTAAATAAATGAGGATGTGAGATAATTTATCATTGTTACGCTTCCTGTTTTTCTTGTTCGAATCATAACAACAATGGCCAAGAAGAAAAGTATCTCTGTCTCACGGCCATCTAATTCACATGACTCTTGGTGTTTAAATAGGTAAGAACAAATTCCGGGTGTTTTTTTGGCCAGCAAATAGGACACACTTAACAATATATTGACCCAATAATACGGTTTTGCCAGAAGAACAATATCTTTTTTAAAACTCATTTTAGATTAATATTCTGGCGAACTACTTTACAGATACGCAAATGTCACGACTGTGGTAAAAAAAAGTCAAACGAAATGGCTTATGTCAAAAAATTTGGGCAAAATATCATGTTCAATGGAACCAATGAGTCTTTTTTTTAATTTAGCAAATAAATTAAAACAGAAAAATTGTTTAACTTCTCGAAAAAAAAATCAAAGTAATTAAATTATGTGCATGCTGCATACATTAATTACAAAATTTAATATTATAAAATAAATGGGTTTTCATGTTCGATGAATTTGACATTTGACATGTGAACATTACGAAATTGATTATGAAACTTGGTAAAACAAGCGACAATTCACCTCCAACAACACAATTTTAGTAAAACAAATACATTCAAATTATTCTTTATTAGCGAAAACTGTCTTTCTCTTTCACTGCTCGCGTGTCAAAATCATCCATTGTGTTTGTCGGTATTTAATTCTCTGAACAATATTTCATTCAACATTTCGATTTTATAAAATTAAACAAGAAATCAATAAAAAAAGGTAGAAATTATAATAAAATAACATCATCAAAATTTTAATTTGATAGGTCTATTACAAAACATTTCAAGTATGGCAGATGTAGCGGAGAAAGTTTTACAAGAAGCTGTTGAGAATTCAACGGAAACTCTATCGGGGGCAAAGACACCAGCCACTCCTGAAGGTGCCACGCTAGCCTATGGAAGCCTCATTATAATGGCTATGCTGCCCATATTTTTTGGAGCTCTGAGATCTGTTAAACATCAAAAAGATCAGAAGGTATTTTGTGTCATAATTATAGTAATATATAGAACACGTTTTGTGTCGTGGCACATTTTAACATTGTTCGCCGAGAAGCAAAAAGAATTATTCTCATCATTGACTAACCAAACCGAATTTTGGTATTTTTAGGACTCTGGAAAGAAGTTGGAGCGAATGAATTCAAAAGATGCAATGATGTTTCCAATCATCGCCTCAGTTGCTCTATTTGGACTATATATAATATTCAAACTATTTTCTAAGGATCATATAAATTTATTACTCACTGGATACTTCTTTTTCTTGGAAGTCCTCGCATTAGCCCATCTATTAAGCCCAGTTATTGGAACTTTAATACCATCAAGCATTCCCAATATTCCTTTTCACATTGGATTTACAAAAGGAAAGGGAAATCAAAAGCAAGACCTCATCGATTATGATTTTTCGACACATGATATTTTTTGTTTGATTATCGCGTTAATCATCGGAGTTTGGTATCTGTTAAAAAAGCACTGGATTGCAAACAATTTATTTGGTGTTGCATTTGCTGTGAATGGCGTTGAATTGCTTCATTTAAATAACGTTGTGACCGGCCTAATTCTGCTATCTGGACTTTTTATATACGATATTTTCTGGGTGTTTGGTACCAACGTAATGGTAAATATTGATAAAAATTTACAAACATAGTTCACTTTCTCTTAATATGTGAACTTCACTATTTGGGAATTTCCATTGACATTTGTGTGAACATGATATTTTACAGGTAACAGTGGCGAAAAGTTTTGACGCACCAATCAAACTAGTATTTCCACAGGACTTGCTAGTTAATGGTTTCAATGCAAAAAATTTTGCGATGCTTGGTCTCGGTGACATAGTGATCCCTGGAATATTTATTGCACTACTACTTCGATTTGATAACAGCTTAAAGCGTAAATCCAGGACATATTTTTATACAGCATACGTGGCATATTTCTTAGGTTTGATGTTGACTATTTTGGTAATGCATGTATTCCGTCATGCTCAACCGGCACTTTTATATTTGGTTCCTGCTTGTGCTGGTGCACCTTTGCTAATTGCATTGATTAAAGGAGATTTAAAAGTTCTTTTTGCGTAAGTTTCTATACATATATGACCTCATAACGTTATGGAAATTGATTATTGCCACATTTATTCTTTATACCTGCACAGGTATCAGGATAATCCAGATGAAAAAAAGGCTTCAAAAAAAAACAAGGAACAAAGTAACAGTGCAAGTAATTCCAACCAGCAAAATAGCAAAGAATTGAAAAAGAAAGATACGAAAAAATTGAAGTAATTCATATAACATTATAACAAATAAATCGTTTGAATAAATTTATATAGAAACGGTTTTTATTTTAAAATCGTAGTCCAATTTCAACACCTCAAATTTACATGAGTTTTCCGAAAATTTTTGTTGTATTTATTTAATTTAAAGCTACACTTTTTTTTAGTCAACTTTATATTTGAAGTTATAGTGTTCAGAAATTAGAATGCATGCAATTTAATTATGATAATGTCATATTGAGTTAGTATTAATTATTGAATTATTAATGAAAATTCAGACCGCTGTGAATCAGAAACAGAATACAGAAATTATAATTGCAAAAACTATGTATTTTCTTACAGTTTATTCCTTTGAACTTTATTACTGTTAATGATTACAAATTAATCGAAAAAGGAGACACGTTCTTACCAAAATGGTTGAAAAAAATGAATTTACTGATTTTTTACTGCCGTGAATAAAACCGGAACAAATCGAAAGATGGTCACCGTTTTATGGGACATAATTCAAAAGAGACTTTGAAGAAATATCGTCTAAGCGATTCACGCCAGTTTTATCGACAACAGCCACTTTGAAGTTTGACAGATTGATGATTAAGCGCTTTTGAATCTCTAAAACGCACTTTTGTAGAATGTCGTATGCCTCGGCCTGGGTTATTTCTATTGGGATATATTTTAAAAACATTCAATTTTAATTTGCCACCGTTTTTTATTGTAGTTTTATGGACAACGATACTTACTTGGATGCCAATAACGATCGAAAATACTGGCTGCAAATATACCACCATAACCTTGTCCCGCATAATTTAATGATTTTGCATTTGCGATATAGTCTATATAATGCAGTTCAGAGCCTTCATTTTCATCGTAGCCTGCTACAAATAAATTCACATGATAAGGTGTGCTGCTGCGTAGGTAGTCAGCCAAATTTCGACGAGTAAAATGGGCTGCCGACTTTGGGCCCAATTCATAGCCGTTACGCATCTTGTACAAGGCCAAATTCTTTGAGATATATTCCGTAAACTGAATGGCATCACCAGTGTCACCAATAGCTGCTATCAATAGTTTATCGGAAACAGCATGGATTTTATCTTGATCTAAAAAATGGATAATTTAATATAATGGAAATGTAAGGTTAAGTTGCACTTCATTTTGAAAAGCCAAAGTCATTGATTTTATTGGAAAAAATAAAATGCACATTATAAATTACATCTACCTTCTTTCAATGAAATGATAGAATGAGCTTGAGTGCAGTCAGCAGCCAGCATTACGAAATCTCGTCCTTTTATGCCCAAAATAGTTTCCATTGTTTTCTGGGATTTGTTTAACAAACTTTTTGCAATGATTACTCGGCAAATTCTTATATGCGATTGATACACAGTCGAACTGAAATGTCAAACAGTTCGATGCAAACAAATTTATCTGTGGTGTATGACAGATGTCTTTCGATAGGGATAATGACGATATTAACAAAAGCACGTTGTTAGTAACATTTAGTTCTGGTTTTTTTAAATGAACGGCGAAATGTTGTCCGAAGATATCTGTGAGTTCCTTTTAAATTTGGGATTGTGTGAAATTTGTGTTAGACGATATGTCAACAAATACGATTTCAATTCTGTAAAGGATTTGGAAAATGATGATCTTAAGATAAAAAAAACTAAGCCAAACATATGTGTAGCCTGTTTGGGAATCTTTCAAGATATCGACTCTGTTGCTCAAGTTGTTTTGAATGATTCAAATCTACAGAGTTTTGATTGCAATTCAATATACTCATCAATAAGTATTCCAATAACTCTTTTAATACGTGATCTTTCAATTTGGATTACATTAATAGAAAAATTCCCCGGAAAAATAGACGACAGTAAGATGTTTATTTTTATAATAATTCTGAATCTAATTTAGTAACAATTATTGTTAAATATAATACAATTTGTATAATTTCATTGACTAAACAGTTACACCACCAAACATATCAATTAAAGATGCTTTTAAGGTTTTGTTCAATAAGAAATTATGTGACGCAACAAACCGTACATTGGAGAATAATCAAAATGGAATACTAATAAATTTGTTTTTTGACTTTGAGCAAGAGCACGAGGAAATTGAAAGAATTTTGAATGTTAAACCTTTTTCATTGAACAGTGATAGTAGAAATCGCAAAAATGGGTAAAATATTCATACTAAATCTATAAATTAAATTTTAATTTTGAATTATTTTCATATATTGACATCAGGAAAAATGCTGGGACAATGACACGCAATTTGTTTGAAAAGCACTATTTTCCAACTAATTTGAATTTTGATGAATGTAGAAAATATCTTCAAATACCACCCCAAGCTACATCGATATGTGTTAAATTAGCAAGATTCACAGTGAATGGTCCAACAATATTTATTGCTGGTCGATATCGCAAACTATCTCGCGATCTTAGTCAAACGCCTTGGGTGCTCAATGGAAAACGAATGAAAGAATCAAGCATACAAGAACTGATTAGCCATGAGATATGCCCTTACTTTGGAATAAATATGGATTTACAAAATGAAAAGTTAATTTTCATGGGAAGTGGCCGAGAAGATATTGATGTAAGATGCTTGGGATCGGGAAGACCATTTGCGTTTCAAATATCAGATGCGAAAAAAACAAAACTACCACGTCATGAAGCTACTGAAATGGCATTACGTACGGAGAAGACAAAAGAAATATCAGTAGAGCACCTGCAGCTAATTAATAGGTATAATATTTTCACACATTACACAAATGGACAAATTCGAACTGTTTGTCAGGCCCAAGATAATCGGTAATATAGCATCTTTAAGCTATGATCACAGACTCCAAAAACGAAATCCGTTAGTCTCCAGCCAGTCAGAATTCTATTTTATTGGTCAACGGCCGTTTCGGCCAAATGAATTTGAATATATAATAGGGTTGGTCATTTGGGACAATTGGGACATTTGGGACAATTGGGACATTTGGGACATTTGGGACATTTGGGACATTTGAGACATTTGGGACATTTGGGACATTTGGGACAGTTAGAACAATTGTGACATTTGGGACAATTTGGACATTTGGGACATTTAAGAAATTTGAGATATTTGTGACATTTGGGACGTTTGAGACATTTGGGACATTTGGGACAAAACCATATCTTGGGACATTTGGGACAAAACCATATCCCACTAATTTTGGGTCGAGGAGTCCAAATTTCACCATGAAATATACGATTTCCAGGTATTTTATGTTTTAACCCGTGGTAGACCATGATGGCGTGGTCCAATTCGGTCCAAAATTTGATACGTCCAAGAAACTCAATTCCAACGTATCCTGTGAAAATTTCATCGAAAAATCTTCAAAACTTGAAGAGATAATGTGTTACAAATTTGCGTACGGCGACGGACGGGGAACGGACTAACATCTCCCCCCATTTTTTTTGCTTGATTCGTGTTCTAGAGGGTCCAAAATGGATAAGAACAAGTTTTCAGAGATTTTTAATTTTTCACTATAAACCAATACTTCCCCCACTTCGTGCGGAAAAGTAAAAAGTAAATATGAGTTTTAGTGAACAACAAATTGATTCTTGGAGCTCGAAAACGTAATTTTAGTGTCATTTTTTATGAACGTTCGCGAACATGCAGCTTATTTAATAAACATTTTGAAACATTTCGGCTCGATCTGCTCATGATACGAAAAAATTTGAATGCTGCAGATGAGCATACACTCTGAATGTGTCAATGTTTAGGAAGCAAATCTTTGTCTGCATATCTATGTTACAGCTGTCCGAAAATATTCATGTGAAAATATTTAACCGAACACCGAGAATCAGATCATTCAATCCGAACGAACACGAACAAACACAATTCGAACACACAAAACATATCTTCGACTGTCTTTTTAATTTTATATTCGTCACGTATTTTACAATTTCATTCGGCCGTATGCATAATTACGGGACAAATTCCTATAAAATATTGAATTGCCCACTGACTTGGGCAAAAGAGCTTGTTTTGAAAAAATGTATTTCATTGTTCTTTTTCGATATCAAATGCATTTTCAAATAAACTATGCATAGTCGCATGCGGTTTCAACCCTTCGGGTTTGCGGAAAAGTAATATGTCTGAGTGTCTGAAAATCCCTTGTCCGAATATTCGAGATTGGTTTCAAACAAAACCGTAATTTGTCCGTCCGCCCGGGAATAGTTTTGGATGAATTGTATTTTTTCCGTTGCCACCGATCTGGTATCGAGTATAAAAAAATAAAATTGAAAAGTAAAAAGTGATCCTACATATGAATTTATTATTTTAATAGGGGCGACCTCGTTCATATAAAAGAAGGCGAAGAACAAAAGAAGAAGCTTTACCGAGCACTTTGCATACTAAAAATACCTGTTTCAATCGAAATTATAAACAAATTGAATATTCCAAATGGATTTTTGGTGCATCAAAAAACACCTTTACGTGTACTTCATCGACGGCCGTTACTAACAAGACCACGTCAAGTATTTAGTGTTGAAGCTTACACTTGCAAAGGTATTTTGAATTTATATGAACCAATTTGTGTTGAAACGTTAGTTAAATTATTTCCATTCCATAGAACATCATAAACTAATCGTTATAGATATCATAACGCAGGCTGGTGCATATATTAAGGAACTAATACATGGAGAATTTCAACGGACAACACCTAGTATTTCTTCGATAATTGGACAACAAATCGATATTATTGCATTGGATGTGAATGGAATCGATTTAGACTGGCCACCTACTTATAGTTTCAGTAAATGACTTTCTCACTCCTTGTGACCTTATATGTAAGATCATCCAAAAAATTGATTTTTTCCAAAACGTTTATTTTATATACTGAAAATAAAATAAGGTTAAAAAAAACCAATTGTCACTTTAATCGAGAAAAGAAATTCTTTCGGGATTTTGATTAGTATTTAAATGGTTTGCCTTTTGCATCATGTTATGATAATATGAGAAAAAATCAATTCTTTGAAAAAATATCAGATGTACTTTTATTAGAAAAGTTTAATATATGATGCGTAAATAACTATTAATAAAATTAATAAGAAAATCACAATGAAATCTTGAACGATACCAATTTGTTTTCAATAAAGTGTGACATGGGTTTTCAAGTAGTATCATAGTGTGAGGTCTCTATTGAAAAAATACTGTTCAAAGTATTGTTGTTATTATTTGCATCTGAAGAACTATTGTCACCTTTTAATCAAAGTACAATCACAATTCAATGACATTTTTGTCGGTAGTTATCATGTTATCGAATGGTACCAATTTTCTCACTTTAAACCGAAAATCTTGGAAAAAAAACAAATTTCGCCAGGTTTAACACATATCAATGTCCGGATTATGGGTTTGTTGGTCCCTATTACGAATTATTTTTGGGGGCCCTTCATTGAAATATTTTTCTATCAGCGAGATGATACATAGGTTCTCGAGTAGGTAGTCTTCAGGGTCATAGGTTCTGACACTGCCGAATTAAGGGGTGGGTCATGGCCGAAAATGCGAGGGGTCCCAAAAAAAACGATTCTATCTAGTGCAAGAAAAACGTGTTTTTGGCTCCACTCGAATCAAAAGTGATGAACCGAACGTTTTCACTTCCAATATCTTTGAACTAGCTATAATCAAAACAGGAATACAAATGATTCACAACTGCATTTTGGTTTGCAGGCTCACCATAGGTTCGGAAATAGGTCGCATAGCTCGCATTGACCCTCCCTTGACATTTGAGGACCCCCTCTAAAATTTAAAGACTTTTTTTATATTACCCTTCAATGGATCGAAAAAAATTTGATTATGATTGCATTTTCATATAATTTTATAGTCAATCTGATGTATTATTGCTTTTGACACGCATGAAATTATTCCATTTTGCTGGGAGTTTTCAGACTAACGCGAAATTATTTCATTTTTTGTAAAAAAAATCGAAAAAAGACGATATATGAACTAAAACTTCCGATTTTTTTGGGGAGATTTTTGTATTTTTTGGGGATGTTTTTGTATTTTTTGGGGAGGTTTTTGGATTTTTGGGGAGGTTTTAAAGCCACCCGAATAAATTCACTTAAGATGCAGGTGAATGAAATCCAGAAAAATACCGCAAAACCAACAACAAAATTAGCAGCTTAGAGTTCATATTGCAGAGGCAACAGCCTAGACAGTTTTAATAAGATTTACTGCCACAATGTTAATGGGCCGAATTACCAGAATTTCTTGCTAATATATTAATTTCTCCTTTTAAGGTTTACATGTTATGTGAAACTAACCTTGATGACACTATTCCATCATCAAATGTATTCTCGAATAATTTTAATGTATACAGATGACGGGCTTGGTGGAATTATGTAACACAGAAAAAGTCCGCGGAAAATTGCATTGTTGTGTAGCTAAGGACCAAACTAAACGAAAGTCGTCGTCAAAATGAATTTTTGTGGAACCAAAAAAAAAATCGCTTGGGGGTGTTTTTTCAGATTACATATCTCTCAGGGGGTAAACTTGACCACTGTCAATAAGTGACCAATCGATAGTTTTCTTCAATATGTTTCCAACGAGTGCTCAATTATCAAAATCGGTTGACCCGTTCAAAGGTTGTGTACATTTTCCCAGAAAGGGGGGTTTTCCCTGAAAATTGAGTCTGGTATGTGTGTGTGTTCACTCTAGTTCACATTCATTGTAATATGGTACGGACAAATTGTTGAATTATTTGAGTGGAACGACAATATATATTTTACAAGCGGCACGTTAAATTTTATATCAGTCATTTTGTGGGCAGGATCCATTAGTGCGCCACTCTGTTTATACCTCGTTCAGAGGTTTTTCATCTTATTTGATATAAACCAAATACACTGAATAACAACATTTTTCTGCGGACTTTTTCTGTGTTACATTATTCCGCCAGGCCCGTGAGATGTAATAGGTCGAGCCTTACTGGAAGTAAACAATCAAAAACGAAGAAAACTGGTGGCGGAGTTCTGATTGCGGTTCATATATCATAAAATTCTCACCTAATAGGAAATGGTGAAGCATTTGGAACAAAACTAATATGTGTACAGGTGAACCTTGGCGATTTTAATTTATTATTAAAAAAATCATACATCAGACCAGACTCACCATTGGCAGTCTACCAAGCAAATATGGATGCAATGAAATCATTCACATCTACAGCCAGAGCAAATGATGCAATTATAAATCCTGGTGACCTAATCTTAAGCGATTTATTGTGGCTGACTGACGACACCGATGAACCATAAATTGCATTCCCATTAAATGCTACAAGCAAAAAGCAAAGCAGATACCATAAAAAAGAGATTAATAGAATATTTTAAAACTTAAAGAAGATTAATGTAATAATCAATTTTGCAATCAGTTGGTCGCAGCGTTTTTTCCGTAACCGTTAGGGTCGGCAAATAAGTTGACTGATCGGTGCTAGCAAATATTGATTTTAAATGAATTTGTACATTTTGTATATACTATTTTCATATAAATTTATAATAAACCACCTTTGGCGAAGAAACGCTGTATGGTGCAGACCATTAACATTAACATTAAATTATTGATTCGTGCCAGCTTGGATTACATCAAATCAATAAAAATTTCAATATAAACAACCGACTGTTGGATTTGGTTTGGACGAACGACACCAATTTAATAAAATGTGATGTATGTATTGATCAACTATTGAAAATTGAGGGTCAATACCCAGCTACTGAACTAACAATATTGAAATGCATCAAAATGATAGAATTGAAAACATCAAAACGTTCCTTGATTTACAATCAGCCAACTATACAGATATAAATGTATGGCTAACATGCATAGATTGGAATGCTATGTCTCAAATCTCAAAAATAACCTTAAATTTACTTAAGCTGTGATATATCTTTAACGTAGCGTCCTTTTGACTATATAATTCTTTTAGATTATGCATATGTGCCTTAGTTTTCTTATATTTCTGTTCCTTTTGACAGTAAATGGCTCAAATATTGTATTATACGTTTTTCATTGATGTATCAGGACTAAATCCCTTGTTTCGAAAAAATCAGGTTTTTTCAAGGAGGCTTCTTCAACTTGTTTTCCTGTAACTGTACTAATTATTCAGCCAGAACTTGGCGGTGACAAATAAATAAATAAATGATAAAGAAGACAAGTTTTATGAACAGATTAATGCAGTTATTAAGAAACATATTCAGGTTAAGGTGCTCAAATCTTCAACACACCCTAAATGGTTCAACCCACAACTTATTAATTTGAAAAATAGGCTGAATAAATTGCCATCCAGGAGAAAATGGTCAACAGAGGCAAACAAAGAATTTTTGATTAAGCGGACTGAATATATTTGAAGTGTCAGAAAGTCATATAACGATTATACCATTGAAATGGAACAAATGATAACTGACGAGCCATTAAACTTCTATAAACACGTAAAATACTTGAACAAATCCAACGATAAATTAACGAATCAGAAACCGCGAATTTATTTGCTCAATTCTTCTCTACTGCTTACTCTAGATATAATCCAGATGCAGTATATAAGTTTGAATCCAATAACCAACATAGAAACGAATTGGTTTCAGGCCCAGATGGAATTCCAAACTTATTTATAAAAAATTGTAATCAAGTGGATCAACAAATGATATTGGTAATTTAATGCTAATGGTAATTATCTGCCCCATACAGCGTTTCTTCGCCAAAGGTGGTTTATTAGATCTTGGAAGACGCCATCTTGGATTTTGTTCACTGTGTATTTCAATAGCACTGAGAAATTCGCCTTGAGATGGCGCCATTGTTGAACGTATTTAAGGAGTGAGAAATGGGCTTACTTTTCCGCACTTTTAACCATCAAATGATTTGTAAAATTTGTTTTGATATGAAAGTAAACTTAGACAACATATGTGGCTGTTTCAGTCGTAATTATCTTAGATTGAATGTAAAGAAGACCAAATTGATGAGGTTTCACCGAATGGGTACAATGATTGATCATAGCTATATCATTGGAGACGAAATCATCCAGAGAGTCAATGAAATCAAGGACTTGAGATAGTCAACTCAATTTCAAATCACACATTGAATACATCATAGCAAGGGACAAATCGAGACTAGCTTGGATCAAAAGATTTGGTCGTGATTTCAAGGATCCGTGGACCATTTGATTGCTGGAACCCCCAATGAAGTGTCAGACCAGAAGAATAGAATCAATTCAGAAACAATTTTTACTTTATGCTCTTCGAAAATTAAAATGGCCAAATAGATTCCACCTACCAAAGTATGAAGATAGGCTGATGCTACTTCAGTTGATAACTTTGAAAGAACGAAGAATAGTGGCTCAAGTAGTTTTTATTCACAGTGGGAAAGATTTTCCAATGCGCCACTCTGTTTATACTTCGTTCAGAGGTTTTTCATCTAATATCAGTAGTTTTATAAGGTCAATTTGTAAAAAACACTTAAAAATAGTAATATTTTTGAGATGTATCATCAATTTCTGTTCATCTCCATCGACCGAAGTGTAAATTTTGAGTTCTTTTGAAGTAAATACCAGTATTCGCAATCGGGGTTTTTGGGCGTTTTTTCAAACTATCTCAGAACATCATAAAATTTTGTTTTCGGATATATTTGTTGTTTCGGACCCCCTACATTTTTTTTGCTTCCTTTTGGCCCGAAACACCTAGAATCAAAATTTTATGCCATTCTGAGAGACCCCTAAAATTCCCCGAAAAAACCCGATTGCGAACACTGGTAAATACGGCGAAACTATGACAAAATGATCCAAAAATCTGATTTTGAAGTTTTTGGTTTTTTTAACGTGTGACTCCAAATCGAGTCAATTGGGCCTCAATTGAAAGCCAATTTTAATGTCTATCGACTATTATCATGAGTTATGTTATCATATTTAGTATTAAATCACACCTTGATCCGATAGTGTCAACTCTGACGCACATATAGCCAAAATCCAATTTTTTGGGAAAATGACGAACAAAATTTCAACTTCTACCGGGTGGTTGCCGCAATTCAATTGACAGCAATTGATTTGTTTTCAACTCACGTCACCTCTGGAACGCACACTAAACGTATAATACAATATTTGAGCCATTTACTGTCAAAAGGAGCAGAAATATAAGAAAACTAAGGCACATATGCATAATCTAAAAGAAACCTTTAATCGATTTAAAAATGTTATTTATTCAAATTCCGCTGTTGTAATATTTGGCTAAAATGTTATCCATAAAAATAAATATAACGCGCTAGCCGCGTCACAAAATTGATATCAGCACCGCTTTCGCTTGCGACACGAGTTTTTACTGCGCCAAGAGATTTTTCAGTTGATATCAATACTTTTGTATTGGAACAATCGTAAAAGCCCGGAAAATGTGAATTATAGAAGATTTTTTATGTATTAGTTTACACATTTTCATGAAATATCCAGTTTTTTATCCAGGGGCTTCATATTCGATTTAATTGTGGAACATGTTTTTGAAGCATATTGCAATATGAAACACAATTGTCCATTTCAAATTGGATAGCTGTAAAACTGCAATTTAAATTCATTTATGCTGATTGTTTGAGCATATTTTCAGGAATATAATAGCATTTTTGGCCATTTTTGAGGTGTTTTTTCGGTTCGGATCTCAATATCTCGAAAAAACGATTTTTCTTAAATAAAACGAGTATGCAGCATTTTTCACCTATTATTACCCTAAAACTGTGAAATTATGAAAAAAAAGTTCGGCGGAAATTTTGAGATAGAGTTATTATTATGTGTCAGACCGATTAACAACTTTTCAGTTTTTGGCAAAAAAATTCCCAATAACGAATCATTTTCAAAATTGCTGACAAGCAGTTTCAAAGCTGACTTCAATACCTTTCAAATGACACCCATACCGTTTCTGTATGTCTTGTGGTTGAGGCACAGTGACCTGGGAGGGGGTCAGTTTTTCAAGTTCGAAGAAAGGTCCACGGGCATAGGGGTCCACAGATCGAAAAAGTGTAGAACAAAAAATTCTTAGTTTTACTAGCCTATCAACTTCCGTGAGTATCGTCGAAATCGATTGAAAGTACCGACAGACAAACATAGCCCCTTTTCATCATTTTGAGGGGGTGAGGGTAAAATTTGGATAATGTCATAACTTTTGACCGGGTCAACCGATTTTGATAATATGGGTATCGTTAGATTTGTATTTGGAATTAGAATCGAACTGAAGTGTATTACAAGAGGTTAGGATGAGTTTTCAACCCTTTATGGTGAAATTTTGGTCACTTTTTAAACCTTCATATAAGGGGTCAAATTTCTTTTCGCCTCTACTTTCCAAGACGTTTCCAATGATACTCAGCTCATTTTGATCGGTAATATGGTTTGGAAGTTCGAAATTTCGTGTATATATTGTGGCATTACACTAATATGCATGCATAGTAGTTGCTTGCGTCACTCGCGTGGACTATCGTCCACAGTGATATAAGGCTATTTTCGACGGTTTTGAAATGCCCCCAGGCTCCCTAAAAATAATGTCATACATCACAGAGATCGAGAGAAGGTACGTCACACACACCCACACACATACCAACGCTATTTTCAGGGGAACCACTACCCTTTCCGGGAAAACGTAAACAGATTTTGAACGGGTCAACAGATTTCGATGGTTGAGCACTCGTTGGAAAGGTTTTGAGGAGTACTATCAATTGATCACTCAAAGACAGTGGTCAAAGTTACCCACCAGGAGATATGCTAGATAATCTGAAAAAACACCCCCATATGTCTGTCCTTCAAGCGAATTTTGTTTTGGTTCCACAACAATTCATTTTGACGACGGCTTTCGTTTAGTTTGGTCGTAAGCTACACGCCAATGCCTATTCCACGAATGACATCGGTCGGCAACACAGAATCCGAAAACTCGCGTATATACATATAGTGTTGCACTCAAAAAGTGTATATTTGGGTGCGCTACTTTTGGCGAAAAAACGCTGTATGGTGCAGAACATTAACATTAAACAAATGTTATCGAAAAAAAAAATAACCTGCTAGCCGCGTCACAAAATTGATATCAGTATTTTTGTGTATCGCTTTCACTTGCAACACGAGTTTTTACTGCGCC
Source organism: Aphidoletes aphidimyza (assembly GCA_030463065.1). Taxonomy (NCBI): domain Eukaryota; kingdom Metazoa; phylum Arthropoda; class Insecta; order Diptera; family Cecidomyiidae; genus Aphidoletes; species Aphidoletes aphidimyza. Next base: position 28,047,432 of record CM059996.1, on the reverse strand, counting down.
AAGGTGACAAATAAATAAATATCGGTCGATCAGTCGCAAATCCGCTCGCCGCAAGACTATCGCATAGCCACATCGCTATCGCCCAGGAACAGATGCTCTTCGTGAGATCCGTTGTTACCAGACATCGACCGAATTGTTCATCCGTAAGTTGCCATTTAAACGGTTGGTTCGTGAGATCGCTCAAGACTATAGTGTTTCCAGAGCTCAATTTTACGAGATGCCAGCGATGGCGTTGGTATGTTCAAAGACATGCCACGCGTGTCACAATTATGCCAAAAGACATCCATTTGACTCATCGAATCCGTTGTCAAGATTATATAAATCGTAAAAATTCGTAAAAATCATTTTGTTTTTTCAACCTATATCAAGATTGAATCCAAAAATTTAGTTGTTCCGATATCGGTCAAAAGCGTGGACTACCGTCCACAGTGATATGGACAGACCTGGTCTAATACCTTGTAGCAATTGGAGAAAATATTTTAAAAAAACCTGCTAGGTAAATGGAATTGAACCAATTTTATACTACAGTGCAAAGAATTTTATTAATATTATGTGGAAAAAGACCCAATAAACGGATAGTAATACAATAAAAACTACAAGTGTGCAGTAGACGTAATGTATTCTAATGTGAGCTAACAAATTTATTTTCCATTGCTTTTACAACACAATTTTCTTCTTAATAGGCATTTGGATGTGGTGGTGCAGCATATTTCTCTTTGATCTCACCAGCTTTAAATTGTCGTTCCCGTTCTGCTACCATAGCCTGTCACAAATTAAAATTAGAAGATGAAATAAAGAGTAAAACTCTAAATTTGATTTTACACACATACCATGTTTCGTAAGTATTGCTTGGTCAAACTTTGACATTCATTAAAATCATCGATCAAGTCGGCACATTTGACTCTGCCTTTATCCAAACCATATGCTTCAAGACACTCCATCATATTCATTTCGAATCGGGCGCATCTACCGTACTGTTGATGATTAATGATTGATCCAAATATATCCGTGAATGGTGATCGAAAATACGGAGACAATATATTTGGATGGTACACATCAGGTCTTGGAACATAGTTCTCTAAATGTTTCTTTGACTCCATATCTGAAAATTTCAATAACAACACACTTGTATTTCTAGAATCGGTCTATTTGTGACGTAACGCAAATATCAAATATAGAATGAATATATTATTATTTATATATAAACTTATCTTTGTGATATTAAAGCAAATCATAAAAATTAATAAACTATACCTTAGGATTTATAGTGGGGCTTTTTATTTTTATAATATTTTGATCCACAAATATTGCTGCTTTCAAGATAGATAGTATGGTGATATTTTTTTGTAATGAATGACATTCATTATATAGTAGGTGGCGCTTTTGATGTCGTTTTGACATTTGAATTTTAATAACATTATTATTTCTGTCCTGTATGTGAGGAAAAGACACAGTTATTAAACACATTTTTTGTTGAATAAATTTTCGTCAGAATTAATTCATATTTTCATAAAATGAGTAGTAGCGTTCATTGTCAACTATGGATGGGAAACGTAAGCATATAATGAAAAACTACTTTAGGCCACAATTTACTTTGGTAACATCATTTTTTTTGCAGCTAGAACCTTATATGACGGAAAATTTCGTCATTAGTGCATTCCACAAAATGGGTGAACAGCCACAAACTGTGAGGTTAATGCGAAATAAATATACAGGGGAGCCGGCTGGTTATTGTTTCGTAAATTTTTTATCTGATGAGCAAGCAATTGACGCAATGCATAAGCTTAATGGAAAACCAATTCCCGGTACGAATCCTGTAGTAAGATTTCGTTTAAACTCAGCAAGTAACTCAAATAAAATGCAAGGAAATGAGCGTGAATTTTCAGTCTGGGTTGGTGATCTGAGCCCAGAGGTTGATGATTATAATTTATACAGAGTATTTTCCAACAAATACTCTTCAATCAAAACGGCAAAAGTTATTTTAGACTCATCCGGTTTTTCAAAGGGATATGGATTTGTTCGTTTTGGTGTTGAGGAGGAACAAAAATCGGCTTTGTATGAAATGAACGGTTACATTGGTCTTGGATCCAAACCACTAAAAATTTGCAATGCAGTACCAAAGCCGAAAACCACTTCAACAACTTCGACAACATCAACCGAAAGCTCTATTTCTAATTTAGCTACACCGAGCACAGATTTTTCACAATATTACGATCCATCCGCATATTGGCAAAATACATCACTCTACGCTGGACAAACATCGCAAACGTGGGCTACATATGATCCCAATACCGTAGACTATACAGCATACTATCAACAGCAAGCAAATTCAACAAACATTCAACAGGAAAATGCCACAGCACAGGTTAATGATCAAACTCCCATAACAACGCAAGCATACAGTCAACAAAATGAAGATTTAACATTAGTTGGTAGGATACATCAATTTAAATCACATCTATATAATCTATCTTATAACGAACTAAAATAAACATTGTTCTTTTTAGACCATAAAGTTATTCTTGATGTAGAAAAAATCAATAGAGAGATTGTTGAACGTGACCGAAACTTTTATGATGCACTCGAAAGTTCAAAATGGATGCCAATTGAGCAGCTAGAGTTATTTTAAGGAATATTAGACTTGTATCTACTAACAGAATAAAATTGGTCTCTTCTTTCTTTTGATAAAAATTTGTCTCTTCAATTTGTTGGGTTTTAATAAAAATCAAGATGTTTTGCACTTTTATTGTATAGGTGGCGCATTTTCAAAAGATTAAACTGTCAATGATGTTCCCAATTCATTAGACACATTAGTCTCATTTTTAGTTCGGTCAAACCAACAATTTTGTCTTATCTATATTTAAATTTTAACAGTAAATATTTCTGTTTCATAACAAAAAATGGAAGAAGAAAACTGTGAAAACAGTCGTCGTCCGAGAAATTTGCAAGTGAGATTTCATGAAATTATAAAGAAACATAACCTATATGAAATCATTGTTATTTATAGGCTCTCCTTCGATTTGCAATGGAAGCGACAAAAGCTGAAGATGCACTTGACTCATCGAAAGATCACAATGATGAAACAATGGATCCAGATCGAAGACAGTTTTTGGGTGAGTTGAACAATGGTATGATGCATAAACAAAATCAAGTATATTACTTATTTTATATGGACTGGTAGAAGAAGCTATGAAGGCGCTAACGGTGGATGTAATTGAACAACTTCAAAACGCTGCATGGATGATTGCATCCGAATCTGTCAATAAGGATGAGAAGCTAAAAGCGTTAGACACCATACTGGACTATATTGATGACATGGATACGGCCATCGATTTTTGTAAAATTGGTGGGCTATACGTACTAATACCCTGTCTCACCTCACCATTTCCAGAAATTCGGAGCAAATCGGCTTTATTAATAGCTGAACTTGCACAAAATAACCCATACTGTCAAAAGGAACTTTTAGAATTAGACGCTCTACCAAAACTGATGACCTTATTATGTGAAAATAATACAGTTATAGCTGGTTTGCGTGCTGTATCGTGTTTAGTTCGAGGTTATGAGCCGTGCTTAGAGGAATTTATTAAAGTTGGTGGCCTTGAATGTTTGCTCGGATGCATATGGGATACCAACATTGAAAAAGTTATCACGCGATCCGCATTCTTTTTGAATTCGTTGTGCGTTGATTTTCCAGATATTCGTGAAGACCTTGTTAAACTGAAAGCCACCGAATTGATCATTCCACTGATCCAACCAATGCCTGAATATAGCATACGCGTTGAGTCTTTATTATCACTTCTGTGCACTCTTACAAAAAATGTTCAAATGATCGAATGTTCAAAGTATTCAGAATTTAAGAAGGTGTTGGAAGAAATAATAGATATTGCCAGTAGTAAGCCAGAATTTGAAGAAACGATTCAATACAGCCGAATTCTTTTGAATACAATATTTGCTATCAAACAGAACACTGAAAACAGTGATAGATAAAATTAAGAAAAAGCATCAGCCGGAGAGTATACGGCACACAATGTATGAATAAAGTTTTCCTTATAAAACTATCAAAAAAATTAGTTTTATTTGTTTTTTGTTGTCTTCCTTAAGAAAAAAACAATTACCAGTCAATTATATCAAGAGTTGTTTAAAAGACAATTGTTTAATATAATATAATATAAACGATTCATTGAACTTCATATACAATATACATTGAGATATTCTTATATATTGAATTTAAAACAAAACCTACTTAAGGAGATACTCAAGCAAAATCTAAACAAATGCTTTATAAATTTAATCATGATTTCCTATCGCATTCCTCTTTATTTTCACGCATTAGTTATTACAAAGTTCGCATGAATAGTAGCGTTTTTTCAGTACATAATTGTTGTCTAGTTTTTGTGAAAGAACTTTAATATTGAATATCAGCAATTGAGTCCTTATTTGACGTTTCATGAAGATTTAAATTTCAATAAGTATGCATGACATTTAGTACAAATGCATAAAATTTATTTTCTAGAATCGACGTACTAAATATATGGCAAGTTTCTCATGATAATATGAGAATATTCAATTCTGATTTAACCAATTCGTGAAAGATTTAAATAAGATTTTAATATAAAGTTTGCGAACGAATTGCATTCAACAGATTGTTAAATATAATTTTGTTAAGGTCATAAATGGTGATTATAAGTCAAGAGATCTGAAGTAGTACAGCATTTTTGCAAATACCCATAGTGCATCAAACAGCCAATCATAAAAGTGAATTTATCTCTTTTTCTTACCAAATAGAAATTATCTTAAGCTGATTTCGTGACATCAAAACTAAACACATAAGAATTGTGAAGACAAAATATACCTGCCAGTAAATATTTTTACATCTATCTGCATGGATATTGTGGTATGTTACATATTTAAAAATTATACAATTCCTTAATCGTTGGGCTCGAAAATGAGTACTAGAAATCTTAATTTTTATGATCATCTTCAATTTTCCTATTTTAAAGATTCATACTTTCGATAAATTCAATGAGTATTTTATAAATCCTAATATATTTACTTTCGTCCATTTGCTCCAGAATTTATTGGATACAAATGATTTTAACTTTTGTTCCTTATTAACGCACTTCATAAAATGACGAAGAGACCAAAATCGGTTTTATTTATTTATTTTTCACCGCCAAGTTCTGGCTGAATAATTTGTCCAGTTACAGAAAAATAAGTTAGCGAAGCCTCCTTGGAAAAACCTGATCTTTTCGAAACAAGGGATTTTGTCCTGAAACAACACAGTATTCGAGCCATTTTCTGTCAAAAAGAACAGAAATATAAGAAAAATAAGGCGCAAAATTTAAAAGAATTATATAGTCAAAAGGACACTACGTTAAAGATATATCACAGCTTGAGTAAAATAGAGGAAAAACTATCACAATACGTGACTTGGTCATTTTGAATTGTTTGAAATGAGTCATCCCATGATTAATGTTTCGTGTGTGAGGACAATTTGTGACGTGGAAAACCTCACTAAAAGCACATCGTTAGAGTTTGACTGATGAAGGGGTGTGCCATACTTCATAGGAATTCAAGTTTGCATTCCCCGATTCCCACGTACACACTGGCAAGTCCATGCTTCCACGGGTCCCGGGTTACTATCGACAAACGAAAAATCTTAAGCTTTTTAAAATATGATTAACATGCGACAACTTGGAATTGTACTTTCGTTTTTCCGATGTCATCGAGCAGGGCATTGATAAAAAGAAAGTACAAGAAAAATTCCCGAGAAGTCCAGAACGGATCGGTCACGATGGACGGTTCGCTCTGGCATTTGGGCAAAGAAATTACAAGTGGGTGAAAGTGCTCCTGCACACACCATTTTTTGCCAGAATACGGGCTACCGTTCGCCCTAAGTCAAAGGATATGACAAAGAGTGAGCGGTCTAAGCATGAATCTTAGACAGGTACTGGTATCCCGTCAGCATCGTCTGATTAGCCATCTTATTTTGGTCTGATCCAACGGTTGTGTTTGTGACTCATTAGCTTTACTCATCAATCAGAAATCGTGATGAATACTGATTGTTTTGACTCGTCACTCCTCCGAATTCAATTGAAGTATAACGCTTTTTCATCAATACGATTCTCATGAAACGAGTGTATTAGAATAATGTCGCCATTGAAATAATAATATATATTGTTTGTTTGTTTGTTTGTTTATTCACCGCCTATACAGGCTGAGTTTATAAATATAATAAAATAATACAATAAAATAATACAATAAATAATGAGAAAATGAACACTTTGTGGATATACCGCCACAGGCTCGGTTGACATTTAATAGTTATACATTTTTTTTCTATTTTTTTTTTTTTTTTTTTATAAATCAGGCTCGGAAAAATCACAAAGTTTTTTAAGAATTAAGGTTTTAAAGTTTTTTTTTGATTGCGCATCCAAAAAGCATTCGCCATATTCGTTAATTAATCTGACTATGCATGTGATCGGCTGCCAATAAGTATAATCGTTTCTGTATGAGGGCTCAACTAAGATTCGGTTACGTCTTAAATTAACTCCACTCTCCTTTTTCACAATTTTTGATGTGATGGACGGGTCAAGTTCCATCTTCAGTACATCAAATCCCAGGTATAGTTTGGTCATTAGTCTGCGCATATTTAGAGTTTGAAGATGAACCAATTTGCATCTTTCGGTGTACGGAGCAATTCTAAAAGGCGGTCTGCGAATATTGTCACCTAAAAGATACAAAAGAAATTGCTTTTGAATAGATTCGATATCAGATTTGTAGGTTTCCTGAAATGGATCCCATATTGCCGCAACAAATTCGAGTTTCGATCTCACATAAGCTGTGTATAACAATCTTAGAGTGCTCCTGTGAAAACGTCCACCAGAAAGCCATTTGATATAACCAAGTGTTTGCCGCGCACTGGCAACAGTGTACTCAATATGTGATATGAAGTTTAATCGGCTGTCAACAAATACACCCAAAATCTCGTATCTCTTCCATTCTTGTAATTTTCCTTCCATCAATGTGATAGTCAGCTATATGATGATTAGTGGTACGTCTGAGAGATATAACAAAGCATTTTTCGACATTGAGGTCTAATTTATTTTCTCTGCACCAAGTTGCCAGACGAGCAATGTCAACTTTCAGTTTCAGTGCATCGAAAGATGAAGCGACTTCCACGTATATTTTCAAGTCGTCAGCTAAGAGCAATATTTTTGTTCCACGGCATTTAATATGGCTTGTGATATCGTTAATAAACAACAAGAATAACAGCGGGCCTAATGATGTACCAGCACCAACACCTGAGCTAGCATTAAAAATGTATGATTTATGTTTTCCGATATGAACGAAATTACCTCTATCAAGCAAAAATGCTGAGATCCATTTGATTGTGCTGGAACCCAAACCAAAATTTACTAGCTTCTTCAGTAAGATGGAATGAGATACACGATCAAATGCCTTCTCGAAGTCGCCATAGAACACGTCGAGTTGGTGTCCACGTGAGAAAGCATCATGTGCAGCAATTGATAAACTAAGTAAGTTGGTCGATACTGATCTACCCGAACGAAAACCGTGTTGAAATGTTGACAATTTATTCTCAACTAAAAGCTTTAATTTACTGTTGACCGTTTTTCGAAGATTTGCAGAATCATCGTTCCAATTGCAACCATTCTATAGTTTTTCACATCAGTTTTGTCTCCCTTCTTGTGAATCGGATTGATTCTTGATTTTTTTAACTTAATCGGTATCACACCACACTCAAATGTTTTTTGGAAGAGAATCCACAACGGCCAAATCAACGCATCCTTACATTTGCAAATCACTTTGGGAGATATACCATCTGCACCAACTGCACCATTTACTTTGATTTTGTTAATTGTATTCTCGATGTCAAACATGGAGATTTGTATATCTTTTGAGTCCGTAATACAATTTGTTAGAACGTCATCCAGTCGATAATTCGTGTTATCAGCACGGTAATATGTTTGAAAGCAATCGGCGAATAAATTAACAATGTCCTGACCTGAGTCAGCGGTATTGCTGTTGTAGCTCATGGTGGGAGGATATGTACTGTTGTTGGACCTTTCACGAGCGAACTGCCAGAACGTAGATGGCATAGTTTTTATCTTGTTCTGTATTTTGTTTAGGTAGTCGGTATACAGCTTATCATTCAGCTCGTTAAACGCTTGCTCTGCTCTGGCATATCGGTCATCGTTGCCATTTCGACGATTCCACTCTTTGTTCCTCTTATTTTTCAATTTCTGTAACTCAGCGTTCCACCATTTCGGTTTATTATTGTTTATTTTTATCTTTACCATTGGAACATTATTTTTTATTATGGTGTTCAGTTTGTTATAAAAGAAATCGAATGATTGCTCAACGCTTCTGTGGTGGAATTTAACCGCAAAATTGATTGTGTTAAGTTCTAACATCATCCTTTCATAATTGCCCTTTGAGTATGCTAGCACTTCAATAAATTCAACATTATGAATTGGATTCGATTTCATGGTTATAGCTATTTCGATCGGTGGGTGTGGCGAATCAGTTTGCTTGACGTTAATTAATGTTACTGGAGCATAGTATATCATGGTGTTTGCATCGTTTCTAGTAAACACTAGATCGAGAATATTTCCCGCATCATTACTAATGTGTACTAATTGTCTCAGTGACAAAAGTTGCATATTGCTTAGGAAGTCTCGAAAACCAACATTTTCACTTCCTGGAACTTGGCTGGGAATTAGGTAATTTCCATCACCAGCCAAATGCCATTTGACTCCTCTCATATTGAAATCACCCATAATTATTACGTTGGCTGTTATACTATTTGTTATTTTTTCGATACAGGCTGCATGTTTTTCAAACGTTTCGCTTCTAGCAGTTTCGAGCTCCGGAACATATGCTAAGTAAATGACAATAGTGTTCAGATCGAATTTTATTTCAACACACATACCTTCAATGTCCGGATCTTCGAATTGTTTAAGTCGAGCACATTCGTGTTTTGCATCAACTAAAATTGCTAAGCCGCCAGTCCGACGGAATTCACTATTTGTTTCTTTTCGGTCGTGTCTAAACACAGTGAATCTTGTTGGTATGTAACGCCCAGTTTTATGGCTATCGGTGAGCCATGTTTCGGTCAAGCAAATGGTTTCATAAAAGGTGGTTTCTAGGATATGATATAAATTATCTTTAGCGGGAATGCTCCGTATGTTTTGATAGTATATTGGCAACGATTTTGTTTTGGTATTCTCCGTGACTTTATTGTGATTCGGTTTTTTGTGACGAATATCTTTTGTATGTGCTGTTAATGTTGGTTCATTTGTTGTTGTTGTTGAAATGGTAACTGCATCTGACGCTGTTGCTGGTTCGGTTGTAAATACGTTTGGAATTGGTGATGATTGAGCTGTGTGTTGTTTGGAAACCCAAAAAAAGGTGGTTGAGTTTGAATCGATGGGACCACGTTCGATTGCATCGGAAATATATATTGGGCAGCACTGGATTGATAGTTGGATGAACGATTATGTGATAAAGTGTGATTTTTGGTGGCTAAATTATCACTACGAAGGCGAGAGCTGCGTGATGTGGCGTTAGAATTTGAATGATTCGTTGTGTTGCCATTGTCATTACTAGCGAAATTCACTTTGAATGGTCGTTTTCGAGAGTTTGCAGGTAGCCCTCCCTGGCTACGCCCATGCATGTCACACTTCTACTCTTCTGCACATGAAATGTGCTTGGGAAAAGTTTTGGTTTTGCCTCGAAAACTCAACTGCACCGCGCTTGAGTAAACGGAGTCTTAACCTTAGACCTGTCCTCTCAGATCTCATCATATTTCTGTCCACTCAGTGCCCGTAGTATATTTTGTATGAAAAATTGTCATTTTTTGAAAAAAAAACACGAATTTTTACAATATTTCAAAAATTACTTTACCGATTTTGAAACGTATATAAAAACAGTTATAACTGCTAAATTATAAGAAATTGGAAATTGTGATGAATTTCTGTGAGTTTTACGGAATTTTAATTAATTGTATTTTTTATAATTTCACATTTGGTAATTTTCGGTAATTTTACATGAAAAAAATCCAGAAAAAAATTGTCGCAAATTAAATGAAATTAAATGTGGTGACATAACCTCAAAATGTCTGAAAATCTTGGATCCGTTCGGATCCACTTGGATCTGAAAATCTCGGAAAATCTTCTATTGTTTTTCACTCGCTTTCACTATTATGAAGTCTCATTTAAATTTATTTGAATTTCAATAATAAATAATATATTATGATAAATAATTTCAAATGACTGTGCACAATTGCAGAGATTGAAATACAATCTTTGGGGTTATGTTAGTTTATGACATGCGATGTCTCTGTAACATTTGACACGTCGACCAATAGATGTCGTACACGTCGAAATGTGTTGACTGAACTGGACAAGTATGTTTTGAAAGCAATGATATGTATGTGTGCGTCAGACTCGCAGCTATATTCCACATCCTGTACTGACAAAATTAAAGACTTTCTTCCTAATAAATCATTTCGAAATATGAGTGCCCACAGAGGGTTTTGCATGAAAATTGACTTCAACCCCAAATTGAGATCAAATTGGTCGCAAATTAATCCCCAAATATAAAGATTTCGACTCAAAAGTTTTCCATACAAAATGTACGGAATACCAACTCGAGAGGACGTTCAGAGTATATGCATTATTCACCACTCTAATTTGGAAATGCGCCACACAAACTGAATGAAACTCACACTGTATGTAGAGATTGAAGTGTTCTTTATGAGAAATATCATCATAAGATGTTTGGTTACATATTCACATTTTTATTTCAAATTACATATCGGCTCGGGCACTCAGTGCCCAGAGGACAGGTCTAAGGTTAAATCGCAAAGTGTTAATTTTGAATTATCATATAAGATTCAGTTAAATATTATCACTGGATGTTTCCGATTTAATTTGAGGTGATGTAGGTCCAGGCGGTGCCCATGAGTTGGGTCTCCAGTACATTTTACAAATTAACCAATTTTCACATTTTTGATGTGTCAGCTTATTGAGATCATTATTATCACCTTCTCACCCAAAATGCAAGCAAATCCAAACATTATTTCTAAATAATACCTTAATAAAATTGATCGTTTATATATTTTAGACAATCGACTGTGTAGGAGTCACCTCTATGGAGTTTTTATTAAATAGTGCCGAATATTGCCAAGCCCAACACGAACTAATCTTAGTTTAAGCGGACGAAAGGTTTCCATTCAAACAGCCCAGGACGCATAAAGGAACTAACTTTCATTTATTTCTTTGAGAGATTACCTTCGACTTTGCTGTCTCCATCACAACCCGTTTTATTAAATTATGTGCTGTAGGTATTAAAATTGGCTACCGGTCATATATTCGACGGATCTTTGTGTGGATTTTGCCAGAATTTCGCCGCGAAAATAAGTTAAAATTTATTTTGACACAATTTCGCCAAAATGGATTCGTTTCACATAAGTTCGCGACGGAGATGTTTCAAAATGAAAATCGACATAATTTCGCTGGCAATTGAAATGTTACGATCAATCGCAAAATTGTCCTTTTATTTGCGAAATCTTGACTGCATGCTTGCCCGGGCAACATTTGTGATCAAAAACAACGCTTGACAAAAATTTCGATTGAGCGTAAAATTTCGTTCAAAAGCACCCTGTCAAATTGCAAAATTTTTTGCCAATTCCAAACATTTTTGTCGGTGAAATTGTGTAAAAATAAATGGAATAGATATTACGACGCATTTTGGTCATATCTTCACCCATTCAAAACGTTAAGTGGAGATATGATCGACCACCTTAAAATAAGTTGAAACTCGTATTTTATAAGATTTTTTTCTTCTTCTTATAGGATTATCATCCAGTTAACATCGAAAATTGTGATGCAAAGATATTATAAACCTTGATTTTCCAATCATATTCATTCTTCAACATTTTGAATGCAGTTGGAGTATCCTAGCTCTGAAACATATTGAAGAATCAAATTATATAAGCACTTCCGTACACAAGTCATCTTGTGGTCAACAGCCTATTATTTGAATCTACCTGACAACTAACTTTGTGCAGAAATAAATGACTAGTGCCATGCGTCAAAAAGATATCAGACCAGCACCAGCTCGCATAGAGTACAAAGGGATGCAGTTTTTGATCACAGACCGGCCATCAGACAGTAATATTCAAAATTATATTCTGGTAAGTGGAATATTATGAAATGAGATATTATTTTCATTTAAATTCGTCATTTGAGTCAACGATAGCTGTGTAACACAGCCTGTTTTCAATAGCTTTCAAATGATACCCGTGCGGTTTCTGTATGTGTATAGTTGGAGCACAGTTGTTGTTGGCAAGAAGACTGTATAAATGTTGTTAAAATGCAAAATTCACACCTCTGCCAAACACCTCGCTCAACTGGCGCACTCTAGTTCACATTCATTGTAATATTGCATGGATAGTTTAATTATTTGAACAACTTTTGAACGAAAATATATATTTCACTAGCGCCACGTAAAATTTGATATAACCAGAGGTTTTTTCATCTTATATCAGTAGTTTTGCACGGTTAATTTGCAAACAAGTTTTACCACGAGATCTGCTAGTTTGAGTAGGAAATTCCTACTAGGAATATGTATTCACATGCGCACATTCATCCATACGGAATGTCACTGAATTAACATACAACACAACAACAAAAAACATACATTACGAACCCTATTAGCGGCTTCCATAGAAAAAATGAAGAATATAGTAAATGAAAAATAAGTTATTATAACTTTCATATATGAAAATTAGAATGATGATGCTGCGCCCCCTGCCGTTGAAACAAGTGGAATATGAACATTATTACAACTGACACAACTGATCTCAACACATATTTGATAGCACCTGATAACACTCACGATTTTCTGCTCGATTCGAATGCATTTTTCTGATTTTTCGCTTATTTTGTTTTCGATTTGTGTTATAAGTCATCGCTTGGACATTCTCATACAAATATACAGTGTTAACCGGTGTTGACAGATAGTCAAATACAGGAAGCGCCACTACTAGTGAACTAATTTTACAATATGGTGATATTTGTCAATATGGCGTGGTGTTTGGTTTTGTTGCTTGTAATTATTTAATTGGTATTAATTATTTTCCTGTATTTCCCTTTGAACAAATCGTCTACAGTTACTTTTCTTAAAAAACAATGTCTGCAGAGCGTATTAAAATTATAAAGAAAACAGTGTACAGAGTACTTTTGTATGATTCTGGATATTGTGAACGGCATCCTGCCGCAATGAAAATTGTGAACAATAAAATAACCTTTTTGGGACACAATTGTGAACAATTAAGTACCCTTTTGGGGACACAATTGTGAACAATTAAGTACAATGTTGGAATTGTCTTGCTTTGTAATAGTTGATAGTAAATAGTAATGGCTTTTGAAATATAGAGTATGCATTGAAAATGAGCTCGAATAAATAAACAGTATGACATTAAATGTTCTGTAGAAAAAATTATAATTTTTATATCCATGGATCCAAGCATATTCACGTCGGAGTGTCAATTGAATTTTCACAAATGTCTGTGAATACGGATATGAAATTTTTGGATGTGAATGACCAAATTGTTCAGACGTGACGAACGCCGCCATATTGAATTTTTTCATTGAATCTGATTTTATTTTTCAGATATCCAGCAAAAATCTATCAACGTCTATATTGTCTCTTGAATGTGTTCATATTTGCTTGATAGAAAATTGCAAAAAAAACAAATTTTTCTTTAATATATCTGATAGTATCTGATAAATAATAGCTCTCAATGATATAAATTAGAGCTGATCACGAACCGAACTCGAACTGTTCGAACTGTAACTTTCCAACTTTCCTGTTCGTGTTCGTTCGAATTCAATTTTGTTCGTTTCGACTTGTTCGAAGCTCAAAATATGTTGTTCGTGTTCGTTCGTGTTCGAGTTCGATATTCTAAATATCGTTCGTGTTCGGTTCGATTTCGACATCACTTTTTTAAATGGTATAATGAAGAAATCAACGTTTCCACTTCATTGGTTGACTGTACAGGTTGCGTCTCACTTCAGTTTTTCTTTTCAATTTTGAATGAGATTAAATGCATTTAAAAACACCCTGTAAAAATTGGCATACTAAAAAAGAAAAAAAAAAATTTTCACCGTTTTTTTTTCCAGTTGAATTATATAGGGGTGAAAAAGGTTAGTAAATAAAAGGAAAATCACACAGGTATAAACTTTTAAATATTTTGGTTCAAAATAAAGTTATTTTTGAAAATTGAATTTGGGCTATTGGAAAATAAGTTTCTCGATTTTTGAGGGCCAGCCATTCATATCCATATGAGTCGAATAATGAATTCCAATTTTCATTTGAAAAAAATTCGAATTTTTTAGTTCCTACCCTATTAACATAAGCCATAACGCGTTTGAAAAAAAATTCAGTAAAAAATTCGAAATAAATTCTATTCCATATATCGATGAATTGTGTGAGCTTAAAATGAAAGCATGAATGTTATCAATACCTTTTAAATGACCGAAATGTGAAGATTAAAAAAAAGTGAATTTTTCATTTCAACCCACTTCAATATAGCCGTTTGTTATTTATTTTTTGGTATTTTGATCGTTCGAATGGATTGTGTCCAAGTGTTCAATGGAACCACATAAATATTTCCAATCACATGAAATACCTCATAGTATATAATTTAAATTTAGTTCGAATTTTTTTTTCGATTTCTTTGAAAAATTTTTTTAAAAAAAATAAGATGCAATACGGGTAATACGGTTATGCAAGGTATTAGTCAAAGAAAGCGTCACTTACACATAAAAGCGATTCAATACAGTTGCTAATGTCAAATGATGTATTGACTTTTAATGTATCGACTTTTACCTTTGAATTTGTTGTTGCTTTCAGTGGCGCCGCGTGGTGTAGTTTTGGGGCAAAAAACTACAAATTTGGACTAATTGCATAATGCAATGTTCCATAGGGCATATTATCATTTTATTTATTTATTTAATTTGTCACGCCAAGTTCTGGCTTCTGATTAATTAGTACAAGTTACAGAGGGAAAACAAGTTAAGCGAAGCCTCCTTGAAAAACTGTTTTTTTTCGAAAATGGGATTTAGTCCCGATACATAATGAGAAAGGTATAATACTATTTGAGACATTTACTGTCAAAAAGAACAGAACTATAAGAAAAACTAGGCACACATGCATAATCTAAAAAAATTAAATAGTCAAAAGGACGCTACGTTCAGATATATACAGGCTTAAGTAAAATCGTGAAAAATATCACATACGGATTGGTCATTTTGAGTAGTTCGAATTAGTCATCCATGATTAATGTTCGTGTATGAGGACAATTTGTGTCGTGGAAAACCTCACCTAAACCAAATATTAGAGTCTCCTCGCCCCCCGACTGATGAAGGGCGTGGTGCATACTTCGTAGGAGGCTAAATTTTCCCGAGTCCCGCGTACACACCGGCAAGTCCATGCTTTACGGTGTCCCGGGTTACAAACAACAATCTAAGCTTTTTTAATTTTCATGATAAATGCGACAACCAGGAATTGTATTTCGTTTCGATGTATCAGGCAAGGATGATAAAAGAAAGTACAAGAAAAATTTTCCCGAAGCTGTCCAGATAGTTCGGTCACGATGTGCCAGTTCACTCTGGCAGTCAGCAAAAAATTACATGTGCACGGGGTGACGGGTGCACCTGCCACACCATTTTTTGTCAGAATACGGGCTACTGCTATATCCCCGCGAGAACAAAATACTGTGCAAATTGGAGTTACTGGGGGGTGCCTCATGTAGATGCATATTTTGGAAGGTTGCAGATAAAAGGTCCGCCAAATGATCCTATAACCGAGTGCCGGAGTCTCGAATACTTCGTTCGGTATTTTACGCACAGATGTGATGAAGTTTGAGCGACCGCTGGTATTTTTGAAATTCTCCGACACTGAGTTCGCATATTTGCACATTTGGGCAAGTGGTGCTGCAGGGGTTACTCTCATCTTTTTGTCAGTAATTCGTATGTACTCTGTCCGACGAAGATTACGTTCATTGGGGTTAACCTCGATGTCTGCTCGAACCGATGGGCAGTTCCAATGACCGTTCAGAATGTCGTACAGAGTCGTAATTGCCACGTTTACTCTTCTGCGCTGAAGTGGATGCATCTGCAGTTTCTCCAATCGCTCCACATATGATGAGATGTGGAAGCCATTAGCTGGAGATGGATACTCTTTCAGAGCGAACATAGTGAACTGCTTCAGCATTCTCTCTATTTTATTAATGTGTACTTCAGCATTCGGCATCCATACAATACTGCAATATTCGAGGAGAGACTGGACCAGCGCATAATAAAGCGCTTTCAAGGTTTGTGTATCAGGGATGTCATAACAAAACCTCTTAACAAACCCCAGAGCCGCAGTCGCTTTTGCAATGATGACTTCAATGTGTTGATTGAAAGTGAGTTTGCTATCAATGAGCACACCCAAATCTCTGTGTTCATCGACTCGTTTGAAAGTGTAGTTGCCATATGTGTAAGTCGTCATAGTGGGCTCTTTTAGCCTGTGTATTGTCAGCACAACACATTTGTCAAGGTTCAAATGAAGCGAGTTCTTGTCACACCACTCTCTGAGTTTATCAATTGCAAGTTGAAGCGTGGCGCTATCTTCCGGTTTTCTAATGATTTTTGCAATTTTTATATCATCAGCATACAATAGAACAACAACATCCTCCATGTCTTTGATTATGTCGTTTATGAATAACAGGAACAATGTTGGCCCGAGATGGCTACCCTGAGGTACTCCCGATGTCACGTTGAAATCTGTTGATTCACTTTTCCCATAGTTGACAAATTGAGTTCTGTGTGTCAGGTATGATTGCAGCCAGTTTAGCAAATTTTGAGGCAAGTTGAATTTAATCAGCTTCTGTTGAAGGATTTGATGATCAACCTTGTCAAATGCTTTGCTGAAATCAGTATACAGAACGTCAATTTGAGCATGTTCATTCAAACCCCCATGGGCATAATGCACAAATTCGGTCAAGTTTGACGATGTTGATCTGTGCTTCAGGAACCCATGTTGGTTTGGCGATAATTTGTCGCAAACCAGTGCTAGTAATTTGACGTTTACAAGGTGCTCGAAAATTTTTGCAATAGTTTGCAGTTTGGCGATGCATCTGTAATTTTCGATATTCGATCTAGCACCCTTCTTAAAAATCGGTGTGACACTGGACCGCTTCCATTTCAGTAATAGTGGGTGAATCCCATCTGGACCCACACCTTTTTTAGTGTTGATGTTGGCTAGCTCCTCACGAACAAATTGAGCTTCAAGTTGGAAGCAACTTGAGTTTGATTGCGTTGGTGATTGTTGAGTTGACGGATTTGGAGTTTTAGTTAGAACTGGATCATAGTTGCTGCAGAAGAATTCAGCAAACATATTCGATTGTGACTTCTCATCTGAAGTTTTGACATTGTTGAAATGAAGTGTTTTCGGCTTTTGGTCGGTGTTTTTTTTAGACTGCACAAATGTCCAAAATGATGCTGGACGATGCCTAAGCGAGGACTTCAGTCTATCAACATAGCCGTTGTATAGCTCAGTACTGAGCTTATTAAACTGTTCATAAGCAGCTTCGAAGTTTTGTTTGTTGCCCGTCCTCTTGTATCTCTTCCATTCCTTAGCTTTTTTGTTTTTCAACGCTTGTAGGTGCTTGTTTAACCATGGGCATTTTTGTTTATCCCTTACCAGTTGTGATGGGATATAGCGCTGAATTGCTTCGTCAAGAGTATTGTGCAAAATGTCCACTTTTTCAATAAGTGATTTGTTTGAAAAAAGCGCTTCAAAATTAATAGCACCCAAATGGCGATTCATTTCATAATAGTTGCCATTTTTAAAAATGAACTGGCGCTTCGGTTCAGTGTTGGCGCTGCGATGTGCTGCATGCCATTCAAATGACACCAGGATCGGTGGATGGTAAGAGTCCACCTTATCCACATCAACCATAGGCTTCGCTCGATCAATTGAGCAGTTGATGTAGTCATTTGTGAAGAATAGATCGAGTAATTTACCCCTTGAATTTCGGATGGAATTCACTTGATGAAGTCCAGCACCCATTAGTTCCGTGATGAAGTTCTCAGGAATTGCTGAACCAAAATTTGATGGGACTATCACATTAGCGTAGTCGTCATCGATTGCCCAGTCAATCATTGGAAGGTTGAAGTCACCAACAACCATGATGATGTCCTCTGGTTTCGTTGAAATTGAATTGATTGCGGACGCGTGCTTCCCATAATCATCAGGTGATGAGTTTGGTGGAATGTATGCACTGTAAATAAATAATGTCTGGGATTTAGTGCGAGCTTTTATACATACGTATTCCAGTTTGTCAGCTCCCGGGATAACAATTCGCTCGCTGGTGAAGATTTCATTATTCATCGCTATTAAGACGCCTCCTCCTCGTTGTTTGGATCTATCCTTACGATAAACATCGTCGGTGTCGTCAAAAAATTCAGCATCGTAGTGACCGTCATGGAGCCAGGTTTCTGTCAGTATGATGATGCTGTAGTCAAGCGAGGAAGATGAGCGATGAAATGTTTTTTGCTTGTTGTTCAGACTGCGCACATTCTGGTAATAGACGGTAATTTCTGTCTCGTCGTTCTGGTTTGTGTTTGTGTGACAGCCCAATTTTACATCATGAGAGATGCAAATGGGTTTTGCATCAGAAGTGCCAATTGTTGCTGCATATTTGTTGTAGTTGTTGCAGTGACTGGCTGTATCGGCGATGCAGTTGGTTGGCCACATTGACCGAGCTTTGTTGTGGCCTTTTTTGGCCAGCACGTTGACTGAACCACTCGTTTTTTGAATGGTTATTACGCTCGTTGTTGTTAACGCTGATTTTGCAATTTTTGTTGGTGTTGCGTTCGTTGTTGTTGCGAATATCATTATGGCGATTTTTGGTTTTGCGACCGTTGTTGTTATTTTCGCCCTGGTTTCGCTCGATTTTGTTGCAAAAATTTATCTCTGATCGATTTTTTGTCAATGATCGCTTTTCAGAATTTGGTCGCACCGCGAAAGGGTTAAAAACACCATTTCTGTTTTTTTTTGTGCCATTTCGATCTTGTTTCAAATTATTTGTTCGCTTTTTTGGCACATATTCGCTAGCAATGACACCATTGGGCCATATGGAAGAATCAGCGACAAGGTTGAAATATTGCAAGGGCATTGTCAGTTTGAATGAAACGAATGTCAAACGAGAATAGTTTTGGTTTGGGCGAACCAATTTCGTGACTTGAATTCGATCAGCATACATTTTGGTGCTTTCATTTTTCAATAGAAACGCTTCAACATCCGATTCTCGAGTATTAACGTTGAATGGAGTGATGTGAAGAGCGCGATCTAGCTTACTAATCACAACACTAGTACCAGTTGACATTGGCATAGAAACCCCTGTCTCCCCTACGAGAGCAAGTTCATTGGGGTCAGTTGTTGATGGTGTTGTGATTGGTTTTGGGGAAAAAATCATATCAGCTAAGCCCCCTGAGGGTTGAGGTGGCATGGAAATAGTCCCATCGGTACCATCCAAACCATTCGTAGTATGAATTTTGCGACGTTTGTTTAAATTAATATGATTCCGGTCGTCCTGATATACCGATTGTGAAAGTGGCAATTGAGACGGAATGGTATTCGAGGCAGCTCCCTCTGAGATTGCCGAATCTTCAAAGTCCATTCGTTCACTTACCACATTGTCATTGGGAATGCCATCATTTAATAATTGTTCCGCGTTGATTTGAGGTAAGATTTGTCCCTTATCGCTTGCCGTAACGTCAGAATGTACAATTTCAGTCTTACGTGAAGCCCCAGTTGAGTGGGTTGTCAAAAAATTTTCAAAGTCATGCTTAAGGGATGACACATTCTGAATGCATTCATTGAATCTCGTTAAAAGACCATTCAAAGTAAATGAAATGCATACGTCACAGTCAGGCGCGTATCTACTAGATACTATCTAGACACAAGTTTCGGGGGGGGTTTTAAATTTTTGGATTGGTTCAAAATGTCGAATCAGCATTAAATTTATAAGAAAATGTATGCATAGGACAGTAAATATATCCTGGGCTCTATTTTACCAATCGTCATGATCGCAATTTTTGACCGCGGTCTGGATATTGTGGTCGACCGCAATCTTTACATGCAAAAATTTCATTTGACCGAAAATTTTGCAAATCAACTCAACTGTCTGTGTTACGCGGTTTACACGGTTTTTACACGGTTTTTACACGGTACTGTGTACAGCATAGTACAACGCTTAGACGTTGGCCCGCCTCTGCGCATACATTCGTCCGCATACATGTATGCGTTGTCAACTCTGTGTGTAATATTCTGTACACAGTGGCGTGTAAAAAGCGTGTAAAATCCGTGTAAACCGTGTAACACGGATAGTTGAGAAGGTTTTGCGTCAAGATAGATCACTTGCGGGCATTAATTTGCGATCAATATCAATGATGATCGCAAAAGAACGATGACCAAACGTTTACCAATTTGACGTTTCCATTTGATTTACGTTGAGACTTCAGCACAAGTCTCAATGTAAATCAAATGGAAACGTCAAACTGGTTCTGTTTTACATGATCTGTCAAGCATGGTTCTTTGCGGTAAAATGAAATTTTTGTATGTAAAATTTTCGGCCAATACTGTTGAAATAGAGCTCTGGCAAGCGGAGCGAACCGAAATTTTTGAAAAAAATACATCAAATGCATGGTGAAACATTGAAATCCAGCGTTTTTCTATGAATTTGAAATCATTTCGGGGGGGGGGGTTATCCCCCGAATCCCCCCCCCCTAAATACGCGCCTGGTCACAGTACCATTGAAGGTTTATTATGCTCGATTTCAGTGGTAAAAGTGAGCCTTTGTAGGCTCTGTTATCCGATGATAGACACGATATATGAAATGATGAGGAACAGCAGTCACATTTAAGCATTTCTTTACCACCGGATTCACCGCATTTGTTACATGGAATTGCCATTGTGTTGAGTGAATAAAAATATCAGCAATATAAGAGAATCAAGATTTGTTTAATTGAACCCAATGTCTGTCAAAGTCAAATAAATGATTATCACAGATCAATTATTTTTCTCATTAAATTGAGAATGACGATTAACATTAAATAGATAGGATTTATTGCACAAAATTGGATTTATTCTAGGCAAAACAATAGCATTTCATCGCTTCATACAGCTATCACACATGTTAGGTTAAATTACACTAACAATAAGAGGTGAACAAAATTGAACATTTCTTTCGTAAAAACATTGGCTAAATTTATGTAGAACACGTAAACTTCACAATTTTGGTACAAAACAGTTTCTAATCTTTATAAAGAGATTAAAATAATTATCACAAGTCTCATATTAATATTTAAAATAATGAAATAAAAATAATAGTTAAAGAGACGTAAAAAAAACACAAGTGTTGACGTTTGCTGTCAATGTCATATTGATCTGATGATTCTCACTTTTGGGGAATTTTTTTTGAACATTCTCTTATATTTTGGTAATTTGAATGGATTCAAAGAGTTCAATGGCATCACATAAACAGATTTCAGTCATTGAATTGAATCAAAACGTCTAATTTCAAATTTTCGCCCCACATTTTTTTCGATTTCTTCGAAATAAAATGTTTTGAATCGATTCTTGAGAAGTTCTTTTTTTCATTTTGGATATTTTAATGGTCCAAATCAATTCAAAGCGTCCAATGACACTGAAATACCGGAAAATTTAAAAAACAATCACCAAAACTCCGATGAAAATAATCTGGTTCAAAGAAATCGATTTTGTTTTGCGGAAATTTGAAATTGGACATTTTGAGGCATTTCAATGATAAATAGCTGTTTATTTGATGCCATTGATCTCTTTAGAGCCATTAAAATATCAAAACTAAGAAAAGTTGGCTTATATCGAATAGGGTGGGCTGAATGATTCGATTTTTTCATATGGCAGTTTGGAATGATTAGAAACAGAATATGTGATGCTATTGAACTCTTTGAATTCATTGGGACCATTGAAACAACAAAATTTGAAAAAATGTCAAACATTCGATTTTTTAAAAATTAAAATTTGAAATGGATTATTTTTAGGCGTTTAAATGATGAAATCAGTTTGTGTGGTGTGACTGAACTTCTTACTTTCATTAAAACTATTAAAATATCAAAAAACGATTTTGTTGAAATTCGACAACGTTCGAAGCCACAAAAACGTGTTCGAGTTCGAAAAAAAAACACAATACACAGTGTTATATTCTAGTTTGACCAACATTCCAATATTTCTGAATCTGAAGACAATAAGCGAATATTGAAGTTGAATTTAGCATTGTATTATATACAAAGCAAGGTGTATAAGTTGTTTTCATTATGACGAACTTCTGCAGATGGCGTGCGAACTGAGAACTCGAAAACAACTTATACGCCGAAACAACTTATATACAATACAATGCTAATTTCAACTTATTTGGCGCATAAGGAGTTCAAAACACCTTACCAAGTAAATTCGTACAAATTGAAAGCGTATAAGTTGTGTCTGTTAAAATGACTAAAACTAAAAAAATCGATTTTCTATTTTTCGGTTTTTTCGATGTGATGAGTCATACATCACAGAGATCGAGACAAGGTACAATTTCACAAAGATACACAAACACACTAACATACCAAACACAATTTTCAAAGGAAACCCCTTTTCTGGGAAAGGGTTACTCAACGACATTGGTCAAGATTACCCACCGGGAGATATGCTACATAATCTAAAAAAACACCTCCACACTGTGGAATTTTTTGGTTCGACAGAAATTTATTTTGACAACGGCTTTCGTTTAGTTTGTTCCTATGTTACACGCGAATGCCTGTTCCACGAATGACATCGGTCGGCAACAAAGGATCCGATCGCGCATATGTTGCACTCAAAAGTGTATTTTTTGGTGCGGCATATATTGCGAATTGCAATCTTTGCACATCTGACGCCACCTATCGTATCGATTTTTAAATTGATGAAATGTCATTCAATGTCTATTTTCTTAGACGTTTGATGTCTCGGCCTAGTTTGAAAATTGATACGATAGGTGGTGTTTCAATTCTATGTTATTTTGATGCTAAATCAGATTCGATTTCTGTTTGAGGTTGGGACGAATATTGATCAAAACAGAAAAAAAATCATTCTCCGGGGACTCCGAATCGTAATTGAAGTTGTGAACACAAAAAAACTTAGATACATGCGCATATCAAGTTTAGTAGCTTTTGAACCATAAGAACAATTCAGTTGAGTGGCTGGGCATAAAAATTCTTTTGGAGAAAAAGCATAATGATTTTGGAATTGTGCTGCGTTTTTACTGACACATTTTTCTTGTCGCGCGGTTTGCATGTCAAACACTAATTTTTTAGTTGCGTCTTTGCTCATGTTGCATTTTCACGAGATATTTTCCATTTTGCACTTCTGCTTGGGAGATCCTGTACTCTCATTTCTATTCTTAGGACCTGATAATGAATAATTCCACATACATTTTCGTTTTTCGTTTGTTTCGGATCATCACCGACTTATTTTTGAATCATAAGACAATTTTTTTTTGTCTGTCCATATTTCCACCAAGCAGGCAATAAATAATGTGCCGAACATATTTACAAAAATATGATCTCAAAAAACATTTTTTAGATGAATCAGCTCACGAAAACATGCTGATATTTCGGATTTACCTCTGGCGCAGTACTTGCGAGCACTACAACAGTTAAAAAAGTTTTCCTAATAAGCTTTATATACTGTATACTATATAATGCTTATGCTGCATAAGCAAGACTTGAACAATATGTTTGTTCCCTTTTAAATAAAATAAGTTTACCTGGTGTTAAAAATTTATTAATGATTATTAATATTTTTCAGGAACTGAAGAAAAACAATGTCAATACAGTTGTGCGTGTTTGTGAGCCAAGCTATAAAACTGATGAGTTGGAATCTCAGGGAATTTCTATTCGTGATTTAGCCTACGATGACGGAACACCACCACCGCAGCATATAGTCGATGAATGGTTGGGAATTCTTAAAAAAAATTATCAAGAAAATCCAGAGGCTTGCGTAGCAGTTCACTGCGTAGCTGGATTAGGTCGCGCGCCAGTATTGGTGTCCGTTGCTCTGATTGAACTTGGTCTGAAATACGAAGCTGCTGTTGAAATGATCCGGGAGAAACGTCGTGGAGCAATTAATTCCCGGCAACTGGCTTATCTCGAAAATTATCGACCAAAATCCCGGCTCAAAAACAAAAATGGCCATAAAAACTCATGCTGTGTGCAATGAAACTAAAGACCGCCAGAATAAAAGTGTTCATTTTCCCCGATGAAGGATAAGTTCTACTTCCATTACATTTTTCTAAAAAGATACAGCACTATCGACAGACAATTATGTGTGTATTAGATATAGGCAAAATGTTGTCCTAATATGTAATTTTTTGGATCTTGTCCATTTAAACAATTAAAAACTGAACATCGATATGTTATATGTTGGAGCGATGGAGGGCATAGATACTTCTACGCCATGGGTCTGAATCTCGTTTTAAAATATATTTACAATTGACAGGTTTGAACATTTGTTTTACACCAATAAAGAGATATTTCCGACGTTTTTTCAATATCTCTCTCCCATCGACTTACATATTTGCAACGTCTTGGAACACATTTCAGCAAATAATTCAAATTATTCTTTGTGGAAAGTTCTTGTCATAACCAAATAATACTGTACAATGCCACATTAAACTTAATGTAACTTTTGATCACTCTCCGTCTTGCACAGTGGCGCTGAACTATGAAATGACACACAAAATGAACGCAGAGCAAGATTTTTCCGCCACGATCGAGGGATAGTTCACATCAAAATTGGTTCTACGCTCAAATGTTGGATCTTCGTTCCATTTTCTTTTCGAATCTAGTATCGAGCCATCATTCAACTTGTGTTCGAAACAATTGTGATCACATTATAGCGTAGTTAATCGAAATAATTAACTATCCCTCATCGAGGCGGAAACAGTTTTCTGTGTCGTGAACTGCTACAGGATTTTGTTTAGTTATTCGAATTCTCAGAAAGTCACTGTAATAGTTGCTTATTTAAATACAAAACCCTATATAAACTGGCACTAAGACAGGATTGCTCACGGACAGCTCTGACAGCATTTGGGATAGTTTGAATTATTCAAAATCATTGGAATCACAATTCAAAACAAAAGAACGCTATTGTTTTGGATTCTGCAGCCTGTTTTTAAAATAACTTGATATGAACAGTTCACGACATGCAATTCAAATGGGAGTTCAATTCATTTTGAACATTTACAAGAACAAAAATATTCAAGAATAGTGAATTTTTCATAAGAATTTGTAAGCAAAACGGACGTCTTATGTTCGTGAACAGTTCAACATTCTTGAATATTTTTGTTGTTGCAAATGTTCAAAATGAATTGAACTCCTATTCAAAATACAGTGTGTGAACTGTTCATCACAAATGCTTCAAAAAATAGGCCCCAGGTTGCAGTAATCTGTTGGGTCAAATAACTTGTGGTAAATGATATCAAATAAAAAACCTCTAAACGAGGTGAAAATCGAGTGACAAAAGCAAATACAAAACACAAAATTTGTGATATGAAATTTGTGCCGAAAAAAAAGTCATTTGAATTTTATAAACAAATTTTCAGTGCATTAGTGCGTTCGGAGCGTTGCTGAAATTGTGTTTTGTTTACATTCTCATTGGCTGTCAAAAACACATCGCAACGCACCGAACGCACTAATGCACTGAAAATTTGTTTATAAAATTCAAATGACTTTTTTTTCGGCACAAATTTCATATCACAAATTTTGTGTTTTGTATTTGCTTTTGTCACTCGATTTTTACCTCGTTTAGAGGTTTTTTATTTGATATCATAGATTTTGGCAATACATACAATTTCAATGTGCGCGCTCATTCAAATTATATTAAATGAAACCACAAACTGAATATTGATAATGAATGTCTTGCACTTCCGAATTTTTGCTATTATTTTGCATTGTACGAGTGAAAATTTATTGAAAATACTGATAACTTTGGATGAAAATTTTATTTGGCTCCCTTTAATTTGCTGTAAAAATCGAATTAAATATTATTACAAGTATTTGATCGCCGAAATTAGGGTGCATATGTGCCAAAAAATGCATTTTTCGGTATTTTTAGGGTGATTTTTGAATAAATATGCCAATATCTCGAAAAAACGAATTTTGTGGGATATATGCGATATGGCTTATTTTAGACCAGGGATAGGGCCAATAACCCTGAAAATATGAATCAAAAGTCTTGGGCCATTTTCGAGCAAATGGCCAAAAAGTGGCCGTTTTTCAGTTTTTGGCCAAGAATAGCCTACCAACTTGAAAATTTAAAATTCAAGTGGGTGTCATTTGGAAGCTTATCTCAATACCTTTCCAACGATATACGTATGTCTGAGAAATATCAAGTGGTTCGGCCACAGTGGCTGTGGCCGTGGTGGTCACTTTTTGGCCTCTAGAGGCCGGCCAAGGCCAAGATGGCGGCCAAATCAAAAACTTCCAGAACAAAAGTTGCTTAGTTTTTCATGTACTACAATCCCTGAAAGTTTGAAAAAAATCGGGAGATGGTACGAACATACATACATACATACATACATACCCAAAAAATATTATAAATTGATAGATGGAGGCGCCACGAATAAAATTCAAATGGCCATAACTTTTCAACGTATGGTCCGATTTTAATGGTTGGGGTGTTGTTGGATTCGTATTAACGCGTAAAATCATAAAATATCAGGTTCAAAAATATAGAATCTAAATTAGCCGAAATTTTCCCACTGCGATATCTCCACTTGTGGTTGGTAAAATTTAGAGTGTGTATTCTTTTTTTGCGCTAATTTTCAAAGACCTTTCAGATGGTATATGACACAAAACGCTCGGATTTATAGATACAAAGTTCGAAACTTGCTGTATATATACTGAGTAGACTTTTCGCACTAGAGGTGCTTTTGTCACTCGTGTGGACTGCCGTCCACTGTGATTTTCTAAATGTCATGCAAGATGTAAAATTAAAGTGTAAAATCCCATGTGAAAAAAAGCGCATAAGCAATTGCTTTATTAACAAGCCCCTGATCGAAATGAATTCAAATCATCCCAAATGCTGTCAGATGTCTCCGTGAGAACCGCTGCGCTAAGATGTCAAATGTTTAAGAACTACGCATCCAATATTTATGTGTTAGAATTCAAATTTTCTTGAGACCCAGTTTACACTAGATAGAATGGACTTTTCAAATTACCCCTCTTGAAATTCTCGGCATAACCTCCCCCCCTCCCCGCTTAAATTCTCACCGTCACAAGTACTTTTCGGCCAAAAAGTACCGATTTTCTATTCAACAGTACCATGATTACTACCATAGTAAGACCCAGTAGTAGTTCACGCAAATTTATTGTGCGTGTAAGAACTCGTACATACAGTAAACTGTATCATCCGCCAGGAGCCTGTTTTTCAAAGCATTTGTGATGAACAGTTCACACAATGTATGGAAGTTCCATTCATTTTGAACATTTGCAACAACAAAAATATTCATGAATAGTGAACTTTTCATAAGAATTTGACGTAAGCAAAACGGACGTCTTATGTTCGTGAACAGTTCAACATTCTTGAATATTTTTGTTGTTGCAAACGTTCAAAATGAATTGAACTCCCATTCAAAATACACTGTGGGAACAGTTCATCTCAAATGCTTTAAAAATCAGGCCCCAGGTTGCAGTAATCTGTTAGGTCAAATAACTTGTGGTAAATGACATTTTCTAAATGTCATGCAAGATGTAAAATTTAAGTGTAAAATCCCATGTGAAAGAAAGAGCATAAGCATTTACACCAAAATTTTAATACCAAAAAAAAATATTGATATTTCACACTGTTTATTGAAAAAAATGCCCATATTGTTTTTAATTTTTTATCATCCGACTCAACCTAATTTGCATGTAAAAGAAAATTTGATCACATTTCGGGCACAGAACTGATTTCAACTTATCAAAATGTCAAAAATACGCTTTTGTATTTTTTCACTCTAATTTGCATAAAATTCAATATTTCTGCAGATAGACATGTCTCGCTTCCCATATTGAGAAAACAAAACCAACCGAAGAGTAATAGAGATGTCTTTTCATTGAAACGCACGAGAGACACCGGACAGTGTGTTTGTGTGGTGACCGAACAAGATAAACAATCAAATGATATATTAATATAACATTTTTTTTTGTATAGATAAGAAATTTTTCTTGCTCTTCAATCTGTTTTTGGTGTTGTTTTCTTAGTATAAAGTGTTTAATCTCTGTCTCGCTAATATTAAATTGAATGCAAAATTATAGTGAAAAAAAAGTTTCTCTTTGGCGAATTGTATATTACTTTGTGAATTTTAATTTGATAAAAATAATAGATGTGAAAAAAACCAATTCTACATAACAAAATATTTTCGAGTTGAAAAAATTCAAAATTGTTTTGTAGAAATTGGGTCGTTTGGCCTTCTCACCGCATCGGTTTAGTACAAAGTGTTTACGAGAGCGCCATCTGTTCTGTGGCTTTCCCAAACATTTTATCAATACATACAGTACATGACCTCTAGATAGTGGCTGCCACTATCACGTTGTTTACACATTCGAAAAGTGGATAACCAAAAAGATGATAAAATTAAAGAGAAGAAAGTTTATTTATGTTGTTTTCGTGGCACATTTATCAAACTTCCGCACAGATGGCGCTCTCGTTAGGGTATGAGCAAATGACAATTTTTCTCAAACATGGGCCTTAGTTTAGCAACCATGGTAAATGCCATAGGTTCTCACCAGAGGTCCGAAGGGTCCAATTACCCCTCCCCCAACCAGACTCTGGACATTATACAGCGTATTGGAAGTACGTGGATCAGCAGCGCCACGTACTTTCCATTTATGATGCATTAGAAATACGGCGAACTTCGGAACTAAACTTATTAATGTCCAGATTCTGCCCCCAACTCAGCGATCGTTACCCCTCTAAGATTTTGAATCGACCTTTTTTTTTTGTCTTCACTTTTTCTCAGACTCGGTCTACACTAGATAGAATGGGTTTTGAAACGGGTTTACACTAGATAGAATGGACTTAGAAATTCCACGCACAAGTAGCTATTTTTGATTTGAGTGGAATCAAAAACCCCATTTCAATTTTTTCTGAGCTGATGACCTTTTTTATATTTTTTAGGTCTTCAACTTTTTCTCAGACCAGTTAACACTAGATAGAATTGGTTTTGGAAAAATGGCTTCACATTAGATAGAATTGACTTTTTTCGTTACCCCACAAGAAATTTTTTCGCTTACCCCTCCCTGAAGAAGGTGGTTGAGAACCTATTGTAAATGCATTTGCTGGTCGGTCCAAATAATGATGAATTTTAATTTTTATTAATAGAAACAGATTAGAAATGGGCCATGGATCAATAAGTCTTAGACCTATAGGTTTTATATAAGAACAAAAATCATCCGTTTAGGATTCTTGTCAAAATGTCATGACATTTTGTCGATTGGTTCATGAGTTGCAGTGGTTCAAGTGACGCTACCACCGTATGAAAGAATCCGAATTTGGTGTGTTGATAAAAAATTGCTTTTCGATGGGTAAAAATACCGTTGAAGTCCAAACTTGAGTTGAAAAGTATTATGGCACATCTAATCGGTCTAAAGCAATGATCTGTCGTTGGATTACATACTTTATATATAAAATAACATTCTCTCCATGTTCATGGCGAAATCAATACTTTGATGAATTTTATTAAAATATCATATCAACGCGGTAAATCGGGATTATGAATGTTATTCAAATAATTTGTATTTTCAAGGTCTTACGAGTTCAAATGGGGCGTAACGTACTAAATGAGGCAGGAACTCCAGAAATCGCAAAAAAGATCTTATTGTTTTGAATGACCATGAAGTGAAATCTTAGGACATAATGGCATAAAAGAGATATCAACAACACGTTACCACAATATTTTATATGAAAATGCATTTTGAAATATTGTTTCCGACAAAATTATAAAATGCACTGTGTCACAGGTCGTTCATTTGTGTTCATGGCAACATTGCGTGAATTGATGTTTGAATACATTCCACCTACTGCATTCTCTAGATTTGGTCCCCAGCGACTATAATCTGTTTACAGATCTCAGTAAGATGCTCAAAAAAAAAAATTGGCTTAAACCACTGGAAAATAACGTCTATTTTGAAGGGTTGAACTCAGAGGACCGCAGGAATCCTAAGAGAGACATTATTATTGGAGTAAAATCGAATTTGACTCAAAATATGTGTTTGTCACTTAGGTCTAAAGCCTATTGATCAGAGTGTTATGCGTTTGTTTGAAAAAAATTCTATTTCACATTATTTTACGTAAAGTTGAGATAGTCACCAAATTTCCAAACGAAACAATTTCTTCAAAACACTTGAGTTATTTTGGTTTACATAAGCTATCGACTCAGCGCAGAAACATTCTTGGACTCTTGAAATATTTTTCTTATAGAACCGTGTAATGGAGGACTTTTTAAGAGACTACTATGAAGTGTGATCAATGCAAAAATTTCGGCGACGATATGGGTCTAATTAATGAGCATTTTTATAAGTCATAGAAGTCACTATTTAAAAAATGAACATTTTTACAAATTTTACTTACTCATTTGTGTAATTTATTAGAACAATTAATCCCATAAAAAAATATATATTTTGAACGTGAGCACACATAATTTTGTCTAGATCAACTAGTTTATATCAAGACGTAAGATTGAAAACGATGTAAAATTAATCATAACAATTGCAAAAATTAATCAATAGATGTATTTTCAAAATATATACAACTCTAAACAAAATACACAGCAGAATTTTTCCATATATTCAAAATAATATCACTGATAATAAATAATTTCAATATGAGTGAAACTGAGTAGTTTTAGTTAGTTAACTTATGGCTCTAGCCACTACTTTTCCCCATATTTCTGGCAAATTACAGATATCTCACAAGTAAACATACCATACTGCAACAAAAAATTTCAAGTTTCATTATTACAGACCTGTAGGATATGAACAAATATTAAGACTGGTGAAAAACTAATTCCCCCTTTGGAGGGGGGAGCCCCCACTTTACCCAAAGTTGGTCGGATATAAAAATGATATATGGCGAAGTTGTTCAGAATGACGAGAAAAACAAACTGGGGGACACGCTCTTCAGTAAAAGAAAATACAATTTTCGGGATATCCTTCAATCGTCATATTGTTCGACTTTTCAAAGTTATATGATCTTTCAGAAAAATCCAGGAAAAATCCCAAATTTTGGTTCGTAGCAGTATTTTGGTCGTTTTACTTCATTCCCTATTCACTTATTGGTGTTAGAATTACATTAACGCGGATCTGTCGTTAGTGTAAATTTGACACTATTTTAAAGGAGTCCGCGTAGGAGTTTTATCTATGATATCATTGTGCGATTTCATTGAAATTTCTGGAGTGTTATTATTCTTATGAATATTTAAGAAATAAATTAAATTTGAGTCTGTATCCCTATCGGGAACCTCTAGATCTCAACTTCCGGATTTTGAGTTTTTCAAGCGACCTGGACGTAATTTGAACCAAATAAAGGCATAGAATCGATGTGTATAGTCCCAGCACACAATCTGGTCATAAACAATTTATTATATAGAAGCAAGTATAGAATTTATTCCCGGAAAATCATTGGCCCAATTTTTTCGGCAATTGGTATTTTTAATCCTTAAACTGTACTTCTTTCTTCCTAGCAAAAAACTATGAATGGTTGGTTTTCATTTTTCCATTGAGCCTCCGGAAATGGATTTCGTTGAAAAGACACTAACGACCCGAGTTCGCACATTGATGCTCTGAAATGCACTATATTTCATGCTCTGTACGATGCCTTTCGCACCGCTTCGTAGAAATTCAAACCAAGAGCATCTAAAAGCATCATCAATGTATGCGTATAGTGTTGTACCGACGGCGGAGAGCATATACTTTCAACAACACTACACAGTGTGTAGTACACACACACACACACACATACACACTCAGTCGGAGAACATGAAATAACTTCAGAAAGACACCTGAAGTACCTCGGAGTAATGTTGGACGATCGCTTAAATTTCAACGAACACGTCGAGTATATCTGCGAAAGGGCAGAGAAGGCCCATACAGCACTAGCGAAAATAATGCCGAACACTTACGGCCCAAGAATCAGTAGAAGGCGCGTACAGGACCATATCTTACGATGCGGTCTGCGTACTAGCGGGCATGACTCCTATCACCATAACGATAGGCGAGGACAGCCAGTGCTACATCCAAAAAACGACAAACGAGCTAAGTGCACGACAAGTGCGAAAGCAAGCAAGAGAGGAGTCGATCCGAAGATGGCAGACGGAATGGAACGCCTCGGAGAAGGGCAGATGGACCTACTAGCTGATCCCAAATATAGAAACATGGACGTACACGGTGAAATAAATTTCGACCTGACCCAATTCCAGGTCACGGGTGTTTCAGGAAGTACCTTCACAGATTTAGGCATGCAAGATCACTCTTCTGCCCTAAATGTGAGCAAACCGAAGAAACGGCCTACCACGTAGTCTTTTTCTGCCCCCGACTCGAATCGGAACGAGCGGAAATGATGGCCCAAGTGGGGCAAAACACAAACGCGGAGAATGTGGTACAGAAAATGTGCGCAGACGAGAGCACATGGAATGCAGTAGGAAACGCAGTTGCCAAAATTATGTCCAGACTAAGGACAAAATGGAACGAAGATCAAGCGGCAGAAGATCAAGAAACAGAAACGACGGGCGCCAGAGCGCAGCAGGCCCCCCCGAAGTAATGCCTAACGGTGGTCCCGGGGAGGATCGGCAGGAGAACAGGAGGCGGGTTTTAGTCGGTTTTAGTCTGTAGCGTAGCTACGACGAACTTAGTGCCTATGCAAGATTTCCCCCTCCTAACTAAGTATACGCACTATACGAGATATTTATTTATTTATTTATTTGTCACCGCCAAGTTCTGGCTGAATAATTAGTACAGTTACAGGAAAACAAGTTAGCGAAGCCTCCTTGAAAAAACCTGATTTTTTCGAAACAAGGGATTTAGTCCTGATACATCAATGAAAAACGTATAATACAATATTTGAGCCATTTACTGTCAAAATGAACAGAAATATAAGAAAACTAAGGCACATATGCATAATCTAAAAGAATTATATAGTCAAAAGGACGCTACGTTAAAGATATATCACAGCTTAAGTAAAATAGTCGAAAAACTATCACAATACGTGACTTGGTCATTTTGAGTAGTTCGAAAATAGTCATCCCATGATTAATGTTTCGTGTGTGAGGACAATTTGTGTCGTAGAAAACCTCACTAAAACCACATCATTAGAGTTTGACTGATGAAGGGGTGTGCCATACTTCGTAGGGGCTAAATTTTCCCGAGTCCCGCGTACACACCGGCAAGTCCATGCTTCTACGGAGTCCCGGGTTACAAACAACAAATCTTAAGCTTTTTAAATTATCATGAATAAAATGCGATTACCTGGAATTGTACTTTCGTTTTTCGATGTCATCAGGCAAGGCATTGATAAAAAGAAAGTACAAGAAAAAATTCCCGAGCAGTCCAGATCAGATCGGTCACGATGTACAGTTCACTCTGGCATTCAGGCAAAAAATTACAAGTGCACCGGGGTGAGGGTGCACCTGCACACACCATTTTTTGTCAGAATACGGGCTACTGTTCGCCGTCCAAGTCAAACGACGTAAGGGGATGATAAAGAGTGAGCGGTCTAAGCATGGATCTTAGACAGGCACTGGTATCCCGTCAGCATCGTCTGATTAGCCATCTTATTTTGGTCTGTACCGCTTCCAGTTGTGTTTACCACTCATTCGCATGTGAGGAAAGTGTTTAAGATTAGTGAAGAGCCTGCTATCTCCCCCGCGAGAACAAA
The DNA here is from genome assembly GCA_030463065.1 of Aphidoletes aphidimyza. NCBI lineage: Eukaryota > Metazoa > Arthropoda > Insecta > Diptera > Cecidomyiidae > Aphidoletes > Aphidoletes aphidimyza. The sequence goes on along the minus strand of CM059996.1, from coordinate 28,013,379 downwards.
TACTGTGCAAAATTGAGTTACCTGGGGGGTGCTCATGTAGAGCATATTTTGGGAAGTTGCGATAAAAAATCCGCCAAAGATCCTATACGAGTGCCGGAGTCTCGAATACTTCGTTCGGTATTTTAAGATGTTCAGAATGTCGTACAGAGTCGTAATTGCCACGTTTACTCTTCTGCGCTGAAGTGGATGCATCTGCAGTTTCTCCAATCGCTCCACATATGATGAGATGTGGAAGCCATTAGCTGGAGATGGATACTCTTTCAGAGCAAACATAGTGAACTGCTTCAGCACTCTCTCTATTTTATTAATGTGTACTTCAGTATGCGGCATCCATACAATACTGCAATATTCGAGGAGAGAATGGAACAGCGCATAATAAAGCGCTTTCAAGGTTTGTGTATCAGGGATGTCATAACAAAACCTCTTAACAAACCCCAGAGCCTCAGTCGCTTTTGCAATGATGACTTCAATGTGTTGATTGAAAGTGAGTTTGCTATCAATGAGCACACCCAAATCTCTGTGTTCATCGACTCGTTTGAAAGTGTAGTTGCCATATGTGTAAGTCGTCATAGTGGGCTCTTTTAGCCTGTGTATTGTCAGCACAACACATTTGTCAAGGTTCAAATGAAGCGAGTTCTTGTCACACCACTCTCTGAGTTTATCAATTGCAAGTTGAAGCGTGGCGCTGTCTTCCGGTTTTCTAATGATTTTTGCAATTTTTATATCATCAGCATACAATAGAACAACAACATCCTCCATGTCTTTGATTATGTCGTTTATGAATAACAGGAACAATGTTGGCCCGAGATGGCTACCCTGAGGTACTCCCGATGTCACGTTGAAATCTGTTGATTCACTTTTCCCATAGTTGACAAATTGAGTTCTGTGTCAGGTATGATTGCAGCCAGTTTAGCAAATTTTGAGGCAAGTTGAATTCAATCAGCTTCTGTTGAAGGATTTGATGATCAACCTTGTCAAATGCTTTGCTGAAATCAGTATACAGAACGTCAATTTGAGCATGTTCATTCAAACCCCCATGGGCATAATGCACAAATTCGGTCAAGTTTGACGATGTTGATCTGTGCTTCAGGAATCCATGTTGGTTTGGTGATAATTTGTCGCAAACCAGTGCTAGTAATTTGACGTTTACAAGGTGCTCGAAAAATTTTGCAATAGTTTGCAGTTTGGCGATGCATCTGTAATTTTCGATATTCGATCTAGCACCCTTCTTAAAAATCGGTGTGACACTGGATCGCTTCCATTGATCCGGGAAAATGCCAAGAGCTAGAGATTCATTGTAAATTTCAGTTAGCGGTGTTGCCAATGATGCCGCACATTCTTTCAGTAATAGTGGGTGAATCCCATCTGGACCCACACCTTTTTTAGTGTTGATGTTGGCTAGCTCCTCACGAACAAATTGAGCTTCAAGTTGGAAGCAACGAGAGTTTGATTGCGTTGGTGATTGTTGAGTTGACGGATTTGGAGTTTTAGTTAGAACTGGATCATAGTTGCTGCAGAAGAATTCAGCAAACATATTCGATTGTGACTTCTCATCTGAAGTTTTGACATTGTTGAAATGAAGTGTTTTCGGCTTTTGGTCGGTGTTTTTTTTAGACTGCACAAATGTCCAAAATGATGCTGGACGATGCCTAAGCGAGGACTTCAGTCTATCAACATAGCCGTCGTATAGCTCAGTGCTGAGCTTATTAAACTGTTCATAAGCAGCTTCGAAGTTTTGTTTGTTGCCCGTCCTCTTGTATCTCTTCCATTCCTAAGCTTTTTTGTTTTTCAACGCTTGTAGGTGCTTGTTTAACCATGGGCATTTTTGTTTATCCCTTACCAGTTGTGATGGGATATAGCGCTGAATTGCTTCATCAAGAGTATTGTGCAAAATTTTCACTTTTTCAACAAGTGATTTGTTTGAAAAAAGCGCTTCAAAATTAATAGCACCTAAATGGCGGTTCATTTCATAATAGTTGCCCTTTTTAAAAATGAACTGGCGCTTCGGTTCAGTGTTGGCGCTGCGATGTGCTGCATGCCATTCAAATGACACCAGGATCGGTGGATGGTAAGAGTCCACCTTATCCACATCAACCATAGGCTTTGCTCGATCAATTGAGCAGTTGATGTAGTCATTTGTGAAGAATAGATCGAGTAATTTACCCCTTGAATTTCGGATGGAATTCACTTGATGAAGTCCAGCACCCATTAGTTCCGTGATGAAGTTCTCAGGAATTGCTGAACCAAAATTTGATGGGACTATCACATTAGCGTAGTCATCATCGATTGCCCAGTCAATCATTGAAAGGTTGAAGTCACCAACAACCATAATGATGTCCTCTGGTTTCGTTGAAATTGAATTGATTGCGGACGCGTGCTTCCCATAATCATCAGGTGATGAGTTTGGTGGAATGTATGCACTGTAAATAAATAATGTCTGGGATTTAGTGCGAGCTTTTATACATACGTATTCCAGTTTTAATGTTAATGTTAATGGTCTGCACCATACAGCGTTTCTTCGCCAGAGGTGGCTTATTATAAATTACAAAAATGTGTATAAAATTTGTACAAATTTATTTATAACCAATGTTTGATAGCATCGATCAAATAACCTATTTGCCAACCCTAACGGTTACGGAGCAAAACTCTGCGATTAACTGATTTCAAAATTGATTATTACATTTATTTTCTTGAAGTTTTAAAATATTCAATTATTTTCTTTTTTATGGTATCTATGCTCACATTGAAATCAACTAGATATATTTCACAATTGGGAATCTTTTTATCAGAAAATTCATTAAATGTATCAAGCATAAAATTCATTGGCTGATATTTTCTATAGTTACGCTTTTCCAATGGCACTGTTAATAGATTACTACTGCGAGTTTGGTAATGAGGTAGACGAAATACGATATATTTCAGTAAATGACTAGATGATATTTCACCAATGATCAATTTGTGAATAAAAACCACTTGGGCCATCATTCTACGTTCTTCCAAAGTTATCAACTAAAGCAGCATCAGCCTATCTTCATACTTTGGCATGTGGAACCCATTTGGCCATTTTAATTTTCGAAGAGCATAAAGTAAAAATTGTTTCTGGATTGATTCGATTCTTCTGATCTGACTCTTCATGTAGGGGTTTCAAACTTGTGAACCATATTCAAGTATTGGTAATACATATGTGTAAAAGAGCAATCGAATGGTCCACGGATCCTTGAAATCACGACCAAATCTTTTGATCCAAGCTAGTCTTGATTTGGCTTTTGCTATGATGTATTCAATGTGTGATTTGAAATTGAGTTGACTATCAAGAATAACTCCTAAGTCTTTGATTTCGTTGACTCTCTGGATGATTTCGTCTCCAATGATATAGTTATGATCAATCACTGTACCCATTCGGTGGAACCTCATCAATTTGGTCTTCTTAACATTCAATCTAAGATCATTACGACTGAACAAGATAGAAATGTTTTCTAAGTCATTTTGCAATTTCAAGCAATCGTTCTCAGACTCAATATGTTTGGACAGTCTAGCATCATCTGCAAATGAAAGTAATGTAGAGTCTTCAACATAATATGGTAATTCTATGATAAATAATAAAAATAGTGTGGCTCCAATTGGATAGCCCTGACCTGTACCAGAGGTAACATCAATTGGAATTGACTTCGTATTATCGATTTTTACTATTTGCTTTCTGCCATTTAGATAGGATTTAATCCATCTTAGAATCTCGTGGTTCAGACCCATGACATTGAGTTTGTGGATCAGTAGATCAGTATTTACGGAATCAAAAGCCTTTGCTAGATCAATATAGATTGCATCAGTTTGTGTATTTGTCGACAAGTTGTTCAATGTGGACGATGCAAATTCAACTAGATTTGTAATTGTTGATCTTCCTTTTATGAAACCGTGCTGACTATCATTAATGATGTTCTTAATGTGAAAATTCAAATGACCTGTTAATATTGAATCCAATATTTTTGCTGTTACGCATTGGAGTGCCACTCCTCTGTAATTACTAATATCATTTCTTGATCCACATTTGAATATTGGCCTTACAAACGATGTTTTCCAACATTGTGGTACTTGCGCCGTTTTCATGGATTCCTTGAGAATTAGTGTGATAGGTTTCACTAATGATTCTATACAATTTTTTATGAATAAGTTCGGAATTCCATCCGGGCCTGAAACCAAGTTATTTGGTAGGTTGCTGATTGCTTGCGTCACTGTTTCTTCAGTTATATCAACTTTTGGAATGTTACTGCATAGATTAATCAATTCGTTTCTGTGTTTGTTATTGGATTCAAACGTACGCACTGCATCTGGATTATATCTAGAGTAGGCAGTAGAGAAGAATTGAGCAAATAAATTAGCGATTTCTGATTCGTTGTTGGATTTCTGTCCATTATATTCCATGGTATTTGGTATTTGGTAATTTATCATTTGATTTGTTCAAGTATTTATATGTTTATAAAAGTTTAGTGGCTCATCAGTTATCATTTGTTCCATTTCAATGGTATAATCGTTGTGTAATGACTTTCTTACACTTCGATTATATTCAGTCCGCTTAATCAAAAATTCTTTGTTTGCCTCCGTTGACCATTTTCTCCTGGATCCATGGGCGTAGCCAGGGGGGTGCAGGTAGCGGCGAGTGCCGCTACCTTAATACATTGTCCTCGATTTTTGCCAATTGTTCTCGATGTATTCAATCGGTCGGCAACACATAATCCGAAAATTCACGTATTCATAGTGTTTCGATCAAAAAGTGTATTAAAATTCATGCAAAAATCACAACCAAGGATTACTATGGGCCCAGTTTTTGTGTAAAATGTACTGAAGACCCAACTCATGGGCACTTGAATGCACGCCGTTCTGGAACGGCCATACCAATATGGCTCAAATAAAATAGGAAACATCCGGTAATAATACTGAACAAATTTGCTTTTGTCACTTTGGGATTGGATACTCGGTTCGAGAGTTATCGTGTTAACGTACATACACAGACGACAACGACGACGACGCCATTTTGTACCGGAGGTACCAGAACCGAGTATCCAAATCAAAAAAGTGCTAAGACAGATTTGTTCCCATGGTGAACAGAGACTCTGGTCAAAATTTGAGCCTGATCGGAGGTCATTTACTCAAGTGCGGTCCTGTGCGGAAAAGTAATATAAGAAGTATGTCCTCGATTCATAACAGGAACGTACTCGATTTTTAGGAGAAATGTCCTCGATTTTGAACAGAAATTTGGTTTTGACGCTACTTAAAAAAAAGCTGGCTACGCCCATGCCTGGATCGCAATTTATTCAGCATATTTTTCAAATTAATAAGTTGTGGAGTGAACCATTTAGGGTGTGTTGATGGTTTGAGTGCCTTAACCTGAATATGTTTCTTGATAACTGCATTAATCTGTTCATAAAACTTGTTTATTTTATCATTAAAGGCTATTTTTGAGATTTGAAGTGTGGCATTCCAATCTATGCATGTAAGCGATTCATTGATATCTGCATAGTTTGCTGATTGAAAATCAAGGAATGTTTTTACATTTTCAACTCTATCATTTTTCTTAATGCATTTCAATATTGTTAGTTCAATGGCTGGGTGGTGGACTTCAATTTTCAATAATTGATCAATACATACATCACATTTTATTAAATTGGTGTCGTTTGTCCAAACCAAATCCAACAGTCGGTTGTTTATATTGAAATTTTTATTGATTTGATGTAAGCCAAGCTCATGGCATGAATCAATAATTGAAAGCGATTTGTGGATCATCAGCATCATCAGTTAGCCACAATAGATCGCTTAAGTTGAAGTCACCAGAATTTATAATTGTATCATTTGCTTTGGCTGTAGATGTGAATGAATTCATTGCATTCATATTTGCTTGGTATACTGCCAATGGTGAGTCTGGTCTGATGTATGATTCTATTAAGAATAAATTAAAATCGCCAAGGTTCACCTGTACGCAAATTAATTAATTACCAAATGCTTCACCATTTCCTATTAGGTGAGAATTTAATGATTCATAAACCGCAATCAAAACTCCACCGCCTGTTTTCTTCTTTTTGATTGATTACTCTCAATAAGGTTCGACCTATCAGATCTGTATTAATTTATAAATTTGTACAAATTTTATACACATTTTTGTAATTTATAATAAACCACCTCTGGCGAAGAAACGCTGTATGGTGCAGACCATTAACATTAAAAAAATCATTCGGGAATACATTTGATGATGGAATTGTGTCATCAAGGTTAGTTTCACATAACATGTAAACCTTAAGGTTTACAAGGAGAAATTAATATATTTGCAAAAAATTCTGGTAATTTGGTACGAAGCCCATTAACATTGTGGCAGTAAATCTTATTAAAACTGTCTAGGTTGTTGCCTATGCAATATGAACTCTTAGCTGTTAATTTTGTTGTTGGTTTTGCGGTATCTTTCTGGATTTCATTCACTTGCATCTGAAGTGAATTTATTTTATCTATGAATGTGTCAATTGTTGAATCATTGATCGGCACCTTATCTAAATTTTGCATTTCTAGTAGCATCGAATATATGATAAAACTTCAAAAACAGAAAAAAATCCGTTTTGTTGTTTATTGAGTAAGCTGGTGGTGAAATGGTTGTCTTTGATATGTTGGATGATGATATTGTTGTTGCCACTGGTTCTGGATTGGTGGTTGAAGTGGTAATTGAAAATGCTGTTGAAATTGTTGCTGGTATTGTGGCTGGAATTGCGGCCGAATGAACTGGTCGGTGTTCATATAATGATAGGGAACATTTTGATGGTACATAATGATTTGAACAATTGAACCGGTTTATATTTCGATAATTATTCTGCCTGTGAAAATTATTATTATGGTGGATACGGTTATAGTTTCGGAAATTATTGAAATTTCGATGGTCAAATCGAGTACCATTATTTTGATTCGACTTTTTATTTGTAAACTGTTTATTTGGATTTTGGGCTCTTTTAGCTTTTTCAGTCGTAACGATATTAGATTGAATGTAAAAAAGACCAAAATTATGAGGTTTCACCGAATGAGTACAACAATTAATCATAACTATATCATTGGAGACGAAGTCATCCAGAGAGTCAATGAAATCAAAGACTTGGGAATTATTGATATAATTAATTAATTAATTAAATTAATATTAAAGACTAGCTTGGATCAAAAGATTTGGTCGTGATTTCAAGGATCCGTGGACCATTCGATTACTCTTTTACACATATGTATCACGGAGAACGGCAGTTCTCCCAGTGGCGCACCAAAAAATACACTTTTGAGTGCAACACTATATATACGCGAATTTTTGGACTATGTGTTGCCGACCGATGTAATTCGTGAAATAGGCATTGACGTGTAGCTTAGGACCAAACTAGACGAAAGCCGTTGTCAAAATGAATTTTTGTGAAACCACAATTTTTTTTGCTTGGGGGACGTATGGGGGTGCTTTTTTCAGATTATATAGCATACCTCCTAGGGGGTAATCTTGACCACTGTTGTTGTGCGCCACTCTGTTTATATCTCGTTCAGAGGTTTTTCATCTTATACACACATACACACATACACAAATACCAACGCTATTTTCATGGGAAACCCCCCTCTCTAGGAAAACGTATACAACTTTTGAACGGGTAAACCGATTTTGATGGTTGAGCACTCGTTGGAAAAGTATTGAGGAGTTCTATCGATTGGTCACTCAACGACAGTGGTTAAGATTACCCCCTAGGAGGTATGCTATATGATCTGAAAAAAACACCCCCATACGTCCCCCAAGCAAAAAATTTTTTGGACTATGTGTTGCCGACCGATGTAATTCGTGAAATAGGCATTAACGTGTAGCTTAGGACCAAACTAGACGAAAGCCGTTGTCAAAATGAATTTTTGTGGAACCAAAAAATTTTTTGCTTGGGAGACGTATGGGGGTGTTTTTTTCAGATCATATAGCATACCTCCTAGGGGGTAATCTTTACCACTGTCGTTGAGTGACCAATCGATAGAACTCTTCAATACCTTTCCAACGAGTGCTCAACCATCAAAATCGGTTTACCCGTTCAAAAGTTGTGTACGTTTTCCTAGAGAGGGGGGTTTCCCCTGAAAATAGCGTTGGTATGTGTGTGTGTATTTTTTTTTTTTTTTTTTTTTTTGGTTAGGAGGGGGAAATCCTGCATAGACACTGAGTTCGTCGTAGCTACGCGACAGTGTGCCGGATTCTTACCGACTAAAACCCGCCTCCCGGTCTCCTGCTGATCCTCCCCGGGACCACCGTTAGGTATTACTTCGGGGGGGCCTGCTGCGCTCACGCGCCCGTCGTTTCTGTTTCTTGTTCTTCTGCTGCTTGATCTTCGTTCCATTTTGTCCTTAGTCTGGACATAATTTTGGAAACTGCGTCTCCCACTGCGTTCCATATGTTCTCGTCTGCGCACATTCTCTGTACCACGTTCTCCGCTATTGTGTTTTGCCCCGCCTGGGTCAGTATTTCCGCTCGTTCCGATTCAAATCGGGGGCAGGAAAAGACTACGTGGTCGACCGTTTCTTCGGTTTGCTCACAGTTAGGGCAGAAGGGTGATCTTGCATGCCCAAATCTGTGGAGGTACTTTCTGAAACACCCGTGGCCTGAGAGGATCTGCGTCAGATCGAAATTTATTTCGCCGTGTTTTCTGTTTGTCCAGGCTGGTATGTTTGGGATCAGTTGGTGGGTCCATCTGCCCTTCTCCGAGGCGTCCCACTCCGTCTGCCATCTTCGCATCGACTCCTCTTTTGCTTGCTTCCGTGCTTGTCTAGCACTCAGCGCGTCTGTCTTTCTCAGGTTGTAGCACTGGTTGTCCTCGCCTATTGTTATGATGATAGGAGTCATGCCCGCTAGTACACAAACCGCATCATAAGATATGGTCCTGTACGTGCTCGTTACTCTCATCGCTGATAATCTGTGTACTCTGTTCAGCAGTACCTGATTTCTCTTTGTCTCTAGCGCGTTTGACCATGCAGGGCCGCCGTATCTCAACTGAGATGTGGTGACGCTTGCTAGGAGACGCCTTCTGCTGCTTCTTGGGCCGTACGTGTTCGGCATTATTCTCGCTATTGCTGTGTGGACCTTGGCTGCCCTTTCACAGATGTACTCAACGTGTTCGTTGAAATTCAGACGGTCGTCCAACATTACTCCGAGGTACTTCAGATGTCTTTCTGATGCTATTTCATGTTCTCCGACTTTGATTTTTGCTGACACCGGTTTTTTGCAGTTACTTACTAGCATCACTTCGGTTTTATGGTGAGCCAGCTGCAATTTGACTGTGCTCATCCATTTTCCCACTGCTTCTATCGCCTCTGCGGCAAGGATCTCTACTTCTTCTTGGGATTGCCCCCTTACTATTATGACAATGTCGTCCGCGAAACCGACAATTTCTACCCCTCTGGGAAGGTTCAATTTCAGCACCTTGTTGTACATTATGTTCCACAGTGTCGGCCCCAGAATGGAACCTTGTGGTACTCCTGCAGTGACTTTATACTCCTTTCGGCCTTCATCGGTGTCATACAGAAGAAGCCGGTGTTCGAAATGGCTCCCCAGTATTTGGTTCAGAGAGCTGGGCACTCCGATACTCTGCAATGCTCCGGCTATGGCTTCCCAACTTGCGCTGTTGAAGGCATTCTTGACGTCGAGTGTGATTATCCCGCAGAAGCGTAGTCCCTGTCTCTTCTTTGTTCGTGCTTCGTCTGCGCGCTCTACTACTTTTATAACGGCTTCTACCGTTGATTTGCCCTTACGGAAACCGAACTGCCTGTCAGACAGTCCGTTGTTGCCTTCCGCGTATTCCCTCAACCTGTTCAGGATTATTGTTTCTAGCAGCTTTCCCAGGGTGTCTAGTAGGCATATAGGCCTATAGGACGATGGATCTCCCGGTGGCTTTCCTGGTTTCGGTAGGAGAACCAGTTTCTGCCTTTTCCATGTGTTTGGGAAGTGGCTCTCATCGAGGCACTTCTGCATTGTCGCCCTAACCATTTCTGGGTACGCTTGTATCGCCGTTTTCAGAGCTATATTTGGGATCCCATCAGGGCCCGGCGCTTTGTTTGCTTTCATCTTTTTGGCTGCTGCTAGAAGCTCTTCCGTGGACACTGGATGTATGATGGCATCCTCTTGGTCGCGTTGTTGTTGCGGCCAAGTCGTAGGTTCGTGTTGCGGAAAGAGACCCCTGACTATAGCGTTTAGTTTCTCCGAACACTTTTCGATCGGCATTGATGGGCCGCGAAGCCTCTTCATTGCCATTCGGTAGGCACTCCTCATGGGTTTTCGTCTGCTTCCTTGCATAACTCCTTATGGCATTTTCTCTTGCTCACTTTAATACTGCGATTGAGATCATGTTTTGCCTCATTGAGCTCTTCTCTCCGCTCTAATCTTGAGCTTTCGTCCTTGGCTCTTTGCATCTGTCTCCTGATTTTGAGGCATTTAGCCCGCAGGGAGCTGATTTCCTCATTCCACCAGTATGCTGGTCGTCTCCAGTTCTTCGGCTCGAGTTTCCTCGGCATCGTCATGTCACATGCCCTCATCAGGGCTTTCGTCAGCTGATCTGGTGTCAAGTCTCTACGACCACCGTCTTCGTGGAGAGCTTCTACGAAGAGTTCCTTTTCGAACATCTTGGTTTTCCACTTCCGGTCGTTCGATTTTTTCTCCAGTCTCGTCTTTTTTGATGTCCTGTTGATGGTGAACTCTATCGCCATATGGTCACTATGGGTATAGCTTTCACATACCCTCCAGCCCAGGTTCTGCATCAGGTTCGGACTACAGAATGTCACGTCTATTACACTGGTCGACAAGGTTTCTGACCCAGAGCAACGACATATATGGTGTTTTAGTACTTAGTGGCCTGAGTCAAAACCCCTAAGGATTTGGTCGGTTCGGTTCGATTTGTCGAGAAATCGACCAAAATCGATTTTCACCGTTTTTTGGCCCGAAAAGTCGCATATTTTCGCATGTATCTCCAAAACTACGTATCACATCATGTTAAATGGATACGCGTTGGAAAGGTATTTTGATTCTAATCAATTTTCGTGCATAATACGTCCAAATTGATTGAGCCGTTCCAAAGTTATTGACGAAAGCGTGGAAGGGTGTCGACCGAAAAATTGACGTTTTGTCACAAAATTTCGACTTTGAGACTTCATTTCACCCAGAAATCTTTCTCAAAGTCCATATTTCTTTTTTTAGGATCCGAGTTCTATCTATTACAAACATTTTGAACAACAACAACAACAACAACAATAATCATTTATAGACCATGTTATGCCTTTCGGCGTGTGGTCTGATTTTTGGTCGGCCCCTAGATACCCCTCACAATTCCCCTCCACGTCCCCCTGTTTGCAGCCAAACCCCTAGTTTCCTGACCCCATTCATATCCTCTTTCACCCAAATCACACTGAACTGAGTCGAAAAATCTTCTCCTAGGTCTACCCCTTGCTCTTGGGCCATTCACTTCCTCAAACAATACTTTCTTCGGCAATCGATCTTCGTTCATTCGCAACACATGCCCAAGCCATCTTAGTCTTGATTTTCTTGCCGCCTCGTCAACCGATTCCACATTCAAACCCTCACGTACATTATCATTTCTGATTCTATTCTCCCATTGATCTCTTCTAGACACCCCTGAAATCATTCTCAACACTTTCATATCGGTGACCTCAAGCTTATGGATTAAATTAGAGTTATCAGTCCAGCTTTCACTTCCGTATAAAATGGTTGGTCTGAAGATTGACCCATGAATCATCATCTTAGTCTCCTTACTCAGCTCCTTTTTATTGAAAACATGTGATCTAAGTTGTGCCATCACTTTATTAGCATTCGCTCTTCTATGCTCAAATTCTTTGTCAAACTTCCCATCTTCTGAAAAAACACATCCCAAATATTTGAACTGGCTCACTTGTTCTAGCCCACAATCATTCAGTTTACATTCGAATGACTTTCTGAATTTACCTACATGCATAACCTGGGTCTTTGAGCTGCTAATCGTCATACCAAAATCTTTACAGGCCCTGTCCAGATCACTCACACTCTCTTGCAGTTTTTCTTCAGATTCCGCAAACAATACCAAATCATCAGCGTATGCCAATGCAGAAATTACATTGCTCCCTAGAGCTACATTACCACTCAAATTAGCAGACTTAATTATTTTGTCCATGTACACTATGAACAAAAGTGGAGAAATTGTACAGCCCTGTCTCAGTCCATTCTTTACTTCAAACCATTCACTCAGCTCTCCATCAATTCGTACCGCTGCTCTACTGTTCACATATAAACTCTTAATGGCGTTCAAAAGCATTCCGTTTACTCCATACTCCGTTAACACAGACCACAACTTAGATCTTGGGACACAGTCATACGCCTTTTGCAAATCCACAAAGCAAACATACATATCTTTGTTTTTCTCATGGAACTTCTCTATTAGCTGTCTCATACAAAAAATTTGGTCTTGGCATCCTCGCATTGGGCGGAAACCCGATTGGTTTTCGTCCAGTAGCGGCTCCACTATTTCTCTAGTACGTTTTTCAAGTAAAGCGCTATACACTTTACCTACCACACTCAATAAAGAAATTCCACGATAGTTATTGCAATCCATACTGTTGCCCTTCTTATGAATTGGAGAGATGACTGCTCCAGTCCAGTCGATTGGCACAGTTGCTGAATCCCAAGCAACCCCAAAAATACGATGCAACCATCGAATGCCAACTGCGCCACTACACTTCAGGTATTCGTTTCGGATTTCATCCACCCCTGCTGCTTTGCCCCACCCAAGCTTACCCACTGCAGCTTCTATTTCGTCCAAACCGAAACCTTCCATGTGTGTGTCGTTGTCTACATTCTCCACATTCTCATTTGACTCACTTCCGTCATTCAACAGCTCATCAAAACTCTCTTTCCAACGCTTCAAAACATTCTTTTTCCCTATCACTACATTACCCATTTTATCTAAAACTGCACCATTCATCCGTTTCTTATCCCCATTTCTCACATTCTTTATCTTTGTCCAAAACACTTTATTCCTTTGTTGCCCTGCACATTCTAAATCCTCACCAAATTTCACCCACACTTTCTCTTTCGCTTCTTTCACCAATTTTTTCACTTTTTTCTTACATTCGCTATACAATCTTTCGTTCTCTTCGTTTTTATTCTGCAACCATACTAAGAACTTATCTCTCTTCTCACTCACTGCTTTCTTAATTCCCACATTCCACCATTCTGTCTTCTTTCTTCCATTCTTATTTCCATATGTTCCCAAGCACTTTTCAGCCACTTCCAACATTGCATTTTTAAACAATTTCCATTCATTTTCAACATCAGATATACCTGGTAAATTAGCAAATCTTTCATCCAGCATTTGTGCAAACTCATTCATCACATTCTTCTCACGCAGTTTTGCTACTTTTATTCTCTTGGCTATACTTCGATAATTACTTTGGATGGTCTTTGGTATGCTTAATTTGCATGCCACCAAGTAATGATCAGAGTCCACCCCAAATCCTCTGAACACTCTCGAATCCTGAATCATTCTGCGCATACTCTGTTCTACTATCACATAATCAATGAGAGACTTTTGGTTCTGGCTTGAATTTTCCCAAGAATACATATGGATTTGCTTATGGCTAAAGAGTGTGTTAGAAATTACTAAGTCAGAGCCCTGACAAAAATCCAATAGTCTCTTTCCATTTCCATTCGCATTCATACACTCCCCAAATTTCCCCAACACATTTGTGTAACTAGGATTGTTACACCCCACTCTCGCATTTAGATCGCCCAAAATAACCACATTTTCGCTACCCTTTCTATAGACTACATCATTCAAATTTGTATAAAACTCATCCATCACATTCGCACTTGTGCCCTCACATGGAGAATACACACTTACAAATCGATAGATTCCGCCCGCCAATTTTATCGACACCCACATCATTCTCTCATTCACACTTCTATGGCACAAGATTGAAGACTCCAAACTCTTGTGTACAAAAATACCCACTCCCCAATTTAATCTGCCGCGAGACACCCCCGATAAGTATACGCGATAATTCCCTATTTCGTCTTCAATCTGACAAACATTTTGAGCTTTTTAAAATGAAGATTGGGCTAAAAATGGTGGTTTTATGAACAGTTTTGTAAACTCATCAAAAGTCAAGTGCGAATTGGAAATTTTCATGGGCGTAGGGATATGTCCCAAAGAGAGTATATTAGAGAATTTTCATGGTCATTTTCGGATTCCTCAGGTTCGAATTAGTCGGATTTGATATGTGTAGGAGATCTGTACGGTGTATAGTTCGGCTGCAACATAAGATTGAAATTCAGCGTTCTAGGCACACATTTTAGTACGTACAAAATATACGCTAGAATATACTACAAAATTGTGCACACAAAATGGTAAACTTTAAACGCATGTCGCAACCAAACTACTAACCCTACAGATTCCATATTTATATCAAACTCGACTAATTCGGACCTGGGGAATCCGAAAATGACCATGAAAATTCTCTAATATACTCTCTTTGGGACATATCCCTACGCCCATGAAAATTTCCAATTCGCACTTGACTTTTGATGAGTTTACAAAACTGTTCATAAAACCATCATTTTTAGCCCAATCTTCGTTTTAAAAAGCTCAAAATATTTGTAATAGATAGAACTCGGATCCTAAAAAAAGAAATATGGACTTTGAGAAAGATTTCTGGGTGAAATGAAGTCTCAAAGTCGAAATTTTGTGACAAAACGTCAATTTTTCGGTCGACACCCATCCACTCTTTCGTCAATAACTTTGGAACGGCTCAATCAATTTGGACGTATCATGCACGAAAATTGATTAGAATCAAAATACCTTTCCAACGCGTATTCATTTAACATGATGTGATACGTAGTTTTGGAGATACATGCGAAAATGTTCGACTTTTCGGGCCAAAAAACGGTGAAAATCGATTTTGGTCGATTTCTCGACAAATCGAACCGACCCGACCAAATGCTTTGGGGTTCTGACTCACACCACTAAGTACTAAAAAACCATATATGTTGTTGCTTTGGGTCAGACAAAAAGTTGAAATTTGTCGAACAGTGTTATCGATTCGCGGCCGTTTCTATGGAACGTGCTCGTTGTGCCCACGTTGGCAAGACTTACGTCAAGTTTTGCAAGGGCTTCAAGCAGGCTGAAGCCTCTCGGGTTTGTGGTTCTGCTTCCCCATTCTCTCGCCCATGCATTAAAATCTCCGCCGACGATGACCGCTGGTTTCGCGATCAGTTTTTCTGTAAGCCCGTCGAGCATTCTATTGAACTGTTCAATGGGCCAACTCGGAGGCGCGTAGCAGCTGCAAATGACGGTGCCGTTTATTACTGCTATCACGAAGCCCTCTTCGTCACATGAAACAATTTCCTGGATGGGGAATTTCCCCATCACGGTTATTGCGGCCTTTCCGGATTTGTCAGCTATCCATTTACCGTTCCCCTCGGGTACTTGGTAGGGTTCAGCGATAATCGCTACGTCATAGCTGGATTCTATCGAGGATTGATAGAGAAGCTGTTGTGCTGTGTCACAGTGATTGAGGTTTATTTGTGTAATCCTCATGTTCATTTCTTTGTTGCTGCCTCCTTATAAGCTGGGCAGTTTCGTCCCCCTGTCACGTGTTTGTTATTTTCTCCTGTGCACAACAGGCACTTGGCTTCGTTTTTGCAGGTCTTGGCAAAGTGATCCTCCTGGCCGCACTTTCTGCAGCACTTTGATCTATCTTCTCCCTGGCAGTTTTTCGCCAGGTGCCCGAAGCCCATGCATTTGTAGCATCTCTGCACTTCGACTTGCTCAATGACTTTGATCACGTTCATTGTCCAGCCAACCTTGATCTTGCCCCTCTCCGACAGCTTTTGTGCATCTCCCGCCTGGAGTCTGAGCTGCGCTGTCTGTGTTCCCCCGAAAGATTTTCGTAAGTAAATGCTGGTTCTTCGTCCAGCGTGAACTGCTTATTCAGTTCCACGCTTAGCTCCTCCGCTGTTGTGATTTCGTCCAGGTCTCTGACCTGGACTGTGACCACGTGTGACAGCGCTCTCACTTTTGTTCCCTCACCCAGGGCCTTCTCCAGCATTTCTTTGAAGGCTGCGCTTTTGACTTTTGGGTCTTTCTGCAGCTCGATCAGCATGTCGCCTTTTTGTGTACGTCGGATTCTGGTCGCTTTTTCACCAAGGTCTTTGAGGTTTCCGTCCTGCCTCAATTTCCTAATGATGTCGGCGTGCGATCCTTCTTCGCCCACTTCTACTATGAGGGCCTCCGATTTCGCCCTCTTTTTTTCCTTCGGTTTTTGTTTCTCCGTAGGTTTGCTTTGGCTCCTGGTGTTTTTGGGGGCATCTGCCTTTTTGGCATTGCTACGGCCCACGACCTTGCTCCACTCCATGGACTTGGCGTCTCCAGTCCTCGTCATTTTACGTGGCCTGGTGCTTTCTCCCGACGGGCTTTTTGGGGTCTCCGATTTGGATCTATTCCTCTTCGGTGTGGCGAATGGCCGCAATGATGAGGAGGTTACTTTCCTCTTTTCTTCTTCGAGTGCCTTTTCGGCCTCTTCCGCCCGTTTTTGCCAATGCTGTTGTTCTTTCAACACGGCAGCCATTTGCTTCCTCAACTGCGTTGTCCTCCTAGCTATCTCTCTATGGAGGTTCGTCTTTGTCTTTACAAAGTCGTCCAGAGCTTTGGCCATCTCCTCGGCCTTCTCAGCTTCTGTCAGACAGGCTTTTGTGCTGCTTTTTCCTCCTATGGGCTGCTCTTCTGCTGCTGTCGGCCTTATTATCAGCTGTGGCGACCTCATTACAGCTCCTTTCTTTGCGAAGATGTTAGCGTCATCTCTTTCTCCGGTGGGTGTTTTTGTTATTGGCATCTTTGTGGTTTGGGTCCCTCCTCCAGGCCGCTATCTCCCCCTAAACTCGTAGTTGCCTTTTAGATCCCATGGTTATCTATCCAAGCAGGTAGGCCATGCGAGGGTTGGCACCATCCCTTATGGGGTATGGTGCTCAGAGCCGGATCAGCATTAGTCGGGAATGTTACATCCGAGCCTACGACACCAGGTGAGCTGTCTGGTGTTAGGGTTTGAACGTACCCGAAGACCTGCCAGGGTTTTATCGGGACGGGGACAGCGCAAGCATTAGCCCGTTCGCCATTTGGAGCGGTTTTCACCCGCTTTACTCAGGGAACAGAATGCTGCGACCGCCAGCCCTTTGCCATCAAATCCGTCGCGTGTATGGTACTCGTAATCCGTGTATTCCGTCCTTTGTGTTTTGGTCCGCCCCGAGTATTTTATTTCCCCGGTACCCTCTCTGTGAGCGAGCTTTCCCCCATCCGCCACCTGGGGAGGCGCCCGGTCGGAGAACAAATTTTCAAAACAAACTCCCCCGGGTGTACGTATGTATGTACGTATGTATGTACGTTTTTTTTTTTTTGTTAGGAGGGGGGAAATCTTGCATAGACACTGAGTTCGTCGTAGCTACGCGACAGTGTGCCGGATTCTTACCGACTAAAACCCGCCTCCCGGTCTCCTGCTGATCCTCCCCGGGACCACCGTTAGGTATTACTTCGGGGGGGCCTGCTGCGCTCACGCGCCCGTCGTTTCTGTTTCTTGTTCTTCTGCTGCTTGATCTTCGTTCCATTTTGTCCTTAGTCTGGACATAATTTTGGAAACTGCGTCTCCCACTGCGTTCCATATGTTCTCGTCTGCGCACATTCTCTGTACCACGTTCTCCGCTATTGTGTTTTGCCCCGCCAGGGTCAGTATTTCCGCTCGTTCCGATTCAAATCGGGGGCAGGAAAAGACTACGTGGTCGACCGTTTCTTCGGTTTGCTCACAGTGAGGGCAGAAGGGTGATCTTGCATGCCCAAATCTGTGGAGGTACTTTCTGAAACACCCGTGGCCTGAGAGGAACTGCGTCAGATCGAAATTTATTTCGCCGTGTTTTCTGTTTGTCCAGGCTGCTATGTTTGGGATCAGTTGGTGGGTCCATCTGCCCTTCTCCGAGGCGTCCCACTCCGTCTGCCATCTTCGCATCGACTCCTCTTTTGCTTGCTTCCGTGCTTGTCTAGCACTCAACGCGTCTGTCTTTCTCAGGTTGTAGCACTGGTTGTCCTCGCCTATCATTATGGTGATAGGAGTCATGCCCGCTAGTACGCAGACCGCATCGTAAGATATGGTCCTGTACGCGCTCGCTACTCTCATCGCTGATAATCTGTGTACTCTGTTGAACAGTACCTGATTTCTCTTTGTCTCTAGCGCGTTTGACCATGCTGGGCCGCCGTATCTCAACTGAGACGTGGTGACGCTTGCTAGGAGGCGCCTTCTGCTGCTTCTTGGGCCGTACGTGTTCGGCATTATTCTCGCTATTGCTGTGTGGGCCTTGGCTGCCCTTTCACAGATGTACTCAACGTGTTCATTAAAATTCAGACGGTCGTCCAACATTACTCCGAGGTACTTCAGATGTCTTTCTGAAGTTATTTCATGTTCTCCGACTGTGATTTTTGCTGACACCGGTTTCTTGCAATTACTTACTAGCATTACTTCGGTTTTGTGGTGAGCTAGCTGTAGTTTGACAGTGCTCATCCATTTTCCCACTTCTTCTATCGCCTCTGAGGCAAGGGTCTCTACCTCCTCAGGAGATTTTCCCATTACTATGATGACTATGTCATCTGCGAATCCAACAATTTCTACCCCTCTAGGTAGATTCAATTTCAGCACTCCATTGTACATTATGTTCCACAGTGTCGGTCCCAGGATGGAACCCTGTGGTACGCCTGCAGTGATTTTGTACTCCTTTCGGCCTTCATCGGTGTCATACAGAAGAAGCCGGTGTTCGAAATAGCTCCCCAGTATTTTGTTCAGAGAGCAGGGCACTCCGATACTCTGCAGTGCTCCGGCTATGGCTTCCCAACTTGCGCTGTTGAAGGCATTTTTGACGTCTAGTGTGGTTATTCCGCAGAAGCGGAAACCTTGTCTCTTCTTTGTTCGTGCTTTGTCTGCACTCTCTACAACTTTCATGATGGCTTCTACAGTTGATTTGCCTTTTCGGAAACCGAACTGCATGTCAGACAGTCCGTTGTTGCCTTCCGCGTATTCCCTCAACCTGTTCAGGATTATTGTTTCTAGCAGCTTTCCCAGGGTGTCCAGTAGGCATATAGGCCTATAGGACGATGGATCTCCCGGTGGCTTTCCTGGTTTCGGTAGGAGAACCAGTTTCTGCCTTTTCCATGTGTTTGGGAAGTGGCTCTCATCGAGGCACTTCTGCATTGTCGCCCTAACCATTTCTGGGTACGCTTGTATCGCCGTTTTCAGAGCTATATTTGGGATCCCATCAGGGCCCGGCGCTTTGTTTGCTTTCATCTTTTTGGCTGCTGCTAGAAGCTCTTCCGTGGACACTGGATGTATGATGGCATCCTCTTGGTCGCGTTGTTGTTGCGGCCAAGTCGTAGGTTCGTGTTGCGGAAAGAGACCCCTGACTATAGCGTTTAGTTTCTCCGGGCACTTTTCGATCGGCATTGATGGGCCGCGAAGCCTCTTCATTGCCATTCGGTAGGCACTCCCCCATGGGTTATCGTCTGCTTCCTTGCATAACTCCTTATGGCATTTTCTCTTGCTCGCTTTAATACTGCGATTGAGATCATGTTTTGCCTCATTGAGCTCTTCTCTCCGCTCTAATCTTGAGCTTTCGTCCTTGGCTCTTTGCATCTGCCTCCTGATTTTGAGGCATTTAGCCCGCAGGGAGCTGATTTCCTCATTCCACCAGTATGCTGGTCGTCTCCAGTTCTTCGGCTCGAGTTTCCTCGGCATCGTCATGTCACATGCCCTCATCAGGGCTTTCGTCAGCTGATCTGGTGTCAAGTCTCTACGACCACCGTCTTCTCGGAGAGCTTCTACGAAGAGTTCCTTTTCGAACATCTTGGTTTTCCACTTCCGGTCGTTCGATTTTTTCTCCAGTCTCGTCTTTTCTGATGTCCTGTTGATGGTGAACTCTATCGCCATATGGTCACTATGGGTATAGCTTTCACATACCCTCCAGTCCAGGTTCTGCATCAGGTTCGGACTACAGAATGTCACGTCTATTATCGATTCGCGGCCGTTTCTATGGAACGTGCTCGTTGTGCCCACGTTGGCAAGACTTACGTCAAGCTTTGCAAGGGCTTCAAGCAGGCTGAAGCCTCTCGGATTTGTGGTTCTGCTACCCCATTCTCTCGCCCATGCATTAAAATCTCCGCCGACGACGACCGCTGGTTTCGCGATCAGTTTTTCTGTAAGCCCGTCGAGCATTCTATTGAACTGTTCAATGGGCCAACTCGGAGGCGCGTAGCAGCTGCAAATGACGGTGCCGTTTATTACTGCTATCACGAAGCCCTCTTCGTCACATGAAACAATTTCCTGGATGGGGAATTTCCCCATCACGGTTATTGCGGCCTTTCCGGATTTGTCAGCTATCCATTTACCGTTCCCCTCGGGTACTTGGTAGGGTTCAGCGATAATCGCTACGTCATAGCTGGATTCTATCGAGGATTGATAGAGAAGCTGTTGTGCTGTGTCACAGTGATTGAGGTTTATTTGTGTAATCCTCATGTTCATTTCTTTGTTGCTGCCT
This sequence comes from Aphidoletes aphidimyza, assembly GCA_030463065.1. Lineage (NCBI taxonomy): Eukaryota > Metazoa > Arthropoda > Insecta > Diptera > Cecidomyiidae > Aphidoletes > Aphidoletes aphidimyza. Next base: position 27,992,750 of record CM059996.1, on the reverse strand, counting down.
CCTTATAAGCTGGGCAGTTTCGTCCCCCTGTCACGTGTTTGTTATTTTCTCCTGTGCACAACAGGCACTTGGCTTCGTTTTTGCAGGTCTTGGCAAAGTGATCCTCCTGGCCGCACTTTCTGCAGCACTTTGATCTATCTTCTCCCTGGCAGTTTTTCGCCAGGTGCCCGAAGCCCATGCATTTGTAGCATCTCTGCACTTCAACCTGCTCAATGACTTTGATCACGTTCATTGTCCAGCCAACCTTGATCCTGCCCCTCTCCGACAGCTTTTGTGCATCCCCCGCCTGGAGTCTGAGCTGCGCTGTCTGTGTTCCCCCGAAAGATTTTCGTAGGTAAATGCTGGTCGCCTTGATTTCTTCGTCCAGCGTGAACTGCTTATTCAGTTCCATGCTTAGCTCCTCCGCTGTTGTGATTTCGTCCAGGTCTCTGACCTGGACTGTGACCACGTGTGACAGCGCTCTCACTTTTGTTCCCTCACCCAGGGCCTTCTCCAGCATTTCTTTGAAGGCTGCACTTTTGACCTTTGGGTCCTTCTGCAGCTCGATCAACATGTCGCCTTTCTGCGTGCGTCGGATTTTGGTCGCTTTATCGCCAAGGTCTTTGAGGCTTCCGTCCTGCCTCAATTTCCTTATAATGTCGGCGTGCGATCCCTCTTCGCCCACTTCTACTAAGAGGGCCTCCGCTTTCACCCTCTTTATCTCCTTCGGTTTTTGTTTCTCCGTAGGTTTGCCTTGGCCCCTGGTGTTTTTGGGGACCTCTGCCTTTTTGGCATTGCTACGGCCTACGACCTTGCTCCACTCCATGGACCTGGCGTCTCCGGTCCTCGTCACTTTGGGTGGCCTAGCGCTTTCTCCCGACGGGCTTTTCGGAGTCTCCGACTCCGATCTATTCCTCTTCGGTGTGGCGAATGGCCGCAATGATGAGGAGGTTACTTTCCTCTTCTCTTCTTCGAGTGCCTTTTCGGCCTCTTCCGCCCGTTTTTGCCAATGCTGTTGTTCTTTCAACACGGCAGCCATTTGCTTCCTCAACTCCGTTGTCCTCCTAGCTATCTCTCTATGGAGGTTCGTCTTTGTCTTTACAAAGTCGTCCAGCTCTTTGGCCAGCTCCATGGCCTTCTCAACTTCTGTCAGACGGGCTTTTTCTCCTATTTGCTCTTTTGCTTCGGTCGGCCTTATTATCAGCTGTGGCGACCTCATGATACCTCCTCTCCTTCCGAAGATGCTAGCGGCATCGTCTCCTCCAGTTGGTGTTGTTTTTTTGGACATCGTTGTAATTTGGGTCCCCCCTCCGGGCCGCTATCTCCCCCTAAAATCGTAGTTGCCTTTTAGATCCCATGGTTATCTATCCAGAAAGGTAGGCCATGCAAGGGTTGGCACCATCCCTTATGGGGTATGGTGCTCAGAGCCAGATCAGCATTAGTCGGGAATGTTACATCCGAGCCTACGGCACCAGGTGAGCTGCCTGGTGTTAGGGTTTGAACGTACCCGAAGGCCTGCCAAGGTTTTACCAGGACGGAGGCAGCGCAAACATTAGCCTGCTCGCCATTTGGAGCGGTTTTCACCCGCTTTACTCAGGGAACAGAATGCTGCGACCACCAGCCCTTTGCCATCAGATCCTCCTCGTGTATGGTACTCGTAATCCGTGTATCCGTCCTTTGTCTTTTGGTCCGCCCCGAGTATTTTATTTCCCCGGTACCCTCTCTGTGAGCGAGCTTTCCCCCATCCGCCACCTGGGGAGGCGCCCGGTCGGAGAACAAATTCGCAAAACAAACTCCCCCGGGTGTGTGTGTGTGTGTGTGTGTGTGTGTGTGTGTGTGTGTGTTTGTTGTTTTTTTTTTTGGTTAGGAGGGGGAAATCTTGCATAGACACTGAGTTCGTCGTAGCTACGCGACAGTGTGCCGGATTCTTACCGACTAAAACCCGCCTCCCGGTCTCCTGCTGATCCTCCCCGGGACCACCGTTAGGTATTACTTCGGGGGGGCCTGCTGCGCTCACGCGCCCGTCGTTTCTGTTTCTTGTTCTTCTGCTGCTTGATCTTCGTTCCATTTTGTCCTTAGTCTGGACATAATTTTGGAAACTGCGTCTCCCAATGCGTTCCATATGTTCTCGTCTGCGCACATTCTCTGTACCACGTTCTCCGCTATTGTGTTTTGCCCCGCCAGGGTCAGTATTTCCGCTCGTTCCGATTCAAATCGGGGGCAGGAAAAGACTACGTGGTCGACCGTTTCTTCGGTTTGCTCACAGTGAGGGCAGAAGGGTGATCTTGCATGCCCAAATCTGTGGAGGTACTTTCTGAAACACCCGTGGCCTGAGAGGAACTGCGTCAGATCGAAATTTATTTCGCCGTGTTTTCTGTTTGTCCAGGCTGCTATGTTTGGGATCAGTTGGTGGGTCCATCTGCCCTTCTCCGAGGCGTCCCACTCCGTCTGCCATCTTCGCATCGACTCCTCTTTTGCTTGCTTCCGTGCTTGTCTAGCACTCAACGCGTCTGTCTTTCTCAGGTTGTAGCACTGGTTGTCCTCGCCTATCATTATGGTGATAGGAGTCATGCCCGCTAGTACGCAGACCGCATCGTAAGATATGGTCCTGTACGCGCTCGCTACTCTCATCGCTGATAATCTGTGTACTCTGTTGAACAGTACCTGATTTCTCTTTGTCTCTAGCGCGTTTGACCATGCTGGGCCGCCGTATCTCAACTGAGACGTGGTGACGCTTGCTAGGAGGCGCCTTCTGCTGCTTCTTGGGCCGTACGTGTTCGGCATTATTCTCGCTATTGCTGTGTGGGCCTTGGCTGCCCTTTCACAGATGTACTCAACGTGTTCATTAAAATTCAGACGGTCGTCCAACATTACTCCGAGGTACTTCAGATGTCTTTCTGAAGTTATTTCATGTTCTCCGACTGTGATTTTTGCTGACACCGGTTTCTTGCAATTACTTACTAGCATTACTTCGGTTTTGTGGTGAGCTAGCTGTAGTTTGACAGTGCTCATCCATTTTCCCACTTCTTCTATCGCCTCTGAGGCAAGGGTCTCTACCTCCTCAGGAGATTTTCCCATTACTATGATGACTATGTCGTCTGCGAATCCAACAATTTCTACCCCTCTAGGTAGATTCAATTTCAGCACTCCATTGTACATTATGTTCCACAGTGTCGGTCCCAGGATGGAACCCTGTGGTACGCCTGCAGTGATTTTGTACTCCTTTCGGCCTTCATCGGTGTCATACAGAAGAAGCCGGTGTTCGAAATAGCTTCCCAGTATTTTGTTCAGAGAGCAGGGCACTCCGATACTCTGCAGTGCTCCGGCTATGGCTTCCCAACTTGCGCTGTTGAAGGCATTTTTGACGTCTAGTGTGGTTATTCCGCAGAAGCGGAAACCTTGTCTCTTCTTTGTTCGTGCTTTGTCTGCACTCTCTACAACTTTCATGATGGCTTCTACAGTTGATTTGCCTTTTCGGAAACCGAACTGCATGTCAGACAGTCCGTTGTTGCCTTCCACGTATTCCCTCAACCTGTTCAGGATTATTGTTTCTAGCAGCTTTCCCAGGGTGTCCAGTAGGCATATAGGCCTATAGGACGATGGATCTCCCGGTGGCTTTCCTGGTTTCGGTAGGAGAACCAGTTTCTGCCTTTTCCATGTGTTTGGGAAGTGGCTCTCATCGAGGCACTTCTGCATTGTCGCCCTAACCATTTCTGGGTACGCTTGTATCGCCGTTTTCAGAGCTATATTTGGGATCCCATCAGGGCCCGGCGCTTTGTTTGCTTTCATCTTTTTGGCTGCTGCTAGAAGCTCTTCCGTGGACACTGGATGTATGATGGCATCCTCTTGGTCGCGTTGTTGTTGCGGCCAAGTCGTAGGTTCGTGTTGCGGAAAGAGACCCCTGACTATAGCGTTTAGTTTCTCCGGGCACTTTTCGATCGGCATTGATGGGCCGCGAAGCCTCTTCATTGCCATTCGGTTAGATGCGACACCTCCCATACAAAATGACACTTTTTGCACGGTGGACCAAAAGTACCATTCACAAGGTCGCTAGGGTATCAAGCGATATATTTTTTGATCAGGCCAAACAAATGCTACATTCCTGTGGAGTTTAATCAAAATCATAGGACTGTGAGCCGAACGGTGAAGGTTCAAATACATATGAGTCACATAAATTTTTTTGTGACCCGAAATTACTCTCTTGATCTCATGATTAAAGCTCGAGAACGACGAAATCCATTCCGTTCAAATTCTCACAGGTAACAGAACTTGAGGTCCCCTCTCAATAAATAGTTTAGGTCGAAGAGATGTCCACACCCGTTTGAGCTGTATGAGGCTCTGAAAATGTGATTGTTTTTGCATAAAAATGCCAAAATATCGAGAACGGCTGTATAGATTGGGTCCAAATTTGGCATCGGGGGTTAATTTTCGCCCCTCTCCAAGTTTGTTCTCATAACCCCATAGATGCGAGACTTCCTTCGGGTACCTCCCATACAAAATGACACTTTTTGCACGGTGGACCAAAAGTACCATTCACAAGGTCGCTAGGGTATCAAGCGATATGTTCTTCGATCAGGCTAAACAAATGCTACATTCCTGTGGAGTTTAAACAAAATCATAGGACTGTGAGCTGAACGGTGAAGGTTCAAATGCACATGAGTCACATAAATTTTTTTGTGACCCGAAATTACTCTCTTGATCTCCTGATTAAAGCTCGAGAACGGCTAAGTCGATTCCGTTCAAATTCTCACAGGTGACGTAACTTGAGGCCCCCTTCAAGAAAACGTTTTGAGGTCCAAGATATCCTCACCCGTTAGAGCTGTATGAGGCTCTGAAATTGTGATTTATTTTGGGGGAAAGAATGAAGCACGCCGGCCGAAGCGAAGCGGAGGCCGGCTACATACCGAGCAAACTATTGATCAGATACTAATTACAGCCTATGCTTATATGACAATATTCCGTGAACTACTAAGTCCACTTCGTTCAAATATTTGTGAATAGAGATCGTTCATATTAAGCTCTCGTGACATTTATGCCCAAATGACAGTTTTTTTGTTTAACTATCGGCCTTGAAAACAGCATGTTGCGGCAAATAAAAATATTTGACATCATTCGATGATTGTTTATTATGAACTGTATCGATTAATTTCATTTGATTTAAGATTTTATGATCGTTTATTGCATCAGTGTATGCTTGCTTGAACGTTATATCGCGTGCAAATCGTCGTTGCAATGACTGAAATCGTTTGAGTGCGTTCGAATATGAAGAACCGAGTTTTGCTGATTCATCGAAATATGATTTTAATGGTAAACGAACGGTTATCTCGTCGCTGAAATAATTGTTCATAAAATTGTTCGGTCCATGCATCTTCTTTGGAGAGAGTGCGAGTGCTTGAAACGTCTTCAATTTCATAGAAATTTTTAACGTATTCGGCGATTTCCAAAGTGGACACATGAAAATAATTGACTGGTTGGGCGATGAAATGATTTTGATGGAAGGATCCATCCAAATGAAGCGAGCTGAGCGATTGGTTCACCTGGTTGGCCTTTGCATAAACCACTTTCAAGAATTTTTCCATATACATCACCAGCTAACAATACAGTGTGTTTCAAATTTCCTGCCTATAGGCAGAATTTCGTTTTTTTTGCATTTAAGGATGACAAAAAGATAATTTTTTGATTTATTATGGTAAAATATTCAAATAGCATGAAAAAAATTAACCATTTGAAGTCTTTATAATTATTTATCTTTTATTTTAGAAAATATTATTAAATTATTTCATGAACGGCAGCCATTTATGCGAAATTCGCCAATAGATGTCATTGTAGTATACTGACTGACAAAAAAACTGAACGTTAACTGACGTTAACTCATGCGATGTTGAACGTTGAATATGAACGTTGTCCATCAAGTTTGACGTTTTCAGATATAGAAATGAAACTTATAAACAAAAAAGGTATTTCGATTCCATAATTTGAAAGATTAATGATTGGAATTGTTTACTATTTATCGCTCAATACAACAAACTTAAAAGTAATACAAAGTTAACCTGAAAGAAAATGTCTATTCGAGATGAATCAACTGTCGTCAGCCGAACGCAACAAAAACTGACTAGGATTGTCCAGAGCTGATTACGGTTGATTTCACTCATCAATTCTGGGGTTTTTATGCAATTACCCCGAAAAACTAATGCGATTGCAAAATCACCTCAAATTTCCTGAGCAAAAAGGCAACAGTACTGAAATTGACTAAGACCGTCTTTAATTGGCTTAAGGCAACTAAAACTGGCTAAGATTGCCCAGAGTCAACTATGGTTGATTTCTGTATTTCACCCATAAATTCTGGGGTTTTTATGCAATTACCCCGAAAAACTAATGCGATTTCAAAATCACCCCGAAAAACTAATGCGATTGCAAAATTACCCCGAAAAACTAATGCGATTGCAAAATCACCTCAAATTTCCTGAGTAAAATGGAAACAGTACTGAAATTGACTAAGACCGTCTTGAATTGGCTAAAAGCAACTAAAACTGGCTAAGATTGTCCAGAGTCAACTATGGATGATTTTTGTATTTCACCCATAAATTCTGGGGTTTTTATGCAATTACCCCGAAAAACTAATGCGATTTCAAAATTACCCCGAAAAACTAAAATTTAGTAGTCATGGAAAAATGTGGAAATGTGCAATTTGAGGAATTTAAGGTTGGGTAATCCCTCAGTATACATCCCCAAAGGGATGGAGGGGGTAAAATTTGGAAAAAAGTGAAAAAAAAATCCAGACCCTAATTTGAGGGCTTTGGGGTAATGATACCCCCCCCCTCAATCCCCCCCCCTAACCCATACTTTTTTTAGGAGCACTATCGAATGGCATCATTAGTTAACCCCCCCTAACCCCCCCTTGCCCCTCCCAAATGCTCTGTCACCATTGTGACCCAACAAAAAATTGCTAGACCCCAATTTGAGGTCTTTGGAGTAATGATAGGGGGGCCTAACCCCTCCCCCCCCTAATCCATGCTCTTTTGAGGAGCACTATCGAACGGCATCAGTAGTTCACCCCTCGGACCCCCCCTTACCCCTCCCAAATGCTCTGTCACCATTGTGACCCATAAACATTTTTCCAGACCCCAATTTGAGGCCTATGGAGTACTCATATGGGGGGCTGACCCCCCCCTAACCCATACTCTTTTGAGGAGCACTATCGAATGGAATTATTATTTCACCCCCCCTGACCCCCTATTACCCCCCACAAGTGCTGTCTTCCCATCCTGACAACATGAACCATTTTCTGACCCCAATTTGAGACCATCATTAGTTCACCCCTCCGACCCTCCCTTTACCCTTCCCAAATACTCTGTTCCCATAGTTATACCCTGAAAATGTCTCCTGGACCAATTTGAGGGCTTTGGAGTGGGGTTACCCCTTCCAAAACCCCTCTTAATTAAAGCTCAGTTGAGGATCACTATCGATCGGCATTATAGCTTCACCACCTGCCCTCCTCACCTCCATGCTGTGTTCCTATTCGGACCCCTTGAAATTTTTTTCAAGCCCAGATTTTAGGGCTTTGTAGTGGGGTTTTCTCCCAAACCCCCTCCCAACTTTCTCTTAGAGAGCAATATCAATTAGCATCATCGGTTTACCCCTCTCTACCCGATCCTGACCGCCATATGTTAAGTTTAAATTTTTAACACCCAGAAAATGTCTTCAAGCCCTGATTTCAGTGCTCTAGAGTGAAGCCAACGAATAACCCAATTGATTAATTACTCCCAAGTTCACTTAAGTGCTGATAAGTGTGCTAAAATGCTCTTAAAATGGCATAAGTACCATAAAATACCATTAAATGATCTTGAGTACTTTAGGTACTATTAAGGACTCTGAAGTATGCTTAAGTACTCTTAAATACGCTTAGGTATGCTAGAGTACTCTTACGTACACTTTAGTACGTTAAAATACATGTAGAAATGATGAAAAAAATAATCCAGCAAAAATTCGAAAAAAAAATCGAAATAATTATTAAAATCCAAAAAATGAAGAAAAATCACGCTTAAGTACTCTAAAGTACGTTTAAATACATGTAGAAGAGTAGAAATGATGAAAAAAAAAATAAAAAAAAATCAGAAAAATGACGAAAAATCACACTCTTTATCTGGCAAATAAAATTTTTTTTGTGCAAAACCTCTTCTTATGTCCCCCCCAAGTGTTTAAAAGTGTCCCCATCTTTCTCTGAGCCACGCTTCAAGAATTATTTTTTACCCCCCGGGTAAAAAAAAATACCCCCCCCCCCAAACCGGTAAACGCCCCCCGTCGCGCATGTATGGTGACCATTCTTTTATTTTGATTGGAAAAAGTGGTAATTCTGATGTTACCGTTGGAATGATGGCTGCAGTTATTTGAATTTGAAAGTTTGAATCATTTTGAATGTCGATGAGTGCAGTTGAAATTGAAACACAATTTGATTTGGTTTTTGTGAAATTATTTAAAACTATATTGAGTGGAACGCTGATTACGTTTGATGTTTGTTGTGTGCAGGGATGGTATTCTACGCGAGATTTTGGGGTTCGTAAGTAATATACGTCGAAAACTGTATTCTACGTTTTCTACCGTCGAAAACCTCTGGCATGTCGAAAACTCCCAAACACTCAAAAATGCATAGTATCAGTCATCAAATCACATTTTCTACGCTCATTAAGTGTGTATGCGCATTCTCCAGCGCTTTCGTTTATGCATACACTCAGAATGTGGGTTGGCAAAAGTAATAAAAGAAACACAAATATCTGTTGTGTCAACTGAAATTCTCAACTTAAAACATTTGGCTTATATGGAATAGGGTGGGCCGAAACTGTGTAAAAGAAATCGAACGTGCGTAAAATTTTCGGATGTTCGTGAATTTTTCGAACATACGAACGTCCGAAATTTTACGACGATTTCGCATAAACGGAACGAATGTTCGAAAATTTTTCAATAAGTTTCGCACGAACGAACGAATTTTCTTTGTTCGCTGACACCTCTAGACATAGGTTCTAACCAGGGGTCCGAAGGGTCCAATTACCCCCCCTCCCTGAGCGATCGTTAACCCTCGAAGATTTCGAAACGGCTTTACACTCGATAGAATGGACTTTGAAAAAATTCTTCCAATTTGCTAGGGTCATCACTTTCATTTTGGAGGAAACAAAAACCTCTTTTCAACTTTTTCGGGGCTGAGGACCTTTTTTTATGTCCTCAACTTTTTTTGAGACCCAGTTTACACCAGATAAAATTGACTGTTTTCGTTACCCCCCAAGAAATTTTGATTTTCGCTACCCTCCCTGAACACCACCTACTTGAGAACTTATGCCTCTAGATGAGACCAAAAATTAAATGAACGATGGAAGCACCTGTAAATGTCTCATATGAGAACATAAAATCAATAACCTTCTTATCCAATAACAACAGCGAATTTTCTTATTTTTATATAAATACACCGGGGAAATTGGAAAAAATATCACGAACATTCACGAACATATTTGTTTGTTCGTATGTTCACCTTGTTCGTTCGTGTTTGTTCGTGTTTGCAAATATAGTGTTCATGTTTTGTTCGCGTTCGTGTCTTCGCGAACGAACGCGAACGAACACGAACGAACACGAACAGTTCGTGTTCGTGAGCAGCCTTACTGTGAGCCGACCGGTGAAGGTTCAAATACACATGAGTCGCATAATTTTTTTTGTGACCCGCAATTACTCTCTTGATCTCATGACGTAATCTCGAGAACGAAGAAGTCAATTCCGTTCAAATTCTCACAGGTGACGTAACTGGAGGCCCCCTTCAAGAAACCGTTTGGCTATCAGAGATATCCGCATCCGTTCAAGCTGCATGCAGGGAAAGAATGAAGCACGGCTACATACCGAGCAAACGATTGATCAGATTCTAATTACACTCTATGCTTGTATGACAATATTCCGTGAACTACTAAGTCCATTTCGTTCAAATGTTCGTGAATAGAGATCGTTCATATTAAGCCCTCGTGACATTTATGCCCAAATGGCAGTGTATGTTAAAAGTCGGGCGTTGATTTTTTATGTTTGACCACCCTGTAACTCTAGAACGGGTAGACCGATTTCGTTCAAAATTTCGGAGGATCCATAAAATCGGCCTGCGACGCACCACGTGAATTTTGGGGACGGTCTGAGCCCCCCTTCGGGTACCTCCCATACAAATTTTCCCCCCTTTTTGGACCTTGTTTTGAATGACAATATCTCGAGAACGGCGAAGTCGATTCCGTTCAAATTCTCACAGGTAACAGAACTTGAGGTCCCCTCTCAATAAATAGTTTAGGTCGAAGAGATGTCCACACCCGTTTGACCTGTATAAGGCTCTGAAAATGTGATTTTTTTTGCATAAAAATGCCAATATATCGAGAACGGCTGTATAGATTGGGTCCAAATTTGGCGTCGGGGGTTAATTTTCGCCCCTGTTAACGTACGCTTTAGTTGAGCAGCATAACAGTAACTGACTTTATTTGGAATAATTGTAATATATTTATACATTGCTTGATAGGAAGTAAATTAGAGTGAACATAAAAGTGCTGATATTAAATAATGCATATTTGCAACATTAATTAGGTCATTTTAAGTAGGTAATGCTTAGGTAAGGTATTTATTGCTTTATGTTGTGACATCGTCAACATTCTCCCGGCGAAGGGAAGAACTGTCCAGTGGATTGTCAATTCTTGGCATTTTTACGTTATTTAAATTAAATTTCTTATACAATGCGTACGCCAAAGAAAATATGAATAAGAAAAGAAACATCGTATAATGCGTAATATCATGATAAGTTAAATCCCTAATCTTAATTAAATTTAAATTGGTTTTCGTATCATTTAGCCTACGTTCAAGCTCAATGAGTTCGACATCTTTATCATCAATCGCAAGTGTTTTATTGGATGAATTGCGCTCACCAACAGATAATGTCCAATCAGTAATAATGTCCAGATTTGGAATTATAATTTCTGAATTGTTTTGATACTCGAAGTGAGTATGCAATTGAACATTATCTGCTGTTAATGCGCAATGTGGTTCGAGAGTAAGCATTCCCTCCCCACTCAACCAATCATGATTCACAACATCCTTGCAGATAATTGTGATTTTGATTGGTTTTGGCAGCACAAAGATAAAACTATTTTTATCCTTTTCACTCATCTCACAACAAGTTCTGGGAAGATGATTGAAAATTTGCCACACACAATCTGGTTTATTCATAGTAAACCAATGCGTGGGCCTGTCACATATTAGACTTAGATCTCCCCCATACGAAATACAATCGGAAAGATCAGTAACAAATTGGTACAGAGTTCGATCCATGTTGACCAACAATAGCCGCTGCATGGTTTTAATCCAAATAAATTTGTTATCATGAATCGCCGGAACTCTCAAAATTTTAAATAATTTATATTTTGTGGTTTTTAGCAAAGGAATCGATATTTTAAATACAAATTGATTATTAAATTTGTACGAGCTAATTTTTGCCACCGAATAAATGTCCACCCCCGTCGGCCCCTCGGAACTTGATATTCCGTACCGACTTGTCTTGAGATCAACTCGATTTGTTCCTCCATTTGCTTTACAGTGAAAAGTTCGTGGCTTATGAAGTTTCTTTTTGAATTGGAGACAACCGCAATTATTGCCGACTGTTGTCTGTCATATTCATTCAATAATTGAGTTAAATAAATGAGAAAATGGTGAAGTCTCTCCCCATTTTCAATCACATTTGAACGATTTTCAAAGGTTGCAGCCATTGCATTGATATGACCGGCCTGCTTTCGTAAATCAGCCCTATCATTTTTTACTAAATTCAATGTTGATTCTAAAATTGATGTGTGATTTTTCATCAACAACAAAAGGTGTTCATCATTTTTAGAAAGTTGTGAGAGATCGTGTGCATACTCCGATTCAAATTTCAAGCCGAGTGTACCAAACAGATCTCCAAAAATGTCACCAACACAATGTAACGTGGCTGTACGTTTTCCCCTATGTTGATCGAAAATTAAAGTATTACGCTCACCAAGAACTTCCAATCGTTTCATGAGGTGAGATATGATATTTTTGCAACCACCATCTGGCATGGTTCTTCTATAACAGTACTCCCTGGCAGTTGTTAGATTAACCCTGAATAGATTAAATTCTTCCTTTAATGTATTCAAGTTTAAATGCGAAAGCACATTCCAACTTGTGTGTGTCATATAAACGTCATGTGATTTCTCAAAATATAAGCCAGGTGAAGATTCAAATTTCGTGATTGAATATGGTTTATGATCGGTAGGAGCTTGATGTGACATAGTGACGCATATTGCAAGAATCGCTGTTATGATAGGCAAAACTCGAATTGATTTTCTTTTACGAGACACGACTCTACCAAAATTTGCTTTTATTGATTCTTCTGTGACATCGCCATTCATAACATTAGATCTTCTCTCAGGAAATGCGCAAATTTTTGTGATTGGACGCTTGTATTCACCATCCTCCGTTTTTACCTTCACAACACGCGTTAAACCGTCATCACCAGAATATATAACCAACAGACCACTGAGTTGGAGGCAAATTTTCATCCTTGATGAGAACTGAATCATTTAATTTGGGTGCCTCACCCTGATGTGCCCACTTTGATCTCACCTGGAGCTGATTGAGATAGTCAGCCGACCACCTTTTCCAGAAGTACTGGTACATTTGTTGTACCCTTTGCCATTTGTTTAGCCATGTTGCTTTGGCTTCGAGATGACTTTCTTCTGGTGGTGAAATCAAAGATTCTCCAACGAGGAAATGTGCTGGAGTAATTGTGGATACATCATTAGGATCAGATGATAAAGAACACAACGGTCTGGAATTTACACAAGATTCTATTTGTGTCAAGAGTGTATTTAACTCCTCAAATGTCAACTTACTATCAGCAATTGTCTTTTTTATATGCAATTTCACAGATTTAACGGCAGCCTCTGCCAAACCGTTAAAATGGGGTCCACCAGCCGGAGAAAAATGCCAAGTGGTACTTTTCGCAAGCTCATTGCAAATTTTTGTGTCATATAAAAACTCCATTGACTTCGTATTTTCCTGAAGTATTTTGTTTGCGAGTGTGAAATTAGTGCCATTGTCACTATACATATTTCGGACAACACCCCTTCTCGCAACAAATCGACGATAAGCTGCGATAAATGCAGCTGCCGATAAGTCGGAAACGAGCTCAATGTGTATGGCCTTTGTTGCCATGCACACCAAAATTGCCACATAAGCTTTGTGACTCTTGAAACCGCGGCCGTTTGATGTCCTTATGTGAAAGGCACCAATTTGATGTTTTGCGTCAAAAGGTACATCCGATTTTTTCAGACGACCGCCAACGCGAATAACTCCACTTTCGTCCAAGAATGGACTTAGTGGAATTAATACACTCGATTTTTTGACCCACTTACGATTACGTAAAGAGACGATTTCATCGGTGTACGTTTCTCTTTGCATGACTTTTATAATTGCGATTTCAGCACATTTTATTTCATTGGAGGTCAATGTTGCCGTATGTTTTTGCTTATTTCTGCAATTATGCAGAAAACGCAAGACATACGCAAATATGCGTTTTAACGAAACGTATGGTTGTTTTTTCGCTGACACATCAGGGAACAACAAATTACACTGTGCGACAAAATCAAACTCATCGAAAGTAAATGGGATCTCTCAAAAGCAGCGTGTTACTAGAAGACGAGCTGAGAAAGACCTCATCTTTGGTTTTGCTCTAGCACGTCAAATTTTTTTTTTTTGTTGTCTTGATATTTCGGCTGTTTTCTCGATTTTTTGTGATTTTTGGTGATTTTTTTGAGTCAAATTTTAGTCTATAGCTCGATACTGGCTAAGAATTTTGAGTTACAATGTTCAGCAAAGTTGTAGCTAAATGTATTTCAAACAAAATTGCTGAACATACTATACATCTAATATCACAACTGTAGAGTCCATGGAGCAAAATGTCGAGAAAAATGTGATTTTTTCGATTTTTTCACTCAAAACTCATTAAAATGTCCACATTCCTTATTTGTATCAACTGTAAAGTTGTAGCCAAATATATTTCGAACATAATTGCTGAACAAACTATACGTCTAATGTCAAAATTGTAGAGTCCATGGAGCAAAATGTCGAAAAAAGGTTATTTTTCGACCATTCCATACCCGATCGATCAAAATTCACATCGACCGTCCCAGATTTGAAAAATTTATATATGGTTCGATTAGTTTAGGTCCAACTAAGAAAAATCCGGGGTCGTTTGGTCGAAATTTTAAACTTTTTGCAAAAATTTGGGTAAAATTTGACGATCGATATCTCAACCATTTCGAAAGGTAAAAAAACCGCATGGATCTCGTTTGGAAGGTATTGAGGCAATATTATACACCGTTGGAAAGGTTTTGACCCCCAGGACGCGAAAATATTTTCTTTGGGAAATTTTGAGTATGACGTAAAAGTGAAAAAAATGGAAAACGGACACCCCTGGATTCGAACCTAAATATTGGGATGAGTATAAAAGTGTCCATATTTTTGACTAAGCCAGATGAAAGGGCTTGAGGCCAGCTATCCGAAACCGACTCTAACTCAAAAAAAATTGTATATGTGTTTTCGAGATAATCGCGTCTGAAGATGCAAAAGTCGATTTTTATGTAAAAAATAAATTTTTTCAAAAATGTTAAAAACTCAAAATAAAGTAGGCCTCAATACCTTCCAAACGAGATCCATGCGGTTTTTTTACCTTTCGAAATGGTTGAGATATCGATCGTCAAATTTTACCCAAATTTTTGCAAAAAGTTTAAAATTTCGACCAAACGACCCCGGATTTTTCTTAGTTGGACCTAAACTAATCGAACCATATATAAATTCTTCAAATCTGGGAGGGTCGATGTGAATTTTGATCGATCGGGTATGGAATGGTCGAAAAATAACCTTTTTTCGACATTTTGCTCCATGGACTCTACAATTTTGACATTAGACGTATAGTTTGTTCAGCAATTATGTTCGAAATATATTTGGCTACAACTTTACAGTTGATACAAATAAGGAATGTGGACATTTTAATGAGTTTTGAGTGAAAAAATCGAAAAAATCACATTTTTCTCGACATTTTGTTCCATGGACTCTACAGCTGTGATATTAGATGTATAGTATGTACAGCAATTTTGTTTGAAATACATTTAGCTACAACTTTGCTGAACATTGTAACTCAAAATTCTTAGCCAGTATCGAGCTATAGACTAAAATTTGACTCAAAAAAATCACCAAAAATCACAAAATATCGAGAAAACAGCCGAAATATCAAGACAACAACAAAAAATTTTTTGACGTGCTAGAGCAAAACCAAAGATGAGGTCTTTCTCAGCTCGTCTTCTAGTAACACGCTGTTTTAGAGAGATCCCATTTACTTTCGATGAGTTTGATTTTGTCGCACAGTGTTATTATTCTCCTGTGTCAGCGGAACAGTTCTTGATGAATTGCATTCCACAAGAATGTTTTCGTTTGGAACATAACGCGGTGGTTCCAACGAATCATCGATCAAAAATTTTGGGCCATGCCACCAAAGTGGATGCGACACCAATTCTGATGGTAACAAACCTCTTGATGCGCAATCTGCAGCATTGTCCTCAGAACGAACATGAGACCAAACAGATTTGTCCACCAAGATATTTATTTTACTGATTCTTGATGCGATAAATGTTTTGTATCTCCTTGGATTTGCATGAATCCAATCGAGTACAATTTTTGAGTCTGACCATAAACAAACTCCGATAATACACCACTCACCGATTGCGTCCGTCGGCGCCGAATCATCCCAATCGACATTAAGGGACCACAATCTTTGAAGAATATTTTTTGAGGCCAATATGACTGGACTTAACCAGCCAAGTGGATCCGATAATGATGCAATTTCAGAAGTGAGCTGACGTTTGGTGTTTGGAATGGATTCAATTGAAATTGAAAATTTGTATGTGAGTGTGTCAGAATCTGGTGCCCAGGCAACACCCAATGCTTTGATAATGCCATTCACCGTTTGAAGCTCCTGCTCATCCGTTGGAATATTGTTGAGAAATTCCCGTGAATTACTAGTCCATTTTCGTAAATTGAACCGAGCTGAACGCATTACAGCCTGCAATTCTGTATAACGGGCGAGAGCTTCAGAGACACTGTCTGCTCCATTCAAAACATCATCAACGTAGAAATCTTTTTCCAGAATTTCCGATGCAATTGGGTATTCAGATTCGCAATCTATTGCTAATTGTTTCAATGGCCAAATATGGTGCGTTTGCGGTGCCATAAGTGACCGTAGTCAACTCATATTCATCAATTGGATCATTTGTGTTATTACGCCATAGAATGCGTTGTAGATGTGTTTGCGAATCATCAATGCGTATCTGGCGATACATCTTTTCAATATCTGCCGTGAAGGCAATTTTGTGTCGTCTCCAACGGAGAAGAATACACTGAAGATTGTTTTGATCCATCGGACCCAGAGCGAGTTGTTCATTTAGGCTTTTGCCATTAGACGTTTTTTGCGATGCGTTGAACACAACACGCAATTTCGTGGTTGTACTGTCTTTAAAAACACAATGATGTGGCATATAATGCGCATCTTCTGGACGTGAAGTCACTTTTTTCATATGGCCGCTTATAATGTATTCATTTATGAAATCACTATACATTATTTTGAGCTCTGAATTGGATGAAAAACGTCTTTCGATTGAAAATAATGATGCCAAAGCAACGCGTTTTGAGTTTCCAAGCTCTGGTTTTTCAATCGCATACTTGAATGGAATCTTAACGATGAATCTGCCATCAGTGTCGCGACGATGGGTTTTTATATAATGTTCCTCGCACATTGATTCCTCCTCTGTCAAAGACTCACCGTCAACATTGTTAAATTCATCGTTTCCGAAGAATTTGTTCATGCTTTCATTGAGCTCAACATTTGATACCAATGTGACTATGCGATAATTTGAGGTTGATTTTGATAATGTACCAGACACAATCCATCCAAATTCCGTATTTTGAGCTATCAAATCTTCTTCAGCCTTAATCAAACCGGATTTAATGGCGCGAGCGTATTCGGAAGCGCCCAAAATAACATCTATTTCAGACGTTTTCAAAAATGATGGATCGGCCAATGTGAGGTTATTTAGAAATTCAAAATTGTTTTCATTGTATTCACATGGAGTGACCTGTGTCAATTTTGGAAGAATAATGGCAATTGTTGTGATTGAAAAATCAGATTCGAAACGAGGTGAAATGTGCAATTCAATTTCATGTTTTGCTTGTTGCATTTTTTCACCGATGCCAGATACGACAGCGCTTATGCTTTTTCGTTTAAGATTTAACGTTTGAGCGGCGGTTTCACTCACAAAAGCACTTTGTGAGCCTTGGTCCAGCAAAGCTCGAAGTATAATTGTTGCTCCATTTTTATCTCGAGCACCTAGCAGCGCCGTGGCCAATAAAACCGAACCATATGTTTTGAGAGCGACATTGTTACGTACTTGTATTTCATCACAAGACGGTTGTGTTTGAGCCAAGTTGGACATAGTGAGTTTTTTTTGGTTTGAGAATTTCGTTTTTTCATCATTACTTTTCTGTTCCAAATGTAAGATTGAATGGTGGTGTTTTTTGCAAAATTTGCAAGAAAACTTGCTTTTGCAATCGTGTGTTTTGTGAGAGCCTGACAAACAATTTAAACAATTTTTTTTTTGATTTTGCGAATTCAATACGCTCACTAACATCTCTATTCGAAAATTCCGGACATTTGCATGTTAGGTGATCATCCTGGCAGATGAAACATTTATAACCCTTTTCAGGCGAATGTTTGTCATTTTTTTGAGTTTGAGAATTAAAGGAATTATGATTATTTGATTGAGAGTTGTACAATTGGAAATTATCCCTCGTACCAACGGCTTGTAAGGCCATGAATCTATTTTCCAAATATTTCAAAAAGCTAGGTAATGATTGTATTTCGCGAACGTTTGGGAGCTGACACTCATAGTGAATAAGTGTCGCCGTGTCTAATTTTTTGGCTAAAATGTGACATATAATTGGATCCCAATTTGTGATGGTGATACCAAGATTTCTAATTGACATCAACGACTCATAGACAGTGTCATGCATATCTTTTAATTGAACTGAATTTTCTTTTTTGATTTTTGGTAAGTTCAAAATGTTTTCAAACCACATACTGAATGATTCGCGTTTGTTGTCATATCTTTTACGGATCAATGCATAACACGTCTGATAATTTTCTGGAGTCGGATCTACATGACTTATTATTTTCGCTGCTTCACCCTTAACGCGAGTCTTCAACAATTCAATTTTTAAGCCCTCATCATAATGACGATTGTTGTGAACCATTCTATCGAAAAGAGCTATAAAACCCTTCCATTCTGAAGGTTTACCGGAAAAATCATGTAATTTCACTTGTGGCATTGCAAATTGAACCGTTGATGATGCGTTTTCACTAACGATTGATTTTGAAGATTTCAAAAGATCATTGAGCTTACCCGAAGTCGTCATATATCTTTGAAGCAGGATGTTGTAGCTGAACTGTAGTTCTTTTCCCTCTGATTTGGTCTTGTATACCAGCGATCTGAATTCGGTCCAAGTAGATACCAGGTTGTCCAAATGGGCTTTCACCATGCCATGACCTGAGGTTGATGTTACTTCTCTAGCGGCTGCCAATAAATCCATCATTTCCTCGTATTGAAGAGTCAACATGTCATTGCTTTGCATTGAGAGTGTCGAACCATATGTGAATGTTTCAGCAGTGTTATCATTGACGTGGTTATTTGAGTCTTCGCTCAAATTGTTGAACAAAGAGTCGATGTCGTTTTGATTTGTATCGATGACGCTCGTTTCAGCATTAGACGGATCGACGATTGTATTATTTAAATTTGACATGTTAGATGGGGATGTTGGATTGACATCCAATGTTGAATTTTGAGTTGTTGAATTTCCATCGTTCGAAGTGGATTGCGATGGTGTATTGATTGAAGTATTGATTGAAGTAGTGTTGTCGATTTCTTTTAAGCGCTTCTCGATGTTTTCCATTACGGAATTAAACAGCTTTTCAAGATTTTCGAACGTGTTATTTTTGAAATAATCTTGTTCATCCGACGTTTTTTCTTTAACTAAACGATCGTTGTTACTTTTGATTACTCTGAAGAGTTCACTGAAGGTGTTTTTCTTGTCCACAAGGTATCTTTTCGTTTTACGGTCGTTTCCATCGCACTTGTAATTTCTTATTAATCGTTGTATTTCATCGATCTCGGTTGATTGATCGGCAAGTAATTGTTTGTACGACGACATTATGGGACAAAGAACACGCAAATGTTTTGAACTTGAATGTTTTTTTTTTTTTTTTGAATTACAATTCACTTTGCACTGTTGCTATATGCTGTGATTATTGTTATTTTTTTTTTTTTTGTCTTTATACTCAAAGTTTTAATGTCACTTATGTTTGTTCACGAATGCACCAAATAACCATATAAGTCTAGGTGAAAAGTACTGAGATTCGGAGAATTAAAAAGCGTATAATCAACCAACTATAGTAGATCGGCGAAATACACACGAAGATTCAACTAAACTATACTAGGTTTAGCGATACACACGAATAATGAAACCAAACTATACGAGTTTGACGAAGTAAATACGTATAATTAACCAACTATAGTAGATTGGCGAAATACACAAGAAAAATCAGTCAAACTATATGAGTTTTGACTATCAAAATATGTTAAATCAAGCCAAGTTATATGAAATTGGCGAAACAGACACAAAATTTAACTGAACTATAGAAGTTCACGGTTCGAATAAAAAAATTCGAAGGACCAAATGTTAACGTACGCTTTAGTTGAGCAGCATAACAGTAACTGACTTTATTTGGAATATTAACATTAACATTAACAATTGTAATATATTTATACATTGCTTGATAGGAAGTAAATTAGAGCGAACATAAAAATGCTGATATTAAATAATGCATATTTGCAACATTAATTAGGTCATTTTAAGTAGGTAATGCTTAGGTAAGGTATTTATTGCTTTATGTTGTGACATCGTCAACAGCCCCTCTCCAAGTTTATTCTCACAACCCCATAGATACGACACTTCCTTCGGGTACCTCCCATACAAAATGACACTTTTTGCACGGTGGGCCAAAAGTACCATTCACAAGGTCGCTAGGGTATAAAGCGATATGTTCTTGGATCGGGCTAAACAAATGCTACATTCCTGTGGAGTTTAATCAAAATCGTAGGACTGTGAGCTAAACGGTGAAGGTTCAAATACCAGGGCATACGCTCCAACGAACCCCCTGACCCGAACGGAGATCCCCCATACAAATGTTCATCCCTCTTTGGACCTTGATTTGAATGACAAAGTCTCGAGAACGGCGAAGTCTATTCCGTTCAAATTCTCACAGGTAACAGAACTTGAGTTCGAAGAGATGTCCACACCCGTTTGACCTGTATGAGGCTCTGAAAATGTGATTTTTTTTGCATAAAAATGCCAATATATCGAGAACGGCTGTATAGATTGGGTCCAAATTTGGCATCGGGGGTTAATTTTCGCCCCTCTCCAAGTTTGTTCTCACAACCCCATAGATGCGAGACTTCCTTCGGGTACCTCCCATACAAAATGACACTTGGCACGGTGGACCAAAAGTACCATTCACAAGGTCGCTAGGGTATCAAGCGATATATTTTTGGATCAGGCTAAGCAAATGCTACATTCCTGTGGAGTTTAATCAAAATCATAGGACTGTGAGCCGAACGGTGAGTGTTCAAATACACATGAGTCACATAATTTATTTTGTGATCCGAAATTACTCTCTTGATCTCATGATTAAAGCTCGAGAACGACGAAATCCATTCTGTTCAAATTCTCACAGGTGACGTAACTTGAGGCCCCTTTTTGGGATATCCCCACCCGTTCGAGCCGTATTAGGCTCTGAAAATGTGATTTACCGAGCAAACGATTTATCAGATGTCAGATGCTAATTACAGGCTATGCTTGTATGACAATATTCCGTGAACTACTAAGTCCATTACGTTCAAATGTTCGTGGATAGAGATCGTTCATATTGAGCTCTCGTGACATTTATGCCCAAATGGCAGTGTTTTTTTTTTTTTTTTTTTGTGTGTTTGACCACCCTGTAACTCAAGAACGGGTAGACCGATTTCGTTCAAAATTTCGGAGGATCCATAAAATCGGCCTGCGACGCACCACGTGAATTTTGGGGACGGTCTGACTCCCCCTTCGGGTACCTCCCATACAAATTTTCCCCCCTTTTTGGACCTGGTTTTGAATGACAATATCTCGAGAACGGCGAAGCCGATTCCGTTCAAATTCTCACAGGTAACAGAACTTGAGGTCCCCTCTCAATAAATAGTTTAGGTCGAAGAGATGTCCACACCCGTTTGAGCTGTATGAAGCTCTGAAAATGTGATTTTTGTTGCATAAAAATGCCAATATATCGAGAACCGCTGTATAGATTGGGTCCAAATTTGGCATCGGGAGTTGATTTTCGCTCCTCTCCAAGTTTGTTCTCACAACCCCATAGATGCGACACTTCCTTCGGGTACCTCCCATACAAAATGACACTTTTTGTACGGTGGGCCAAAAGTACCATTCACAAGGTCGCTAGGGTATCAAGCGATATATTTTCGGATCAGTCTAAGCAAATGCTACATTCCTGTGGAGTTTAATCAAAATCATAGGACTGTGAGCCGAACGGTGAAGGTTCAAATACACATGAGTCACATAAATTTTTTTGTGACCCGAAATTACTCTCTTGATCTCATGATTAAAGCTCGAGAACGACGAAATCCATTCTATTCAAATTCTCACAGGTGACGTAACTTGAGGTTCCCTCTCAATAAATAGTTTAGGTCGAAGAGATATCCCCATCCGTTTGAGCTGTATGAGGCTCTGATAATGTGATTTTTTTTGTATAAAAATGCCAATATTTCGAGAACGGCTATATACATTGGGTCCACATTTGGCATCGGGGTTAATTTTCGCCCCTCTCCAAGTTTGTTCTCACAACCCCATAGATGCGACACTTCCTTCGGGTACCTCCCATACAAAATGACACTTTTTGCACGGTGGGCCAAAAGTACCATTCACAAGGTCGCTAGGGTATCAAGCGATATATTTTTGGATCAGACTAAACAAATGCTACATTCCTGTGGAGCTTAATCAAAATCATAGGACTGTGAGCCGAACGGTGAAGGTTCAAATACACATGAGTCACATAAATTTTTTTGTGACCCGAAATTACTCTCTTGATCTCATGATTAAAGCTCGAGAGCAGTTAAGTCGATTCCGTTCAAATTCTCAAGATGACTTAACTTGGGGTCCCCTCTCTATAAATAGTTTAGGTCGAAGAGTTGTCCACACCCGTTTGAGCTGTATGAGGCTCTGAAAATGTGATTTTTTGTGCATAAAAATGCCAATATTTCGAGAACGGCTATATACATTGGGTCCACATTTGGCATCGGGGTTAATTTTCGCCCCTCTCCAAGTTTGTTCTCACAACCCCATAGATGCGACACTTCCTTCGGGTACCTCCCATACAAAATGACACTTTTTGCACGGTGGGCCAAAAGTACCATTCACAAGGTCGCTAGGGTATCAAGCTATATATTTTTGGATCAGGCTAAACAAATGCTACATTCCTGTGGAGCTTAATCAAAATCATAGGACTGTGAGCCGAACAGTGAAGGTTCAAATACACATGAGTCACATACATTTTGTTGTGACCCGAAATTACTCTCTTGATCTCATGATTAAAGCTCGAGAACGACGAAATCCATTCTGTTCAAATTCTCACAGGTGACGTAACTTGAGGCCCCCTACAAGAAACCGTTTGGGTATCAGAGATATCCCCATCCGTTCGAGCTGATTACAGGGAAAGAATGAAGCACGCCGGCCAAAGCGAAGTGGAGGCCGGCTACATACCGAACAAAGGATTGATCTGATACTAATTACAGCCTATGCTTATGACAATATTCCGTGAACTACTAAGTCCATTTCGTTCAAATATTCGTGAATAGAGATCGTTCATATTAAGCCCTCGTGACATTTATGCCCAAATGGCAGTGTATGTTAAAAGTCGGGCGTTGATTTTTTATGTTTGACCACCCTGTAACTCTAGAACGGGTAGACCGATTTCGTTCAAAATTTCGGAGGATCCATAAAATCGGCCTGCGATGCACCACCTGAATTTTGAGGACGGTCTGAGTCCCCCTTCGGGTACCTCCCATACAAATTTTCCCCCCTTTTTGGACCTTGTTTTGAATGACAATATCTCGAGAACGGCGAAGTCGATTCCGTTCAAATTCTCACAGGTAACAGGACTTGAGGTCCCCTCTCAATAAATAGTTTAGGTCGAAGAGATGTCCACACCCGTTTAAGCTGTATGAGGCTCTGAAAATGTGATTGTTTTTGCATAAAAATGCCAATATACCGAGAAAGGCTGTATAGATTGGGCCCAAATTTGGCATGGGGAGTTATATTTCGCCCCTCTCCAAGTTTGTTCTCACAACCCCATAGATGCGACACTTCCTTCGGGTACCTCCCATACAAAATGACACTTTTTGCACGGTGGACCAAAAGTACCATTCACAAGGTCGCTAGGGTATCAAGCGATATATTTTTGGATCAGACTAAACAAATGCTACATTCCTGTGGAGTTTAATCAAAATCATAGGACTGTGAGCCAAACGGTGAAGGTTCAATTACCAGGGCATACGCTCCAACGAACCCATTGACCCGAACGGAGATCCCCCATACAAATGTTCATCCCTCTTTGGACCTTGTTTTGAATGACAAAGTCTCGAGAACGGCGAAGCCGATTCCGTTCAAATTCTCACAGGTGACGTAACTTGAGGTTCCCTCTCAATAAATAGTTAAGGTCGAAGAGATATCCACACCCGTTTGAGCTGCATGAGGCTCTGAAAATGTGATTTTTTGTGCATAAAAATGCCAATATTTCGAGAACGGCTATATACATTGGGTCCACATTTGGCATCGGGGTTAATTTTCGCCCCTCTCCAAGTTTGTTCTCACAACCCCATAGATGCGACACTTCCTTCGGGTACCTCCCATACAAAATGACACTTTTTGCACGGTGGACCAAAAGTACCATTCACAAGGTCGCTAGGGTATCAAGCGATATATTTTTGGATCAGGCTAAACAAATGCTACATTCCTGTGGAGTTTAATCAAAATCATAGGACTGTGAGCCGAACAGTGAAGGTTCAAATACACATGAGTCACATACATTTTGTTGTGACCCGAAATTACTCTCTTGATCTCATGATTAAAGCTCGAGAACGACGAAATCCATTCTGTTCAAATTCTCACAGGTGACGTAACTTGAGGCCCCCTACAAGAAACCGTTTGGGTATCAGAGATATCCCCATCCGTTCGAGCTGATTACAGGGAAAGAATGAAGCACGCCGGCCAAAGCGAAGTGGAGGCCGGCTACATACCGAACAAAGGATTGATCTGATACTAATTACAGCCTATGCTTATGACAATATTCCGTGAACTACTAAGTCCATTTCGTTCAAATATTCGTGAATAGAGATCGTTCATATTAAGCCCTCGTGACATTTATGCCCAAATGGCAGTGTATGTTAAAAGTCGGGCGTTGATTTTTTATGTTTGACCACCCTGTAACTCTAGAACGGGTAGACCGATTTCGTTCAAAATTTCGGAGGATCCATAAAATCGGCCTGCGACGCACCACGTGAATTTTGGGGACGGTCTGAGCCCCCCTTCGGGTACCTCCCATACAAATTTTCCCCCCTTTTTGGACCTTGTTTTGAATGACAATATCTCGAGAACGGCGAAGTCGATTCCGTTCAAATTCTCACAGGTAACAGAACTTGAGGTCCCCTCTCAATAAATAGTTTAGGTCGAAGAGATGTCCACACCCGTTTGAGCTGTACGAGGCTCCGAAAATGTGATATTTTTTGCATAAAAATGCCAATATATCGAGAACGGCTGTATAGATTGGGTCCAAATTTGGCATCGGGGGTTAATTTTCGCTCCTCTCCAAGTTTGTTCTCACAACCCCATAGATGCGACACTTCCTTCGGGTACCTCCCATACAAAATGACACTTTTTGCACGGTGGACCAAAAGTACCATTCACAAGGTCGCTAGGGTATCAAGCGATATATTTTTGGAACAGTCTAAGCAAATGTTACATTCCTGTGGAGTTTAATCAAAATCATAGGACTGTGAGCCGAACGGTGAAGGTTCAAATACACATGAGTCACATAAATTTTTTTGTGACCCGAAATTACTCTCTTGATCTCATGATTAAAGCTCGAGAACGACGAAATCCATTCTATTCAAATTCTCACAGGTGACGTAACTTGAGGTCCCCTCTCAATAAATAGTTTAGGTCGAAGAGATATCCCAATCCGTTTGAGCTGTATGAGGCTCTGAAAATGTGATTTTTTTTGCATAAAAATGCCAATATATCGAGAACGGCTGTATAGATTGGGTCCAAATTTGGCATCGGGGGTTAATTTTCGCCCCTCTCCAAGTTTGTTCTCACAACCCCATAGATGCGAGACTTCCTTCGGGTACCTCCCATACAAAATGACACTTTTTGTACGGTGGACCAAAAGTACCATTCACAAGGTCGCTAGGGTATCAAGCGATATATTTTTGGATCAGGCTAAGCAAATGCTACATTCCTGTGGAGTTTAATCAAAATCATAGGACTGTGAGCCGAACGGTGAGTGTTCAAATACACATGAGTCACATAATTTATTTTGTGATCCGAAATTACTCTCTTGATCTCATGATTAAAGCTCGAGAACGACGAAATCCATTCTGTTCAAATTCTCACAGGTGACGTAACTTGAGGCTCCTTTTTGGGATATCCCCACCCGTTCGAGCCGTATTAGGCTCTGAAAATGTGATTTATTTCGGGGGAAAGAATGAAGCACGCCGGCCGAAGTGAAGCGGAGGCCGGGTATATACCGAGCAAACGATTTATCAGATGTCAGATGCTAATTACAGGCTATGCTTGTATGACAATATTCCGTGAACTACTAAGTCCATTACGTTCAAATGTTCGTGGATAGAGATCGTTCATATTAAGCTCTCGTGACATTTATGCCCAAATGACAGTTTTTTTGTTTAACTATCGGCCTTGAAAACAGCATGTTGCGGCAAATAAAAATATTTGACATCATTCGATGATTGTTTATTATGAACTGTATCGATTAATTTCATTTGATTTAAGATTTTATGATCGTTTATTGCATCAGTGTATGCTTGCTTGAACGTTATATCGCGTGCAAATCGTCGTTGCAATGACTGAAATCGTTTGAGTGCGTTCGAATATGAAGAACCGAGTTTTGCTGATTCATCGAAATATGATTTTAATGGTAAACGAACGGTTATCTCGTCGCTGGAATAATTGTTCATAAAATTGTTCGGTCCATGCATCTTCTTTGGAGAGAGTGCGAGTGCTTGAAACGTCTTCAATTTCATAGAAATTTTTAACGTATTCGGCGATTTCCAAAGTGGACACATATAAATAATTGACTGGTTGGGCGATGAAATGATTTTGATGGAAGGATCCATCCAAATGAAGCGAGCTGAGCGATTGGTTCACCTGGTTGGCCTTTGCATAAACCACTTTCAAGAATTTTTCCATATACATCACCAGCTAACAATACAGTGTGTTTCAAATTTCCTGCCTATAGGCAGAATTTCGTTTTTTTTTGCATTCAAGGATGACAAAAAGATAATTTTTTGATTTATTATGGTAAAATATTCAAATAGCATGAAAAAAATTAACCATTTGAAGTCTTTATAATTATTTATCTTTTATTTTAGAAAATATTATTTTACGGCAGTTATTTATGCGAAATTCGCCAATAGATGTCATTGTAGTATACTGACTGACAAAAAAACTGAACGTTAACTGACGTTAACTCATGCGATGTTGAACGTTGAATATGAACGTTGTCCATCAAGTTTGACGTTTTCAGATATAGAAATGAAACTTATAAACAAAAAAGGTATTTCGATTCCATAATTTGAAAGATTAATGATTGGAATTGTTTACTATTTATCGCTCAATACAACAAACTTAAAAGTAATACAAAGTTAACCTGAAAGAAAATGTCTATTCGAGATGAATCAACTGTCGTCAGCCGAACGCAACAAAAACTGACTAGGATTGTCCAGAGCTGATTACGGATTTCACTCATCAATTCTGGGGTTTTTATGCAATTACCCCGAAAAACTAATGCGATTGCAAAATCACCTCAAATTTCCTGAGCAAAATGGCAACAGTACTGAAATTGACTAAGACCGTCTTTAATTGGCTTAAGGCAACTAAAACTGGCTAAGATTGCCCAGAGTCAACTATGGTTGATTTCTGTATTTCACCCATAAATGCTGGGGTTTTTATGCAATTACCCTGAAAAACTAATGCGATTTCAAAATCACCCCGAAAAACTAATGCGATTGCAAAATTACTCCGAAAAACTAATGCGATTGCAAAATCACCTCAAATTTCCTGAGCCAAATGGCAACAGTACTGAAATTGACTAAGACCGTCTTGAATTGGCTAAAAGCAACTAAAACTGGCTAAGATTGTCCAGAGTCAACTATGGATGATTTATGTATTTCACTCATCAATTCTGGGGTTTTTATGCAATTATCCCGAAAAACTAATGCGATTTCAAAATCACCCCGAAAAACTAATGCGATTGCAAAATTACTCCGAAAAACTAATGCGATTGCAAAATCACCTCAAATTTCCTGAGCCAAATGGCAACAGTACTGAAATTGACTAAGACCGTCTTGAATTGGCTAAAAGCAACTAAAACTGGCTAAGATTGTCCAGAGTCAACTATGGATGATTTATGTATTTCACTCATCAATTCTGGGGTTTTTATGCAATTACCCCGAAAAACTAATGCGATTTCAAAATTACCCCGAAAAACTAAAATTTAGTAGTCATGGAAAAATGTGGAAATGTGCAATTTGAGGAATTTAAGGTTGGGTAATCCCTCTGTATACATCCCCAAAGGGATGGAGGGGGTAAAATTTGGAAAAAAGTGAAAAAAAAATCCAGACCCTAATTTGAGGGCTTTGGGGTAATGATACCCCCTCCTCAATCCCCCCCTAACCCATACTTTTTTTAGGAGCACTATCGAATGGCATCATTAGTTAACCCCCCCTAACCCCCCCTTGCCCCTCCCAAATGCTCTGTCACCATTGTGACCCAACAAAAAATTGCTAGACCCCAATTTGAGGTCTTTGGAGTAATGATAAGGGGGCCTAACCCCCCCCCCCCCTAATCCATGCTCTTTTGAGGAGCACTATCGAACGGCATCAGTAGTTCACCCCTCGGACCCCCCCTTTTTCCAGACCCCAATTTGAGGCCTATGGAGTACTCATATGGGGGGCTGACCCCCCCCTAACCCATACTCTTTTGAGGAGCACTATCGAATGGAATTATTATTTCACCCCCCCTGACCCCCTATTACCCCCCACAAGTGCTGTCTTCCCATCCTGACAACATGAACCATTTTCTGACCCCAATTTGAGACCATCATTAGTTCACCCCTCCGACCCTCCCTTTACCCTTCCCAAATACTCTGTTCCCATAGTTATACCCTGAAAATGTCTCCTGGACCAATTTGAGGGCTTTGAAGTGGGGTTACCCCTTCCAAAACCCCTCTTAATTAAAGCTCAGTTGAGGATCACTATCGATCGGCATTATAGCTTCACCACCTGCCCTCCTCACCTCCATGCTGTGTTCCTATTCGGACCCCTTGAAATTTTTTTCAAGCCCAGATTTTAGGGCTTTGTAGTGGGGTTTTCTCCCAAACCCCCTCCCAACTTTCTCTTAGAGAGCAATATCAATTAGCATCATCGGTTTACCCCTCTCTACCCGATCCTGACCGCCATATGTTAAGTTTAAATTTTTAACACCCAGAAAATGTCTTCAAGCCCTGATTTCAGTGCTCTAGAGTGAAGCCAACGAATAACCCAATTGATTAATTACTCCCAAGTTCACTTAAGTGCTGATAAGTGTGCTAAAATGCTCTTAAAATGGCATAAGTACCATAAAATACCATTAAATGATCTTGAGTACTTTAGGTACTATTAAGGACTCTGAAGTATGCTTAAGTACTCTTAAATACGCTTAGGTATGCTAGAGTACTCTTACGTACACTTTAGTACGTTAAAATACATGTAGAAATGATGAAAAAAATAATCCAGCAAAAATTCGAAAAAAAATCGAAATAATTATTAAAATCCAAAAAATGAAGAAAAATCACGCTTAAGTACTCTAAAGTACGTTTAAATACATGTAGAAGAGTAGAAATGATGCAAAAAAAAAATAAAAAAAATCAGAAAAATGACGAAAAATCACACTCTTTATCTGGCAAATAAAAATTTTTTTGTGCAAAACCTCTTCTTATGTCCCCCCCAAGTGTTTAAAAGTGTCCCCATCTTTCTCTGAGCCACGCTTCAAGAATTATTTTTTACCCCCCGGGTAAAAAAAAATACCCCCCCCCCAAACCGGTAAACGCCCCCCGTCGCGCATGTATGGTGACCATTCTTTTATTCTGATTGGAAAAGCGGTAATTCTGATGTTACGGTTGGAATGATGGCTACAGTTATTTGAATTTGAAAGTTTGAATCATTTTGAATGTCGATGAGTGCAGTTGAAATTGAAACACAATTTGATTTGGTTTTTGTGAAATTATTTAAAACTATATTGAGTGGAACGCTGATTACGTTTGATGTTTGTTGTGTGCAGGGATGGTATTCTACGCGAGATTTTGGGGTTCGTAAGTAATATACGTCGAAAACTGTATTCTACGTTTTCTACCGTCGAAAACCTCTGGCATGTCGAAAACTCCCAAACACTCAAAAATGCATAGTATCAGTCATCAAATCACATTTTCTACGCTCATTAAGTGTGTATGCGCATTCTCCAGCGCTTTCGTTTATGCATACACTCAGAATGTGGGTTGGCAAAAGTAATAAAAGAAACACAAATATCTGTTGTGTCAACTGAAATTCTCTGATTGTTTGATTTTCACAACTTGTTTTCCTGTCGGCATTTCACATTTCATCATTCAGATTTTTATTTCATATTTTGTCAAAATGTCGAATGCATTTGAAAAATGAATGTCACAAAGTTATAAAGATAAATCAACAGCATCGGCATCAAAAGGTGGACGGCCAATGCTACATGGTTTTAAATTTGAAATCGATGACGAATAAAAACAAGGATTTTAAACATAAAGAACTCGTTTTTAATCCATACAAAATGTTCATTTATTAAGTAAAAATAAAAAAAACTGTATTTTTTTACATTAATTCATTTATTCTTCATGTAATTGTACAAAAATTGAACAACAAAAATCTTTTTGGGAGTTTTCGAAGATTTCATGTAGAATACTTGTTTTTGATGAGGTATTTTACCACAGGTATTCGACGTCGACAACATGTCGAATACTACACAAAGTTTTCGACATGACATCCCTGGTTGTGTGATAACCGGAACGATTGATTGGTTGAGATGAAGCAAAGTGTGATGTTTGCCTGAGCAAATTTTTTTACCTGAGATGTTTGCCTGTGCATCCGATCGTGTTGGTATTAATGACCGACCCACACTATTTTTAAGTGAAGAATCTAGTTATATTATTCTGAACCCCAAAAAGGGCATGGGAGTTGTGTATGGGTAGTCCATAGGGGGGTTAACTTTGCATATGCAAATTTGAGGGGAAAATAACTATGAGACTGGTATTAAAACATAAATTTTTATATATTTATAATTTTCAATTTAATCATTTTATTAAATTGTATTATATTCATTGATTTTAAATGTTACATTCTCCTTGTCCCTTCTTTTACATTTTATTATAATTATTGATTTACATGTGTAAAGCGTGTGTATTATTTCTTTGGTCCATTTCATTTCCTTCCATCAATAATCAGGCAGTATTTGCTGCCCAAAAAAAAAAGATTTACATTAAATCATTTACATTGATTCCACAATTTCAATATACTCATCTCACTTGGTTTCTATTTCATCTATCGTTAAAAAAAATCAATGATATATTTATACATATTGTTTTATTTTTTTTTTTTTGTAATGCCATAAAAAGGTCAATATAATTCAATCAAGCCATTTTTATAATCTCATTTGAAAAAAATCATTTGTACTTTTTGATTGAGATTACGCTATGGGCATCCCTAGTATTGTTTTACTTTGACACAAATAGAATTTTGCTAAGTTGAGAACAAATGTATAAATTTTTAACGTTTTTGTTATAGTCTGTACGTTATCACGGAATATCTCGAACAGAGGGTCGAATCAAAAAGTTTTCAAAGTATTTTTTTCAGTTTTATTATACGATATTACTTTTCCGCACATGAAATGTGCTCAGGAAAATATTGGTTTTGCCTCAAAAATTCAACTCCACATTGCTTGAGTAAATGAACTCCGATCGAGCTCAAATTTTGATCAGAGTCTCAGTCCACCATGGTAACAAATCTTGATTTGCACTTTTTTGATTTAGATACTCGGTTCTGGTAGCTCCAGCGCAAAATGGCGTCGTTGTCGTCATTGTCGTTGAAGTCTATACGTTAGCACGATAACTCTCGAACGGAGTCTCAAATCCCAAAAAAATCTGTTCAGAATTATTACCGGATGTTTCCTATTGAGTTTGAGCCATATTGGTGTAGCCGTTTTGGAGCGGCGAGCATTCAAGTGCACGTGAGTCGGGTTTCCAGTACATTTTTACACAAAAACTGATTTTCACATTTTTGACACTCCGTATTTTCCAATAAAAATTCATGCAGTTTGCGTAATTTGAAAGATATTCAAGTCCTCTCGATGTTTTACATATTCAAACAAAGGCACAAAATGTATCCTCATGCCGAAAATTCATGGAATATTAAAAATTGTAAAAATGTGCGAAATTCTTAGAAAATCGAATTGTGATATGAATATATCTCAAGAAAGGAGTCTTAAATCGCAAAGTGAAGATAGCCAATTTGTTTTATTAGTCATTTCATAGCGACGTGCAATAAAGTGCACATACCGTGCCCAAATACAGTACATTGCAGAGTTCAAAATATGTCGGATCTTCCTCTTCTTCTTATTGTGATATTCATTTTTATTTCATAGAACGCATTGTGATTTCTAATATTTTTTAACGTGAATTATTTTTTAGGCAATTATTTTAAATTATTCTGAATTAAAAAATATTGGAAATCACAATGCGTTCTATGAATTTCACAATAAGAAGAAGAGGAAGATCCGACATATTTTAATCTCTGGTACATTGTATGACAAAATAATATTTGGCCCGTTTTCATGGCAGAACCAATACTTTCTCTCTTGACTGGTCCACATTTCAGAAAAACAGAAACACCAAATTTCATATCAATGCGGAAAAGTCAGGATTACGAATTTAATTCAATTTATTTCCACTTTCATTTCGGTTATATTAGTGTTAGAAATGCAAAGCCCTCGAGTGGGGAAAAGCCCTCCACGAAGAAAACGATTTGCACATTTTAGACTCTCCTGGCCGTCTTTTCATTTCAAATCATAGGTTATGACCTCGAAAACCCCTTTTTATTACACCAGATAGAATGGGTTTTGAAGAAACGGCTTTACACTAAGATTGAATAGAGTTTAAAAGAATTCTTTCAATTTGCTAGGGTTTTTTGGCAAAGAATCGGGAGGGGGAATGAGGAAATGAAAGAATGTGTGAAAGAGAACAAATCAGTCACTCGCATGCAATAACAAATGCTCTCACTCTGTCATTCACTCATTTCGTCCTTGCGATTCAGAGAGTAAACACAATATTCATGCAGACACAAATAGGGAATACAGCAAGGAGAATACTGTCCATCAGGGGCTCTTTTTCCGAGGCCACTCT
The DNA here is from genome assembly GCA_030463065.1 of Aphidoletes aphidimyza. NCBI lineage: Eukaryota > Metazoa > Arthropoda > Insecta > Diptera > Cecidomyiidae > Aphidoletes > Aphidoletes aphidimyza. The sequence continues at coordinate 27,959,788 of CM059996.1, read as the reverse complement.
TTGAAAAAGAGGTCTAAGAGATATTGTCAAAACTAGGTTGATAGTGCCCAAAAATGTTCTCAGCTATTAGATAAAATCATATGGTCAATTAGGCAGGAACTGAAACCATACGAAAAAAATATAATAAATTGAAAAATAGTAATTCAATCGAAGGGAAATTTTTGCTCAAGATTTTCCCAAAATTTCAATCCATTTGCTAAAAATTTTGACATCAAAATGCTCGAAAAACAGTTGTTTCTCACTTTTTAGGGGGGCATGGGGCGAATCGTGCCACCTTTTTTCGAGGCTCATATCTTCTACCTATTAATAAATTTTGGAACCAAAGTAAATATCATTTTAAAGCTTATTCTTTAGTGCAACTTTTGAGCATACATACATTCTAGGACCAAAGCCAAAAAAGTTATTTCGATTTTACCAAGGTGATCAAAAAATCGCATTTCAAAAAGTGCGGGTCGAATCGTGCCACCATACGGGGCGGATCGTGCTACCGCAGTTTTCTCTATTTTTATGGTCGTTGGTATCAAAATGAGTATAGAATAATAATGATTCATGAATCTACTTTAATTTTATTATAAAACGATATAATATCAAAGAATGATGATGGAAAAAAATGGAAAAATGGAAATGAAAAGAATTATTTTTCATTCAGAATTTGAATCATTCTCGGTATATTTCACCGCAGCACCGAAATATTCAGAAAATGTGATATCTTGAACTACACACAAGTTTTTTGTATAAATTTGAGCAACAACGCAGTTTAAGACAGGCGTCAAATGCTCAAATGCGTGACACTGGCACGATTCGCCCCGCCGTGGCTTTTCAGCTATCGAGGTCTCCAGCTCAGAAATGTGTAAATAAATTCACAAACTTTTTTTTTTACTTGAAAGCTGATGAATCATAGATATAAAAAAACATACTTTCGATTGCAGAAAAGAAAATTTAATATTTAAAACTGCAAATCCGTCGGAACCCAAACATGAAATTTCAAAGTCGAAAAACACGTTTTGCTCTGTCAAGCGCAGGTACTGTACTGAAAAGTTAAATGTCATGCAACCATTTATGCGGCTTAAGATGGCGAACATTTTGATATATGACATTCGAAATTTTATAATGCCGTTTTCGAGAAATCGACGTGGCACGATTCGCCCCGTCTTCCCCTATTAGTTTTCGTATATTCGTGATTCTAGTTTTATATGAAAAATTTATCATATGAAATTAGCTTTGGTTGATTCTAATAGTTAAAAGATTGTATTACATATTTCATATAAAAGTATCCGCGCAAGAAAACAAAATAAAGCATTACAATGCGCCAAGTTAGCAACATATAAAGAATAATACAAATGAATAAAACACACTCTTAATCGAAAAGAGCATATTTGTACACACATAAACACAGTTCGCCACTAAATGCTTTGCATGTTACAACAAGCAGATGTGTGCGCTGTAAGATGGTATCAACAAACTATAGAATGCTATAGCATCAACAGCTCAGCGGTGAACATTTATGTGTTTATAAATACACACACAGCTCGCTACTTAGCTCCTTGCAGTTGCGCTTCGTCTATGCTTGCTGTTCCTTTGTATACAAACGAATACTAACATCGCTATGTGTTGTTTTCAAACGCAGCACAGTATTGCCAACAAAGATACTTTTATATGAAATACAAAATACTTTAACACAGAATCAATGAAAATATCATCTTACGCATTTTTGTGTGTTTTTAAATAAACGAAAAAATAAATGAAATCGGTGACGCAGATTCGCAGACTTTTCAGAAAATGTAACGTTACAGTGCAACTTAAACGCTCTTAGTTTCGAATCCGTGCGAGATACAAAAACAAGTTTTGTACGAAATGTATGTCTTTCCAGGCCTCATCACATGCACACAATAAAGTGTGATTTCAAAATATAGTTGTGGAGATATGAGCAAGAATAGCGTACGAATGTCAGAATAATTTATCATATGTATGATTAACACAAACCTCGACATTTGCTTAAAAATCCTAATATAGTCGCAATATTTTCGTTTATTTCGATTTTGGTGATAGCTGTGGAACCAAAATTCACGAGCTTGACCGGAAAACTTGTTTTCATGCCATCGATTGATGAATAAAATGTAATTTAAAGCCGTATATTCCAATGCAGGGGTCTAATATGCTAAATACATTCTCATTTTAACACACTAGATGTTTAACACACAACGTCTGGCATAGATTTGAATTATGTAGTATAAGCTCAAAAACAATACCATTGTATGACAAATGATATCGACTATTCATGCATGTTCTCTTCAAATATATATATTGTGTTTGAACAGTGTTTTGCATACATGCAATACATGTATTAATTTTCCGCACATGAAATTTGTTTAAGGAAAGCATTGGTTTTGCCTCAAAAATTCAACTCCACCGCGCTTGAGTAAATGATTACCGATCGGGCTCAAATTTGTCTCAGCACTTTTTGATTTGGGTACTCGGTTCTGGTACCTCTGATAACTCTTGAACGGAAATCCCAGAGTGACAAAAGCAAGAATGTATCCTATTTAATCTGAGCCTAATTGGGATAGCTGTTCTGGAACGACGTGCATTCAAGTGCACATGAGTTGGGATCCCAGTAAATTTTACAAAAAAAAAATTATATTCACATTTTTGACTCTCATTACCGTATTTGTCAATACGAATTCATGCAGTTTTGGTCATTTGAAAGTACAGTGACTCTCGAAAATCTAAAGTAGTTGTTTGTACTTTAAGTTTCTAGATGCTTTTCAAAAATCGCCAAAATTGATGAAAATAACAATATACACATACTGTAGATTATATTTGAAGATTGGTTTTTAATCTGAGTATGAAAATAACAGATTATGCAGCAGTTGGCTTAGAAAAATTATCAGATAATAGAGACGAGTTTGTTTCGGTGGTTTAGCCAGATAAGTGTTTACTACATATCTGATCGCAGCTCAAGAAGGTTTGGCATATGTTTATTAGTGAACATTTTATTGTTTCGCTCCACTTGATCACCGAATTGACTGCATTCAATGCATCAGTGTAATTCACGACAGGATTTTGAGGAATGGTTTCGGTGTCGGATTCATCACTGTCAGTATCCATTGGTATTTCAACGAGCATATCAGCATTCCGTTCATCAATTTCATCAGTTGATAAAGTGCAATCAATCGCAAGTTGTGATAGCAATTGCTGCGTCTCTTCAATGGTGTCGTTGTCAATTTCAGCAACTAGCATCAGTTCGGATAAAGACACATTGTCATCGTCATCGAATCCTGCGTCGTCCCAATTCAAAGTTCTTGACCATGATTTTTGCAGTACGCTCTGCGGCAATTCATCCGAAGACAATTTCAAAAGCAGTATTGCATAGCGGATGGAATGGTTTTTAAGCGTTTCTTGAATCGAAATCTTTTATATGCATCGATGTATATGAAACTCATCGCGATTCTGCTCCGCTTACACCGTTTGACACCAATTAGAATGAAGAGGCAATATTCACTTGTGCGCAAATCGTTTCCAATGGTTACTACGACGTTGGTTTGAGTTGCAATAGAAACAAACAGAATAATTTTGAAAAAAATCCTCTCGAAAATCCGAAGAAAATCTTTAGATTTCAGGAAGATGCATGTTAACAAAAATCATCTTTAGTTTTCTGAAAGATTTAGATTTCTGAATCCTTAGATTTGTGAGAGTCGACTGTACTAAGATACATTGATGTTTTACATGTTTGAAAAATGTATCTTTATGTTAAAAAATCATGGAATGTGAACAGCTGTGAAAATGTACGAAATTATTAGAAAATTGAATTGTGATGTTAAGCCAATGTGCTTAACATTTCTATCTCGGTAATGTAAATGCCAGAAAAATTGGAAAAAGTAGTGGCTAGCGATGGGCAATACCTCGAATTGTAAATTTGTAACCATTTTTTCGCAATAAAGCATTGATTTTATTTTAAGCCGCACGAATTAACCGGTACACCTATTATTTTCCCTGTTTTCATTGCAGAACCAATACTTTCTCTTTTGACCGGCCAACGAATTAAATTGTTCAAGAGAAAAACCAAATTTCATATCAATGCGAAAAAGTCAGGATTACGAATGTAATTCAATATATTGTTTCTATGGCAACACTTCTCAAATCATATATACGCTATACGTTCAGCCAATACATACATGAAAACTGATAAAAAATGATTTTATATGACAGTATTAAGTTTTGGTTGTGTTCCAAGTTTCAACTGGATAAAAAAATTAATAAATAGTTTGAAATTTTGAAAAAGAACATTTTCCTCGTTTTCGTGACAAAACCAATCATTTATCACTAGACTTTTTGACGAATTTCAAGAGTAAAATTAAAAGAATTGAGACAAATATTAATATATAAAATTGCATATATGCAACGTCAGAAGCGTCAAAATTAAATGCAATTTTCAATGTGAGAAAAAGAGATACATATACACATTCTGACAGTTTCTCACTGGTCGTTTTGAATCAATGCGAAAAAGTCGGGATTACGAATGTAATTCTATTGCGACTACATTGAGATTATTGAACCATTGAGGTTTGTTTTAGTCATACTTATGATAATATCCTTTGACTTGTTCGTTTGATTATATCTTTTATTGAGTACATTTTTAAGCACTATCGTGTTTGCGAAGAACAGATTTTTTGGCCTTATGTTCAAATTCAATAGGCCCAAACGGAATCTGTCCAGCTTAAATACCGTGTTAACGATTTTCTTGGGCCCGAAGAAAATAAAATGTTGATATGATCAAATCGCAAAGTAATGGAAGTTAAATTGTTTAATTGTATCACAGGATGTTTTGTGTAACCAATATACCTTTTCTATTCATCGATCAAAATTAAGTTTCATGAATGTGCAGAAGAGACAAGACTATGAATGTAGTTATTTTTTAAAGTCATCAAGTTATTGAATCTAATGCTTTTGCACTATTTCCTCTGCGGATCAGATCATCATTGACACTTTTTTGACGTCAAATCGATAAACGTAATATGGGAGGTCAAAGTGGTTGTGGGACCAAATTTTAATTTAAAAAAAAACGTTTTCCTCACCTCCAAATAGGAGGGTGCCCATGTAACGTTTTTCGATTCAACATAAAAAGTGTCAAAAAATATAAAAACTCAAAAACAAAAAATACAAACCATTGTTTGTTTGTCAAATTCTTACCAGTGGACTTGAAAAGAAAATGACACGAATTCAAGTTTGTTTAAAATATAACAGAGTGCCCTTCAGCAAAATATAGTTTGATTTTTAATTTGTGCATCTATAATGGAGTTCAAATATTTTGGGACTTGTTCATATGAAAATTTCCTTAAACATACACAAATATTATAGGGTTCCTCTATACAATTATTGTAAATGGCAATTTAGAACTCGCTTTTAAGTTTAATTATTTGCTCAATCAACTTGCATCTCTGATGTATATATGCTAGGTATCTAAAGAGAATGTAACGTTGGGTTTTTCCCGTTTTTTTTCAATCATAGTATTTGTATTAACGTTGGCAAAATTATTTTCATCAAACAGTTCACCTACATTTTCACGATCTAAAAAGAATGATATGCTAATATCAGATCCAGATGGTTTCATTTCACTAACGCTCGTTGATGTAACCTTCATTGGTACAGATAAGAGTGTTTTCTCGAATGTTTCATTGTTGGAATCCAGAAGGTCCAATATATTTGAAATACTATTATCAGATGCAGATGTATGAATTGCAGGAACTGACAATTTATTTGTGTCCGACTTATCCATTTGTAAATTATTGTTATCAATAATATTCGATTCTTCTTCAGTATTCTCTTCAATACGTAAAATTGGAACAAAGTCATCATTTCCAATATCATTAATACAGGAAGAAGTGGCACCCATTTGCCATCCATACGATGTGTTTTTTCCAGCAAAATTTAATTGCTCGCCTTCCTGAAATGAAATACAATAATAGAGTTGGCATGGAATTTTAATTATGATAAAATTATGATTCTCATAAAAATCGTTTCAAACAGTAAAAAACTCAAATACAGTGGAAGCCCCATAATTTTTTATCGCGATCAAGGGTCTTATGATAACCCTGTTTTCGATAAATATTTACATTAGCTCCATATCTTGGGGTATTACTGAGATCATATATACGGGGGGAGGGGGGGAAGGGGGGTTTGTCACTGGCATTTCAGAATGGAACAACATGTGAGTTAAAAGCATTTGTGACGGATTTTTGGAGTTACATGTCGCTTATTTGTGCTATCATACTTTCCGAGCACAAACTCGATAAAGTCGCTGTTTTTGTCATATGCCAACATTCTCTATGGTAGCTACCTCTTTTTTTTTTTTTAATTAATGGCCTGCACCATACAGCGTTTCTTCGCCAAAGGTGGTTTATTAATAAATTTAAATAAAAAAAAGAAAGAATCATTTATACATAATCGTACATAATGTACAAATTCTTTTATAATCAATGTTTGCTAGCACCGATCAGTAAACCTATTTGCCAACCCTAACGGTTACGGAACAAAATGCTGCGATTAACTGATTGCAAAATTGATTATTATCACATTTCTCTTCTTAAAGTTTTAAAATATTCAATCAATCGCTTTTTTATGGTATCTGTGCTCACATTGAAATCAACTAGATATATATCACAATTGGGAATCTTTTTATCAGAAAATTCATTGAATGTATCAAGCATAAAGTTCATTGGTTGGTATTTCCTGTAATTACATTTTTCAAATGGCACCATTAATAGATTACTACTGCGTGTTTGGTAATGTGGTAAACGGAAATCGATACTTTCCAATAAATGACTAGATGATATTTCACCAATGATCAATTTGTTAATAAAAACTACTTGAGCAACTGTTCTCCGTTCTTCCAAGGTGATCAACTGAAGCAGCATCAGCCTATCTTCATACTTTGGCATGTGGAACCTATTTGGCCATTTTAATTTTCAAAGAGCATAAAGTAAGAATTGTTTCTGGATTGATATTCTTTTGGTCTGTCCTTTCATGTATGGGTTCCAAACTTGCAATCCGTATTCAATTATTGGTAATACAAAGGTATAAAAGAGCAATCGGATAGTCCACGGATCCTTGAAATCACGACCAAATCTTTTAATCCAAGCTAGTCTTGATTTGGCTTTTGCTATGATGTATTCAATGTGTGATTTAAAATTGAGTTGACTATCAAGAATGACTCCCAAGTCTTTGATTTCATTGACTCTCTGGACTGATTATGATTAATTGTTGTACCTATTCGGTGAAACCTCATCAATTTGGTCTTTTTAACATTCAATCTAAGATCGTTACTACTGAAAAAGCAAGAAATGTTTCTCAAGTCGTTTTGTAGTATAAAGCAATCATTTTTTGACTCAATATGTTTGGATAGTCTAACATCATCTGCAAATGAAAGTAATGTAGAATTTTTAACATAATATGGTAATTCAATGATGAATAATAAAAACAATGTTGCACCAATTGGGTATCCTTGACCTGTACCAGAAGTAACGTCAATTGGGATTGATTTCGTATTACCGATTTTGACTATTTGTTTCCTACCATTAAGATATGATTCAATGATTCTTGGGCCTTAAATGTTGTGATTTTGACCTTATATTTAGCCATTTCAGAGTTTGTGCTGATAACTGAACACTATTTCAAAACCCTTCGTCTCCCAGGTTTCCGAGCACAAACTTCTTCTCCTTCGTCTCCAGGATTCAGCCTCATTTTTGGTACTTTTTTGCCATTTTTCTCCGAGTCTCAAAAAAAGTGAAATACTAGAAAAAAAGGCATATACGCTATGACATAGGTCAATGCTGCCCAATTGGTGCTACATTGGGCCGTATGAATAAAACCTAGTAAATACTGGTCTTGGTTTACTACCTAGTAAAGTAAAGTCTTGCTAGTATTTACTAGGTTTGGTATGAATAAAGACTTTACTACATCGCAAACATCGAACTAGGTCTAACCTAGTATTTACTACCCTTACTAGCCTTGTATTTACTAAACGTCATCTGTTAAACTAATTTTGATGTTGTGAAACTGGTGTTCTGCTCATTGTAAGTTGCTATAAAAATGGCTAGGACATGGAATATGAACAGATCGAATATCTCGAGGAAGGTGAAGTAAAAGAAAAACAAAAAATAATCGAATCTGTTTGCAAAACCTCAGCTATTTCTGAATTTGTCGACACATAGTAATGGTCCTTAACCGTCAAACAAACGTTTGGGGTTGATGAAATGACGGAGCAACAAATAAAATGGAAGCTCAATAATTTGAAAATCTGAGCCAAAGCAATTGATCGAAAAAAGACCGACAAGAATCCAATTACTTTATTTCTAGGGTCTTAGTTACGCGAATCCCAAATTACTCGCAAAAAATATAAGAGATTTGTATGATTCAAGCAAAAATCATAAGATTCGTACAAATTCGCCAAGGAATCGAGAGAATGGCAAATTCCACAACAACAACAAAATGAATTATTGAACAACACAAAGCCAAATCTTGAAGTGATTATCGAGGAAATTAAAATTTTCCCCACGAAAATCATTATCATTATTTTTCATGTTTTGCTTCGGGAAGTATGGATCGAACTCATATTGTTTTATGAATGCTGTCAATTTACACAGAATTTAGTACTCTTTAAATTAAGACTGGACATTTTTTATTTTAGAACTATGAGAAACGCTCTACTGTACACTTTTTTGTAGTGTTTATTTTGTTCTTCATCACTGGATGAAGATGATTTTTCACCCGGCAAATCACACTCATTACCCACATTCCGGACATACACCATCAACTATTGATCTGTTGATATCGAATCATAATTATCATGGAATATGAACAAATCCAAAAAGGTGTATCATTTTAAAAAGAAAAACAAATGAATTATTGAACAACACAAAGCCAAATCTTGAAGTGATTAACGAGGAAAAAATATGATATGATATACATTTCCCGTTCGAAATTACCGCCCATGCGGACCGAATATCTTCAGATCATGCCCCCATAATTTGCTGTGCAGCCGGCTCAGTTGAAGTTACACAGCGGATAATATATGATTATAATAGAGCAGATTGGAAGAAATATCGCCGTATGGTCGAGATGAATATGAAAGATTGTCAAACCCCAGCTACTATCGACGAAATTGACAATGCATTCGACTATCTCATAAGCAGCATTCAAAGCAGCAGAACAATGAGCATTCCAACCAAATCGATTCGATTCCATTCACAAATTTCACCAACTACCAAACAGCTCATCCAATATAAAAACACGGAAAAATGATGTCAATCGGCAATGGGGAAACCAACTTAAAAACCTCAATAAAGGCAACAAAAAAGTGTGGAATCTTGCCAAAAGATTCAAAGGTAAGAACGAAAATACCGCTAGCAAAATCAAAGTCAACGGCTCAAACACAACAGATGACACCGATAGAGCCAACCGTCTCGTCGATATTTTCAAAAAATCGCATCGCATTACAGCAAATTATACACACGAAAACGATACCGATGTTAAGAACACCGGCAATGCATTCCACGTATTTGCAAACCTACAACACCAAACACCACAAATCACTGTGATCGAGGTACAGGAAATCATCAATTTAATGAAACCGTTCAAATCGCCTGGCCCGGACACAGTCCAAAATATATTGTTGAAACAGTTGCCAATGTCTGCAATCCAATGGCTAACCGATACACTCAACAAATGCATCGGTCTAAGCTATTGGCCATCAAGCTTCAAAGTTGCCAAAATCATCCCAATTGTGAAAGCAGGTAAACCACCATCAGACGCTCTTAGCTATAGACCAATTAGTTTGCTGAACGCAATCGGGAGAATTCTAGAAAACGGAACTCTTGTTACTCGACGTTGAAAAAGCATTCGATTCGGTCTTGCATGATGGTTTAATTTACAAACTAATTAAACTAAAAATTCCATCGTTTCCAATAAAAATGATTAACGCCTTTATTAGAAATAGACAATTTGCTGTTCATGTTAACGATGCGCAGTCAACCAAGACGACCATGCCAGCCGGCTTAGCACAAGGCACTTGTATCTCACCGACAAACACAATCATCCAAAGACTAAACAATATGATGCAAACACTCAAACAATACTTTCGAAAATGAAAAATAAAAATAAATACTAATAAAACGCAGGCAATAATCTTTCCATTCGATAATAAGCGGCGTCGCACTCCATCCATCACGCTTAAAAACGGTCATCACACAGTTGAGCTACAAAAATCAGTGAATTATTTGGGTATCACGCTCGATTCAAAGTTATCATTCAAGGAGTACATTACCAACACAGTGACGAAGACGAACAAAAGCTTCAGAGCTCTTTATCCATTGTTAGCCACCAAATCGCGCCTATCAACAAGCAACAAATCACTCATATACAGATCAATCATTCGTCCGATATTAGCATACGGCAGCCCACTATGGTCCACCGCAGCCAATTCTTATATTCATAAATTAAATATTCTACAGAATAAAATAGTTAAACTGATTTTCAAACTTCCGATAAGAACGCCAACCATCTTCATTGAGAGCATTACAAATATTATCAACTTGGACAAATACATACAAACAGTAAACACAAAATTTTCACGAAAATGTAGAATGTCAGACTTTGAATTGATACGCGAAATAGATCGTATGTAAATAGCTGTAAATAACTTTTAGTTACTTTAAGTTGAAATATTGGAAAAAATCTAGTCAAGTGTGGTTTTTAATAACGTAATTTTCCACAAATATTTCTACTTAAATTAACCCTCTTGCACCTTTAAAACTAAACAATATTTGTTGAAAAGTCGTCGACTGAAACTCATGAAATGAACCAATGTATGTACCTGTAAAACAAATTTATCGAGCGTAATAAACTAATAAACTAAAAAAAAAATCACTGGAAGAGTCCGAAAATAGCCAATCCAATAGATTTGCCATGTTTACGCGTGGAAAGTACATCATCAGTTGACATAGTAAAGTCAACCTAGTATGGTAAATAGCATGCTAGGTTTGACCCTAGTAAATACTACCTAGTAAAGAAGAGTTTACTTGGTTTTATTCATACGAAACATAGTAAATACTAGGTTTGTCGTCCGTGCGATGATTTTTCCTAGTTATAACTATGCACCCTAGGAAAGTTGAATTTTTTTTATTCATACCAAAGGTAGTAAATACTAGGAAATCCTAGTAAAGTACAGTTTGCTAGGTTTTATTCATACGGCCCATTGATTTCATTATATATCAAAGATTCACCATATTACGTTGAGGACTAAGGGATAGCGTTACAACGACAAAACCACTTAATAAAATTTGATGCATGTCCAATTAATGCAGCCATATTCTTCCGGATTAACACATAACTTCCGGATTAACCACCAACCAGATTAGAATCAAGATACTTAATGTGCGTCAGGTTTCCAAATATGAAACCATCTATTTTGAGTGCACTCATTGAAATTATCTTATATATTAATACGTTAACAAAAATGTTGTAATCCCTTTTGCAAACGCATTTTTACACCGATATTCGTTTGGTTTTTGTAAATGAAAGATATTTATGCGTAGGTGTGCATAACATAGAGAAAAATTTCAAAACATTTCAAAAAAATTGAGAAAATTTGAAAAATGTTAAAAAAGTTGGACATTTCCTCATATTAAAATGTGAAAATTCATATATCATGTCTCTTTTAAAACCGATTGTTGTTTGGGTTTTTGAAAATGAAAGATATTTAATCATAGATGTGCACAACATGTCATTTCCCCCTGAATAGTTTAGCGGTTGAACTCGATCACAAGTGACATTTTTCTGTGCACTCTGGGCAAACAAAAGTTCATTTTTGTTCCATAGCAAAAAAAAACGCCAAAATGTATTTTTAGCTTCTCATAGTATTAGAAAGTTATAATTATTCAAAATGCAAGGAAGTCCAAGCAAGTTTACGTATCCGTAGAATTGAGGAAGGATCAACCCAGGTGGCCCTTGAATCCCAAATTCAACAGGCGCCATTTACTCCTCCCATGAAAATAAAAATGATATTTCTTTTGCCCAAAAATCTAAGATAATTGTCGAAATGACATGTCATTCTCAAAGAGGATCCTAGATTTTAGATCGTTTTATACATGTGTGCGAGAAGGGGGGGGATATACTGGTTTATAGGGGAGGGGGTAAAGCGGGTATAAATTAATTCTTAAAGCGAGGCCCCAAAAAGTATGGGGACATTTTTAACAAAGCGGTGCAACGATGAGACTCTGTGCCCTAACTACGCTATGCAAATCAAATGGCGTAGCTTACTTCGTGCCCTAGCGCATTTGTATTTCACTTCACCGCTTTGATTTTTAAACACTTAGGGGGGCATAAGAAGAAGCCCTGCATAAAAACGGGTGTTTGCCAATCAAAGAGTGAGATTTTTCATTAGTTCGGTTTTTTCCATGTTTTTATTGGATATTTTTCATCATTTCTACATGTATTTAAACGTACGTAAGAGTACTCAAGCGCATTTGGGCGTATTTAAGCAATCCTACGCGTACTTAAGAGTACTTAATGTCATTCAATGGCATTTTATGGTATTTAAGAATTGTTTAGAGAATTTGAGAGCCCAAAAATTGGTCCAGGAGACATTTTCAGGGTGTAACTATGTGAAGCATATGGGAGTGAGGGGGATGCAGGGCGACAATTCCATACGAAATCGAACAATTTTTTGTATGATGGGTCTCCGATTTGGTTTGATCCTTTTATTAGTTTCATATTTTTGCTAAAAAATGGGATAGCCAAAATATTAGCTCATTCTGTAGACTGGTTTTCTGGCGAAGACTATCGAATTTTTCGAATTTTTTTGGAAAACACGTTAACACCATCACATTAAACCAAACACAACTTTGTAACCCGTAAATGGATTTTTGACATCAGCATATCCCTGGATAGGTATTGAAGTGCTCTATCAGAATAAATCATGATCGGATACCTCCGGGTACATTGGGTACATATTTTTTATTTTCAAATCTTCAAACGCAAAAAACTCGAATTGACGTATATTTCTTTTTTCATTTTTTTCTTCCAAAAAGTTTTGTCTTTTCATTCTGCGTCAATCTTAAAATGTAAGTCACTCGGTCCCAAGTGTCAATTTTTAGCTAAAACGCTGAAAAATCGAATTTCACCCATTTTTCGAGGGTTTTTCGCTCAAATTTGCAATTTATATGCAAACTATGCTTGCAAAAACTGTTAGAATTATCTATAAATTTAGTTTTCAATCATTTAAGACTCATATACTTGCATATGAATTGGTTAAAATTAGTTTTTCGGCCAAATACTCGTTGTAAATTCAAATAAACAGTTTTATGCTTACACCGTGTAACACACACACTCACACATGAGGAATTCCAAATGAGCGTTCTTCTGGGGGTCTAATATGACCCGACGGTACCTTTGGTTTAGCTCTATCACTTCGGAATTTTTTTTTTACTTCCACAGAGTTTTCAATTCGGAAAATAAAAAAATACGTTTTTCTGGGGCATCTTAGGTATTTTAGTCCCAATAGAAAAATGTAGCCTGGGAAAAATTAATTCGATTTGATATAAAAAACATCAAAATTGGTTGCAAAATAAGAGAGATATTGAGTTTTGAAGTAAACACATTTTGGTTTTTTTTTTATCAAAAAGTACCCGAATTTGTTCAATTTCAAAACCCAATATATCTCTTATTTTCCAACCAATTTTGATGTTTCTTATATCAAATCGAATTAATTTTTCCCAGGCTACATTTTTCTTCTGGGACTAAAATACCTAAGATGCCCCAGAAACAAGTTTTTTTTTTATTTTCCGATTTGAAAACTCTGTGAAAGCAAAAAAAAATTCCGAAGTGATAGAGCTAAACCAAAGGTACCTTCGGGTCATATTTGACCCCCAGAAGAACGCTCATTTGGAATTCCTCATGTGTGAGTGTGTGTGTTACACGGTGTAAGCATAAAACTGTTTATTTGAATTTACAACGAGTATTTGGCCGAAAAACTAATTTTAACCAATTCATATGCAAGTATATGAGTCTTAAATGATTGAAAACTAAATTTATAGATAATTCTAACAGTTTTTGCAAGCATAGTTTGCATATAAATTGCAAATTTGAGCGAAAAACCCTCGAAAAATGGGTGAAATTCGATTTTTCAGCGTTTTAGCTAAAAATTGACACTTGGGACCGAGTGACTTACATTTTAAGATTGACGCAGAATGAAAAGACAAAACTTTTTGGAAGAAAAAAATGAAAAAAGAAATATACGTCAATTCGAGTTTTTTGCGTTTGAAGATTTGAAAATAAAAAATATGTACCCAATGTACCCGGAGGTATCCGATCATGATTTATTCTGATAGAGCACTTCAATACCTATCCAGGGATATGCTGATGTCAAAAATCCATTTACGGGTTACAAAGTTGTGTTTGGTTTAATGTGATGGTGTTAACGTGTTTTCCAAAAAAAATCGAAAAATTCGATAGTCTTCGCCAGAAAACCAGTCTACAGAATGAGCTAATATTTTGGCTATCCCATTTTTTAGCAAAAATATGAAACTAATAAAAGGCTCAAACCAAATCGGAGACCCATCATACAAAAAATTGTTCGATTTCGTGTGGAATTGTCGAGGGGTGAACCAATGATGGCAATCGATAGTGTTCCCCAAAAGAGTATGGGTTAGAGGGGTCTGGGGGGAGGGTAGCTCTAATCCAAAGCCATAAAATTGGAGTCTGTGAATTTATCGAAAATTTTGGAAATTTTATCCCCCCTTGCGCATGCAGGGATTACTATAGGCTAAATAAAAAATAAATCTTCGACCCACATGTGGGATGCATCTTTAAATTTGCGGCTTAAAGAGATTCAGTGTGACTATCAATAAAATTCATTGTTTTATTTGGAAAATATCTGTTATTTTCAGTTAATATTTTTGCGATATCAGCTATTTTCAGGTGCTCTTTTCAGATAGGCTGCTATTGTCAGCCCATAGTAATCCCTGCGCGCATGTATGGTTTTATATACTTTTTATCTTAACTAGAATGCGGTCGAATCGCTCGACCGCCAGGCCCCCTAGTATGAAATGAAATTTCAAACTGCACATTGACAATGAATGTCTTGCATTTTTGAATTTTTGCTATTATTTTGGATTCAACTAAAGTCTACTCAATATATATACAGCAAGTTTCGAACTTTGTATCTATGAGTCCGAGCGATTTGTGTCATATACCATCTGAAAGGACTTTAAAAATAAGCGCAAAAAAAGTATACACACTCGAAATTTTACCAACCACAAGTGGAGATATTCAGTTTGTGATTTCATTTAATATAATTTCAATGGGCGTACACATTGAAATTGCATGCATTGCCAAAATCTATGATATCAAATGAGAAACCTCTGAACGTGGAAAAAATCGAGTTTGTGAAATGAAATTTGTGCCGAAAAAAAAGATATTTGAATTTTGTAAACAATTTTTCAGTGCATTAGTGCATTCGGTGCGTTGCGATGTGTTTTCGATAGCAAAAAAAAAACACAATTCAGCATAACAACATATTTTGTATTTTGCATTTTTCTTTTGTCACTCGATTTTTACCTCGTTCAGAGGTTTTTCATTTGATACTGATTACTTTGGATTCTCATCCAACATTTTTAACAATTTAATTTGGCTCTCTTTAATTTGTTGTAAAAATCAAATTAAATATTATTACAAGTATTTGATCCCCGGAATTAGAGTGCATGTGTGCTAAAAAATTCATTTTTCGCTGTTTTTAGGGTGACTTTTGAATAATTATTATTGATTATGCCAATATCTCGAAAAATCGAATTTTGTGGGATCTATATCCCAACCGGGTAACCGGGGCTAAGCGGCTGAGCAGAACAGTCGAGTTTTTTTTGGATTTTGTAATTTCATTTTTGCTCACAGAATTTCAACTTTATTTTGGAAATTTTATGATATCGAATTTTTGCTGAAAAATGGACCTCGGGGCTAAGCGGTACACCTTCTCTCTGAATTTCTATGGATTGCATCTTATGAATGTCATTTTTATTTATTTCCTTCGCTCTATTTCGTATGTTTTTGTGTTTAGCTTTAAGTTTCTGGAAAAAATTGATCGGAAATACAAGGGTAAAAGTGAAAGAAGAGATACTGATGCTCTTGTTCGTGCCCTTCATGCTATTGATGTTGGAATGTCTGCACGTGCTGCTGCTCGGCAATTTAATTTGCATGTAACGAAATTGAATCATCATCGAAGAAACAATATGACCACAGAAGCTACAACAACATTGATTTCGATCAATGCAGCAGCACAAACAATACAATTGACACCAAAAAGCAACGAAGAAACAAAATAAAATAGCTACAGTTGTGCCAAAACGAATCGGCCAGCGTCGTCAAACAGTTGCAACTGTGAGCGACACTCTAAGTGTCTTCTATCAAAAGTTGGACATCATCAATAGCTATCATATGATACCAGACTTGAATCGAAATTCGACCTGAGTCGGGAAATATTGAGAAAAACAGAAAAGCGTTCCGCTTAGCCCCGTCCTCCTCTATGAGATATGGCTTATTTTGGGCCATGGTTAGGGCCAATAAACCTTTTTGACGTTTTTGCAAGAATTCCTCAATTGGGGGTGTTTTAATACGTGTCTGTTTAACTGTGTAACGGTGTATGTATCACCGACCCCCACTATTTTTAAGTGTAAAATCTATTTATATTATTTTGATCCCCAAAAAGGGCATTGGAGGGGATAAAATTGTGTGGGCACCCCCATTGCTCGTTGGGAGTGTGGAGGGCAGAAATAGAATCCTCGGGCAAGATAATGGTTAGTTGTTAATACATTTGGAAGTGATGGGATAGCCCCCAGTAGTTGAAAAATGGGTTGCTAGTTTTTGACCCCGACGAGGGGAAGTTTTAGACAAGCGATTTTGAGGGTCATACTGGGAAAATTACAAATATGCATTCTCACGTAGTTTTGCAAGTAGAATTTGAATTTGATGTTTTTGGGGAAAGCCCCTCATCGGTTTTGGAAAGGGACCGAGGTGGAGGGGATTTGTATTGACAATCTGTTCAAAAATATTTTTACCTATCACGGAGAACGGCAGTTCTCCCAGTGGCGCACCAAAAAATACACTTTTGAGTGCAACACTATATATACGCGAATTTTTGGACTATGTGTTGCCGACCGATGTAATTCGTGAAATAGGCATTGGCGTGTAGCTTAGGACCAAACTAGACGAAAGCCGTTGTCAAAATGAATTTTTGTGGAACCAAAAAAAAATTCGCTTGGGGGACGTATGGGGGTGCTTTTTTCAGATTATATAGCATACCTCCTAGGGGGTAATCTTGACCACTGTTGTTGAGTGACCAATCGATAGTACTCTTCAATACCTTTCCAACGAGTGCTCAACCATCAAAATCGGTTGACCCGTTCAAAAGTTGTGTACGTTTTCCTAGAGAGGGGGGTTTTCCCTGAAAATAGCGATGGTATGTGTGTGTGTGTGTGACGTACCTTCTCTCGATCTCTGTGATGTATGACATTATTTTTAGGGAATTAGGGGGGCAGTTCAAAACCGTCGAAAATGGCCGAATTCCCTTACTCATGAGAAATTAAGCAGGGGGAGAGTGTCGGGGTGTCGATTTTTTTCAAAATTCCATAGCTCCGCTAATACATAAGCTCGGCAGATACCGCAAATGAAACGTATTGAGCTAAGCTACAAATATGTTCTCAGTATGAAAGAAATCTGTAATCAGGTTTGGTCACCACATCGAAAAAACTGAAAAATCGAAAATCGATTTTTTTGGTTTTTCGTCGTTTTGACCCCCGAACCCATTACCGTAAATTCTGAAAAATTACACTTTGGTAGTACACCTCACTACCTATCCAACGAGGGTTCAACCATAACACTCGGATCAACCGTTCTCAAGTTATAGAAGTTGGAATTTCACTCATCATTTTTCCCAAAAATTCAGTTTTGGCTTTTCACACGTATAGCGTGTCAGAGTTGACAGGTTGACACTATCAAATCATGCCAGTAATGTTTTGGCGACCGTGGTAGACCTCAATGGACCATGATCGACCATGATGGCAATTTTCGAAGATGGAATTTTCGAAGTTTTAATTTCGAACATTTAATTTTCGAACTTGTAATTTTCGAACTTGTAATTTTCGAAGATTGAATTTTCCATGATCGAATTTTCGAACATGTAATTTTCGAACTTGTAATTTTCGAACTTGTAATTTTCGAAGATGGAATTTTCGAACATGTAACTTTCGAACATGTAATTTTCGAAGATCGAATTTTGACCAGACTCTCATTTCACTATGGGAACATATATGTCTTAGCACTTTTTTGATTTGGATACTCGGTTCTGGTAGTTCTGGTGCAAAATGGCGTCGTTGTCGTTGTCGTTGTCGTTGTCGTTGTCGTTGTCGTCGTCGTTGAAGTCTGTACGTTAGTACGGAAAACTAACGAACGGAGTCTCAAATCCTTAGCAAATTGATTCAGTATTATCATCGGATGATTCCTATTGAATTTGAGCCATATTGGTAATGCCATTCTGGAGGGGCGTGCTTTCAAGTGCACGTGAGTTGGGTTTTCAGTACATTTTTACACAAAAACTGGTTTTCACATTTTTGACTCTCCTGTCCGTATTTTTCAATGAAAATTCATGCAGTTTGCGTCATTTGAAAGGTATTTAAGTCCACTTGATGTTTTACATATTCGAACAATGTATCACAGAAACAGTATTACAAAACTGGCATAGAAATTTTGGAAAAACGCTGGACTCGGTGTATTGAGCCAAAATGAGACTGTGCTGAAGAATAAAGTGCATTTTTGACAAAATTCAAGTTTTTCCATTTCTTTTCTAAGTCATTATCAATCCATGTAGTACTGATAGTCAACTCAATTTCAAATCACACATTGAATACATCATAGCAAAAGCCAAATCAAGACTAGCTTGGATCAAAAGATTTGGTCGTGATTTCAAGGATCCGTGGACCATTCGATTGCTCTTTTACACATATGTATTACCAATACTTGAATATGGTTCACAAGTTTGAACCCCTACATGAGGAGACAGACCAGAAGAATAGAATCAATCCAGAAACAATTCTTGCTTTATGCTCTACGAAAATCAAAATGGCCAAATATATTCCACCTACCAACGTATGAAAATGGGCCAATGTTACTACAACTGATCACTTTGAAAGAACGAAGAATGGTAGCTCAAATACAGTGCGCGACAACCGATTACAACCACCCATATTTTCGCTAAAATCCTGAAAAATAATTTTACATCGATGCGTTGTTGTACCATGTTTTTTTTCTTATTGATATAGAAAAATTATAGACCTCGAATGAATTGAAACAAATTAATCGTTTGGTTGTGGTGAGCAAGAAATGTGTATTGAGGCAAAAAAAAATCTAACAATGTAAGCAGTCATATTTCAGAAAATCACTGATATGACATTTTCTTCTCTTTTTTGGGAATATCTATCAAGTAGAAAATATTTGGAAAACAACAAGGAACCACCAACTACGGGTTCTAAACGTACTGTTGTACGCTCTAGTACGTGGCATTGTCTGAAAAAGAGGTGAATGTATTTATGGAATCCCAATAGGTTGTAAGTTTTGATCAATTTGGCATAAGATATTCTGAAGTTGATTTCTACTTACCCTAGGAGAATCAATCTCACTATTGGAGCGAGAGTCGCTGTCAGAACCTTCGTCTTCAGAGATAGCTGGTTCTTCTTCAAGCATGAATTTTTTTTCTGAATTTGAATCAGCATCATACAGTAAATCTGCTCGGCTTATGCTGGTTTTCTTGGATTTCTCACTTAATTCGAATACTTTTTCGACATCACCCAATCTTTGAATCATATCTGGATATATACTTGAGTATTTTCTATGCTTTGAAACTTTATGTGATGGTTGAACGGAACGAGAGAGTTTCAAAGACACTCGCATTACTGCAATCAGAATCATCGCAATACCAAATGATGACAAAGCGTACTGACTAACTTTTACAAATATAGGCAGAATGTTGAGGTATATATAAAACCGATTTTTTAATGAATCCGGTAATTTTTCAAGAGTCTGTAAAAAATTATGAAAAAATAATTAATGCGCTGAAAAGAAAATGTGAATTCTATTTTTCTATATCTGATAAGTTTTTGCTGATTATTTATTTATTGTAAGAATTTGTCCGTTCGGTTCGTCCGTAATTTTATTTCTACAGTTCGGACACTATCCGAATTGTCCATGAGAAAGTTTGGACAGTGTTCGAAGTGTCCGTAAGAGAAAGTTCGGACTAACTATCACGGCGAACGGCAGTTCTCCCAGTGGCGCACCAAAAAATACACTTTTGAGTGCAACACTATATATACGCGAGTTTTCGGATTCTGTGTTGCCGACCGATGTGATTCGTGGAATAGGTATTGGCGTGTAGCTTAGGACCAAACTAAACGAAAGCCGTCGTCAAAATGAATTGTTGTGGAACCAAAACAAAATTCGCTTGGGGGACAGACATATAGGGGTGTTTTTTCAGATTATCTAGCATATCTCCTGGTGGGTAACTTTGACCACTGTCTTTGAGTGATCAATCGATAGTAATCCTCAAAACCTTTACAACGAGTGCTCAACCATCAAAATCGATTGACGCGTACAAAAGTTGTGTATCTTTTCCCAGAAAGGGAGGTCCCCCCCTGAAAATAGCGTTGGTATGCATGTATGTATGTATGTGTGTGTGTTTGTGTGTGACTTTGTACCTTGTCTGTGACTTTGTACCTTGTCTGTGATGTATGACATTGTTTTTGAGGGGTCTGAGGGGCAGTTCAAAACCGTCGAGAACGGCCGAATTTCCTTACATATAAGAAAATCAGGGTGTCGATTTTTTTCAAAATTTGCGCCAGTGCGAGTACCGAATTCATCTCGATATCTTCAACGGTCTTTGAATCAAATTGATTTTCTCCAATTTTAATGAGAAACTGTCAATTTCACCCCATTTTATAACATTTCAACTACTACTTCCCATAAAAACACTCTTTTGGTTGCTTATCTTTTGCATATCCAAAAGGTACTTTTTCGAGAAAATTGAGGATTTTCATGAATTTCATTGATTTTTTTCAATATATTTCATACTATTTCAAACATTTTCATCTAATTGTTTTTCTTGAATTTTCAAAATGGTGACGCCCAGAATGCATCTTTCGAATGGTTCAAAATTGTTGAATGTCTATTGGAAAATGCGTCCAAGAGAGAATAATCACAGTGGACGGCAGTCCACACGAGTGACCAAAGCACCTTTAGTGCGAAAAGTCTACTCAGTATATATACAGCAAGTTTCGAACTTTGTATCTATGAGTCCGAGCGATTTGTCATATACCATCTGAAAGGTCCTCAAAAATTAGCCCAAAAAAAGTATACACACTCGAAATTTTACCAACCACAAATGGAGATATCGCGGTGGGAAAATTTCGGCTAATTTTTTATGATTCTACGCGTTAATACGAATCCAACAACACCCCAACCATTAAAATCGGACCACACGTTGAAAAGTTATGGCCATTTGAATTTTATTCGTGGCGCCTCCATCTATCAATTTATAATATTTTTTGGGTATGTATGTATGTATCAACTGAAAAACCTCTTGGCGCCATAGGTAGTGTTGTCAACGAACAATAAAACGAGATCCACGAACAACGAGAAAAAAGGTAAAAAAAGACATTTTTCGCAAAGTCCGAATTTTCAAGTGCCATGATATCGATAGGAATGAACCCAAGGATTCATTTGAGGCCAAGAAATACCCAAAAAAATGTTCGCGAACACCAATTTTGGCCGAAAATCCAATCCACGAACACATGTTCGCGAACAAACTGTTCGTGATTAGATTTTCGGCCAAAATGGGGGTTCGCGAACATTTTTTTAAATATTTCTTGGCCTCAAATGAATCCTTGGGCTCATTCCAATCGATATCGTGCCACTTCAAAATTCAGACTTTGCGGAAAATTTCTTTTTTTACCTTTTTTCTCGTTGTTCGTGGATCTCGTTTTTTTGTTCGTTGACAACACTAGCCATAGGTTCTGACACTGC
The DNA here is from genome assembly GCA_030463065.1 of Aphidoletes aphidimyza. Taxonomy (NCBI): domain Eukaryota; kingdom Metazoa; phylum Arthropoda; class Insecta; order Diptera; family Cecidomyiidae; genus Aphidoletes; species Aphidoletes aphidimyza. The sequence goes on along the minus strand of CM059996.1, from coordinate 27,937,675 downwards.
CGAATTAAGGGGGGGGTCATGGCCGAAAATGCGACAGGGGTCCCAAAAAAAAACGATTCTATCTAGTGTAAGAAAAAGGGGTTTTTGGTTCCCCTCAAATCAAAAAGGGCTACTTGTGCGTGGAATTTTAAAGTCCATTCTATCTAGTGTAAAGCCGTTTCAAAACCCATTCTCTAGTGTAAGCTGGGTCTCAGAAAAGTGAGGACCTAAAAAAAAAAGGCCTCAACTCCGAAAATTCATAGAGGGTCCACGAATTCACAGGGGGTCCGAAAAGTTAAGGGGGGGAGGTCATCTGAGACCTTGGAGGCTATGTCAGAACCTATGCTTGGCGCGGTAAAAACTCGTGTCGCAAGCGAAAGCGGTGCACAAAATTACTGATATCAATTTTGTGACGCGGCTAGCGGATTATATTTATTTTCATGGATAACATTTTAGCCAAATATTTCAACAGCGGAATTTAAATATTAACAACTTTTAAATCGATTAAAATTGAAATAACCCGCTAGCCGCGTCACAAAATTATTGGAACAATCGTAAAAACCCTGAAAACGTGAATTATAGAAGTTTTTTTTTGTATTATTTAACACATTTTCATGAAATATCCAATTTTGGGGCTTCATATTCGATTTAATTGTGGAACATGTTTTTGAAGCATATTGCAATGAAAGAGAATCGTGAATTTCAAATCAGAAAGCTTTGAAACTGCAATTTAAATACATTTTTGCTTATTGTTTGAGCATAATTTCAGGAAAAATAGCATTTTTTGCCATTTTTAGGGTGTTTTTTCACTCCCGACCTCAATATCTCGAAAAAACGAATTTTCCAAGATATGACGCATATGCAGCATTTTTCACCTATTATTACCCTAGAATCGTGGAAATTATGAAAAAAAAATTCGGCGGAAATTTTGAGATAGAAATTTTGTGTCAGACCGATTAGCAACTTTTCAGTTTTTGGCAAAAAAATTCCCAACAACGAATTATTTTTTGATAATGTCATAACTTTTGAACGAATCAACCGATTTTGATGATATAGATATCGTTGGATTTGTATTTAAAATTAGAATCGAACTAAAACATATTACAAGGGATTTTGATGAGTTTTCGATTCGTTATGGGGGAAAAACTAGAATTTTTCTCACTTTTTCAAACCTCCATATCAGGGGTCATCAGAGCTCAAATTTCGAATTTTTGTACTTCACACAATAAGTCTCAATGGGACAACGTTGACTATGTTGCCACATGGACGTTTACGACCGCGTTTCTTTTTATGCTTTCTGATATTCTGGATGCAAACCATATATCGTAAACAAATATTCCATGTTTACAAACCTCAATTGTGTGTGTTCTTTGTATTGAAATATTTTTGTGCTAAATGCATTTACGCTATGAATATTGACAAAAATTGTAATGATTAATGTGAAAGACACAAAAAAAATAATAAAATACACTGCCATTTGGGCATAAATGTCACGAGAGCTTAATATGAACGATCTCTATTCCCGAATATTTTAACGAAGTGGACTTAGCAGTTCACGGAATATTGTCATATAAGCATAGGTCGTAATTAGTATCTGATCAATAGTTTGCTCGGCATGTAGCCGGCCTCCGCTTCGCTTCGGCCGGCGTGCTTCATTCTTTCCCCCAAAATAAATCACATTTTCAGAGCCTCATACAGCTCTAATGGGTGAGGATATCTTGGACCTCAAAACGTTTTCTTGAAGGGGGCCTCAAGTTACGTCACCTCTGAGAATTTGAACAGGATCGACTTCATCGTTCTCGGGACTTTATCATTCAAAACAAGGTCGAAAGAGGGATGAACATTTGTATGGGGGATCTCCGTTCGGGTCGATGGGTTCGTTGGAGCGTATGCCCTGGTGTTTGAACCTTCACCGTTCGGCTCACAGTCCTATGATTTTGATTAAACTCCACAGGAATGTAGCATTTGTTTAGCCTGATCCAATAATATATCGCTTGATACCCTAGCGACCTTGTGAATGGTACTTTTGGCCCACCGTGCAAAAAGTGTCATTTTGTATGGGAGGTACCCGAAGGAGGTGTCGCATCTATGGGGTTGTGAGAACAAACTTGGAGAGGAGCGAAAATTAACCCCCGATGCCAAATTTGGACCCAATCTATACAGCCGTTCTCGATATATTGGCATTTTTATGTAACAAATATCACATTTTCGGAGCCTCGTACAGCTCTAACGGATGGGGATATCTCTGATGCCCAAACGGTTTCTTGAAGGGGGCCTCAAGTTACGTCACCTGTGAGAATTTGAACAGGATCGACTTCACCGTTCTCGAGACTTTGTCATTCAAATCAAGGTCCAAAGAGGGATGAACATTTGTATGGGGGATCTCCGTTCGGGTCAATGGGTTCGTTGGAGCGTATGCCCTGGTGTTTGAACCTTCACCGTTCAGCTCACAGTCCTATGATATTGATTAAACTCCACAGGAATGTAGCATATGTTTAGCCTGATCCAAAAACATATCGCTTGAGAGCCTCATACAGCTCAAACGGGTGTGGACATCTCTTCGACCTAAACTATTTATTGAGAGGGGACCTCAAGTTCTGTTACCTGTGAGAATTTGAACGGAATCGACTTCGCCGTTCTCGAGATATTGTCATTCAAAACAAGGTCCAAAAAGGGGGAAAATTTGTATGTGAGGTACCCAAAGGGGGGCTCAGACCGTCCCCAAAATTCACGTGGTGCGTCGCAGGCCGATTTTATGGATCCTCCGAAATTTTGAACGAAATCGGTCTACCCGTTCTTGAGTTACAGGGTGGTCAAACAAACACACAAAAAAAAAAAACACGATACATATGCTTATATATTCACGTTGTTCATATTAAGCAAAATGTCGAAACCTCCTAGAATTCCATTTTTACAGGAATCAATAATTGTTTGTAGATAGAAAAAATCCATTTCGCATTGTAAATTCTCATTTCGCAAGCCAATGAAAACAAATACGCAGTTGTGCAGTGCATTCAACGTATAAACATACGGTAGACCAGTGGCATTTCACCATCCCGCGTTCGCTTCCCATTATCATATTTATATGTATGTTTACAAACCAAAAAAAAAAGAAAAAAACTCTTATGCTCGCCACTAAATTGATATCAATCATTTTTTACCAAAAAAAATAATAGAATGAACTGAAAAAAAAAATATGATAATGGGAATCGTACGCAGGATGGTGAAATGCCAGTTGTCCACCGTATGTTTATACGTTGAATGCACAACAATTCAATTCAATACAAAGAACACACACACAATTGAGGTTATGTTATTTGTTAACATGCAATTTCATTAGACGTAAATTGATATTTTACGTATTTCGTAAAAAAACTTAAGATTTTCTAATTGATATACAAAATACGACCAAATACATAAAAATTGATGAAAATAACGAAAATAATATTTTTAAAATTAAATTCTCATTGCAAAATAAAATCACAAACATTTTATTGTCTTCAGTCAATGTAAATTTTGAGTTGTTTTTAAGCATTTTTATACAGAAAGTATTTGTTGGCGATATATGGTTTGTGCCCATGGTATAAAAGCTTCAGAAAGTTTGTTCCAGTGTCGTAAAAGAAGAAAGAGACGGTGATATCTTATTCAATGGTTGCCACGGACCCATAAAAGGCAATGTTAATACGGGTTTGAGACTTGCCGCAAGTTGTACTTTTTTCGGCTCCACTTTCCAAGACCTTTCCAATGATACTCAGCTCATTTTGATCGGTAATATGGTTTGAAAGTTCGAAACTGCGTGTATATATAGGCTTGTGGCATTACACTAATATGCATGCATAGTAGTTGCTTGAGTCACTCGCGTGGACTACCGTCCACAGTGATGTATGTATGTATTTATGTATGTTCGTACCATCTCCCGATTTTTTTCAAACTTTTAGGGATTGTGGCCTTTAAAGGCCAAAAAGTGACCACCACGGCCACAGCCACTGTGGCCGAACTACTTGATATTTCTCAGACATACGCATATCGTTGGAAAGGTATTGAGATAAGCTTCCAAATGACACCCATTTGAATTTTAAATTTTCAAGTTGGTAGGCCATTCTTGGCCAAAAACTGAAGAACGGCCACTTTTCGGCCATTTTTTCTCCACATTTTGGCCATTTTGCCCCAAGACTTTTGATTCATATTCTCAGGGTTATTGGCCCTTACCCTGGTCTAAAATAAGCCATATCGCATATATCCCACAAAATTCGTTTTTTCGAGATATTGGCATATTTATTCAAAAGTCACCCTAAAAACAGCGAAAAATTCATTTTTTGGCACATATGCACCCAATTTTGGGGATCAAAAACTTGTAATAATATTTAATTTGATTTTTACAGCAAATTAAAGGGAGCCAAAATAAATTTTCATCCGAAGAATCAGTATTTTCAATAAATTTTCACTCGTATAATGCAAAATAATAGCAAAAATTCGAAAATGCAAGACATTCATTGTCAATATTCAGTTTGTGGTTTCATTTAATATAATTTCAATGAGCGCACACATTGAAATTGCATGCATTGCCAAAATCTATGATATCAAATGAAAAACCTTTGAACGAGGTAAAAATCGAGTGACAAAAGCAAAATGCAATAAATTGAATTACATTCGTAATCTTGACTTTTCCGCATTGATATGAAATTTGATTTTTCTCTTGTTCAATTAAAATCATCGAATATTCAGAGCAAAAGTATTGGTTTTGTCACGAAAACGGGGAAAATGTTCTTTTTTCATACAATGAACTGTATTTGGGCAATGTATGTGACATGGTTCATATCGGCCGGAGATGGCTTCTGCAATATGGCTAATGTTTAACACAAAACATCGTGTGACAAAATAAATTTTGCGATTTGAGACTCCTTTCTTGAGATATATTCATATCAAACTTCGATTTTCTAAGAATTTCGTACATTTTCACAACTATTCATATATCATGAATTTTTAACATGAAGATATATTTTGAGCATTGTTCGGATATGTAAAACATCAAGAGGACTTCAATATCTTTCAAACGACGCAAACTGCATGAATTTTCATTGAAATATGCGGCCAGGAGAGTCAAAAATGCGAAAATCAGTTTTTGTGTAAAAATGTACTGAAAACCCGACTCGTGTGCACTTGAATGCACATATCTCTGGAACGGCTATACCAATATGGCTCAAATTAAATAGGAAACCTCCGGTGACAATACTGTGCAATTTAAGAATCCATTTGTGAGTCATTTTCATTTTTTACAATTCAATTTTCTGAGAATATTCTAAAAATTTCGTACATTTTCACACGTGTTCACATTTCATGATTTTTCAGCATGAAGAAACATTTTATGCACTTTTTGAATACGTAAAACGCTTGAATACCATTCAAATGACGCAAGCAGCATGAATTTTCGTTGAAAAATACGGTCAGGAGAGTCAAAAATGTGAAAATCAGTTTTTGTGTATAAATGTACTGAAAACCCGACTCACGTGCACTTGAATGCACATATCTCTGGAACGGCTAGACCGATATGGCTCAAATTCAATAGTAAACATCCGGTAATAATTCTGAACAAATTTGCTTTTGACACTTTGGGATTTGAGGCTCCGTTCGAGAGTTATCGTGCTAATGTACAGACTTCGACGACGACGACGCCATTTTGCACCGGAGCTACCAGAACCGAGTATCCAAATAAAAAAAGTGAAAATCAAGATTTGTTCCCATGGTCAAAATTTGACTCTGGTCAAAATTTGAGCCCGATCGGAGTTCATTTACTCAAGCAATGTGGAGTTGAATTTTTGAGGCAAAACCAATACTTTTCCTAAGCACATTTCATGTGCGGAAAAGTAAAATATAAAATTTGTGAGCTCTAATGCACTGAAAAATTGTTTACAAAACTTCAAATAACTTTTTTTCGGCACAAATTTCATATCACAAATTTTGTATTTTGCATTTTGCTTTTGTCACTCGATTTTTACCTCGTTCAGAGGTTTTTCATTTGATATATGATAACGTTTCCGATGGAAATTTTTTCAATGTCAAAAACTTTGGTAAAACGGCTGAATTCAGGATTGTGCCCGTATACTTTTTGACTGAGGTCAGGAACACGCATCTAAAATATTGCCAAGGAATTTAAAGTCATCCTGTATACAAAATGTACATATTCATTTAAAATCAATATTTGCTAGCACTGATAAGTTAACCTTTTCCGCCTTTCATGTTTATTATTGGATTCGAACTTATATACGGCATCTGTATATCCAGTGTAAGTAGTGGAGAAGAATTGGTATAATCGTTATAGGCCTTTCCGGCACTTCGATATATTGGGTTCGCTTCATCAAGAATTCTTTGTTTGCCTCCGTTGATCATTTTCTCCTGGTTCGCAATTTATTCAGCATATTTTTCAAATTAATAAGTTGTGGGTTGGACCATTTCTCAAGTCAAAATATCACCACTTTCGAAGTGGTCAGACCGCTTCACTTGACCACTTCGCTTTGATGCTGTATTCGTATCGTTGCTGCTTGCGAATATGAAACAAAAGAAATGTCTCGTTCTTTCTTTTGGTCCTTATTCGCTAAACACCCCCATACGTCCCCCAAGCGAAATTTTTTTTGGTTCCACAAAAATTCATTTTGACGACGGCTTTCGTTTAGTTTGGTCCTAAGCTACACGCCAATGCCTATTCCACGAATGACATCGGTCGGCAACACAGAATCCGAAAACTCGCGTATATATAGTGTTGCACTCAAAAGTGAATTTTTTGGTGCGCCACTGGGAGAACTGCCGTTCTCCGTGAAATTTATTTTCTGCCGTGATACAATTCACGTTTTCGTTCGGGACTTGCACTGACGCACACTAGTTCGAATTTCAATTGATGCCACCATGGAAAGGTTGTTTAATTATTTGAAAAGCGTTAAACCAAAAAAATATAATTCAACAGCGCCACGTAAAATGTGATATCAGTCATTTTGAGGGCAGAATATTTGGGTGCGCCACTCTGTTTATACCTCGTTCAGAGATTTTTTCAACTTATATCAGTAGTTTTGTAAAGTTATTTTGAAAAAAAAACTTAAAAATAATAACTTTTCGAGATATATCGTCATATTCTGTTCAACTCCATCGATCGAATTGCAAATTTTGAGAACCTTTGAAGTACATACGGCGAAGATATGACAAAATTAGCCAAAATTTCGATTTTGAAGTTTTTGGTTTTTTTTACTTGCAATCCAAATTTTCCTCCAAATCGCGTCAATATGCCCCAATTGAAAGCCAATTCTAATGTATATCGATTGTGATATATGAGTTGCGAGCATGTTATGTCATCCTATTTAGTATTATATCACAACTTGATTTGATTGTGTCAACTCTGAAGCACATATATCCAAAACCCAATTTTTGCGAAAAATGATGAGTGAAATTACAACTACCATAACATAGGAACGGTTGATCCTATTTTGATGGTTGAACCCTCGTTGGATAGGTATTGAGGTGTACTACCAAAGTGTAGTTTTTCAGAATTTTAGAAAATGGGTACGGGGGTCAAAATGACGAAAAACCAAAAAAATCGAATTCCGATTTTTCGGTTTTTTCGATGTGGTGACCAAACCCGATTATAGATTTCTTTCATTACAAAGACTTATTTGAAGCCTAGCTCAATACTTTCCATTTGCGGTATCTGCCGATTTTCTACCTTGTGTATTAGTGAAGCTATGGAATTTTGAAAAAAATCGACTCCTCGACACTCTCCCCCTGCTTATTTTCTTATATGTAAAGAAATTCGGCCATTCTCGACGGTTTTGAACTGCTCCCCAGACTCCCTAAAAATAATGTTATACATCACAGAAATCGAGAGAAGGTACAAAGTCACACATAAACACACAAACATACCAAAAGACCTGCCGTTCTCCGTGATTTCATTGTTTTATTAGATTGCTGTTCGAAATGCCTCACGTTTCAAGTGCGTTTCATCTTCGATTATCTGGACCCGCCAAAAGGCGGAGTGTTATTCCAGTCTGCTCCACATTGTAAGAGCTAGCTCGATGAACATTTATTCGACAGAAACTGTTCGTCTAGTTCCTTGGTGTTGAGTGTCCATTAAAATTCGATTAAGTTTTTGACATTTTGAATGATTTTTCATCTTTGTGTCATTCAGTGTTTTCCAATATTCAGCTCATAGATTGCTGTTGTTGTTATTCCGAATGGCTGTTTTTTTCACGCAACGTACATGGTCGCGATACAAAGCGTACAATAATTGTAATACAAGTACCACCAACATTCCGTAGACAGCATTCACGCCATTATGAAGGACCTCAATATGATCCTCCAATACGATATTATTATTAATTTGTCCATTTTTTTTCACTTTCTTTGATATTCTCAACCTGCGAATTCAGTCTTTCTCTGAGTAGCGCTCACTTATGAATGCTTGTTCGATCATTCATGAATATTCTCATTATTATCCAAATTACTTGAATTGCCAACTAGAGGATTTCATACGAATCATTGCATCAACACTAATAGCGATAAATAATAATCAAATTAAATCGTGTTTGCAGAATTTGTTTGGAAATGACTTTCATTCTTTGTATACAGTTAAAAAATGTTCTGGATGTATACAGTTAAAAAATCTCGGTTGCAAGCATAAATTATGCCGCATAATAAACAAAATTTTCAGCGCACGTCTTAGCGAATATATATAGCCAAATTTTATTCGCCGAATTTTGTAAGAGCGCGGCAAATTTTTGCTTAAAGTTTGAGCCTAATTTGAGAGAAAAATCCATTTTAGGCGGTTTTCAGGGTGTATTTTTAATCCCGACCTCAATAACTCGAAAAAACGAATTTTCCCAGATATAACAAATATGCAGCATTTTTCACCTTTTATTACCCTAGAATCGTGGAAATTATGATAAAAAAGTTCGGAGAAAATTTTGAGATAGAGTTATGTGTCAGACTGATTAGCAACTTTTCAGTTTTTGGCAAAAAAAAATCCAATTGGTTTTTTGGTCAGTATTTTTCAAACTGCTGTTTGCAGATTTGCAGTTTGAAAGCCGACCTCAATACCTTTCAAATGATATCCATATCGTTTCTGTATGTGTTGTGGTTGAGGCACAGTGACTGATGGGAGGGGGGTCAGTTTTTCAAGTTCCCTGGACATAGGGGTCCCAAGATCGAAAAATTGTAAAACAACAATTTCTTAGTTTTACCATCTTACTAACTGCCGTGAGTTTCGGCGAAATCAATTCAATATACATACGAACAAACATACGCCCCTTTTCATAATTATTAAGGGGGTGGGGGTAAAATTTTGATATTGTAATAACTTTTGACCGAGGCAACTGATTTTGATGATATGAGTATCGTTAGATTTGCATTCAAAATTAGAATCGAATTGATGCGTATTACAACAGGTTAAAATGAGTTCTCGATCCTTTATGGATAATCTGAAATCACTTTTCCATACATTCATATGAAATGGTCAAATTTTTATATTCTTTTCGCCTCTACTTTCCAAGACCTTTCCAATTATACTCAGCTCATTTTGATCGGTAATCTATAAGGGAGATGCTCTAGTTGCGGGACAGCCCCAGTTGCGGGACAGCTCCAGTTGCGGGACAGTCAATTTTTTCCATGTTGTAATACGAATATGGCCATTTTGGCAACTGTCAAAATTGTCTTTCGACTTTAGCTAGTTTTTGGTAAAACACCGAAGTGAAAAGTCACACTGCTTGTGTTAGTTCCAAACATTACATTTTTTTTGAACCATAATTTTTTCAAGTGAATCGACTGAAAAAGGTTAGATGAATGCATATATATGTAGCATTTGAAGTATACTCTAGTGGAAATAAATGGCTGTTTTGACGTTATGTTATCGTTCATGGGCGTACGCAGGGGGTGGCACAGGGGGCCGTGGCCCCTACCTTAGTCTGATAGTCGAAAATGTCCTCGTTTTTTGCTTCGGTGGGAATTTTTTAAAATAGCCACGTTGAAAAACGAGGACATTTTTTAGAGGATTCATGAGTTGTTTCTGCACATTTAAGCAAAAACTTTGAAAAACGAGGACATTTTTAGAGGTTTAATGAGTTTTTCTGAAAATTGACCAAATAACTTGAAAAACGAGGACATTTTGAAAGCATATATGAGTTTTTCATAAAAAAAATTAGCCAAAAACTTGAAAAACGAGGACATTTTGGAAGATTTTATACGTTTTTTACTGAAAATTTAAGCAACATTTAAGCAAAAAATTGACAAAAGAGGACATTTTGAGAGGATTCATAAGTTTTTTATTTCAAATTTGATATTTATTCATTTAATATTTTTTTTTATTTTTGCTTGAACAATATCGTATTAACCTAAATTCACAATTGATTGCTCAAAAGCTAGAAATTATTAGTAATATTGCGTCCAAGTTTGGGAAAGATGTTTATTTTACACTGTCGACTGTTGGTTATGTAGCCACGAGAAAAGTGTCTTTCAATCACACTCGGCAGCAACAAAATCTATATTCATCATATGTGTGAATCTTATTGCAAAACGACTTTTTGAACGACAGACCCAGGTTCTAACCAATCATTCGAAAACTTTTCTGATTATTTGAAAAACTCGCTGATTATTCCATACTTAGACTCGATGTCTCATTTGTTAGAAGATCAATTCTCCGACAGTAATTTGCCAGCTTTTGCTTTACTCTCGCTTCATTTATATGACATGCTGAAAGCCAGCGTATCAACGACGTTTCAATTTCAATTTTCACAATTTAGATCTGGAGAGTGAATGTATGTTGAGCGTTCAACGAGAAATGGTAAATCAAAACAAAAAAATCTACGGGAAAAACTATTGAATGATTTTCTGTGGATCCAAGAACATTAGTTTCTTGAAATAATATACATTAAAAACTAATGTGCGCGAATTTCACAGAAAAATGTCCTCGTTTTTTCATTAAATTCGTTCTCGCTGCCCCTTAGAAAATTCCTGCGTACGCCCATGTTATCTTTATGCTCACGCTCATTTACACTAAATTCTAACGAAAAAGAGCATGAACTATTTCTTTGCATTTTTCAAGACATACAATATTCACGCTGTATTTTTGCCGAAATTACGCACTAGAGTGGGCTCAGTAGTGTAGCTACTAACATCGACTCAGTAGCGTAGCTGTAGCGTGAGAATGTATTGATGCCATTACATCGCATATATAACAGCGTGGACTTCAGTCAGGACTGAATGATAACAATTCACATGTAACGGCTTGTGAACCCCATACAAAACACAGTGCTTCGGCTCTCATCACAATCCACACGCCATTTCTTGTAGATTCGTTCGGCACAGTGACGAGAGTTGACCACGTAAAAGTTCGGATTTGCCCGGAATTTTAACCATAATTCGTTCAATTTTTTTCTATAGTTCTGTATATTTTTATATTGAACATCTTCAAATCGCAAATATTGAAAATTCAGCCGATCTTACAGATACTCTATAACAAATATGCTCACAATGGCGAAAAATGATATAATAATCGAATATTTGTGTTTTAAATATTCATATTTGCCACATTGAGAGTGAAAGAAAACAAATTTAATAAATAATAATATTTAATAAACAAATCTCAAATTCAAGATGGTCTCCGCTGATATGGTCAACATTCGGTAGCATCAGTGGAAACAACGAGTGATGACGATTGAAGCAATGATGAATTGGACACACAATGAAATATGAAATATGTGTTGAATATACAATTATACATATATAAATCTATTTCTCGTTGGTTTTTTTTTCACATATTAAATAAAAAAATATTACGTACGCCGTATGTTATTACGTGAATTTTTCATTCATTAAAATTTTTTCAAATTTTTGCCCGGATTCTGAACTCAAGCTTGCCCGGATATTTGCCCGGATTTTGAAAGAAAATGCCCGGCGGAAATGTTGCAAAAAATAAATGGAATGCTTATTCTATGGAATTCTTCCGATTTTTCTCGAATTTTCTAGAATGTTCCATGAGAAAAATCGACAGAAGGCCATAGAAAATTCTAGAATATTCAAGAAAAATAAACAGAAAACCCAAGTAAACTATGGTACATTCCAGAACTTCTAGAAAATTAAACAAAAATTGAAAGAATTCCATAAAACCCCGCGAAGCTGGATGTCATCTATAGATGTCATGCTAGTATACTAGCTGATTTAAAAGTTCGAAATTTCGGGTATATATAGGCTTGTGGCATTGCACTAATATGCAAGAGTAGTTGCTTGCGACACTCGCGTGCACTACCGTCCACAGTGATGCAGACGACTTTGACGACACCATTTTGCACCGAAGGTTCTGGGAACCGAGTATCCAAATCAAGTACTAAGACAGATTTGTTCCCATAGTGAACTGAGATGCTGGTCAAAATTTGAGCCAGTCAAAATTTTGATTATTTACTAAAGCGCAGTGGAGTTCTACAGACTGCGTCACACCCAAATGCCTCCCGACAGGCGGATCCGAATAATTTGCCGGATAGCAGCTTACTACGGGGGCTGGTAAAAATCATCGGCGCTGACTATGGAATTTACAATTCTTTTTAGTACCAATGCTGAATACTGCGGACCGCTTGGTATAAGCCCTGAGATTACGTGGAATACGTGTTATCATATAGCTTGAGACCCAACCAAACGACATCTGACGTTAAAATAAATTTTCATGGAACCAAAAAACATTTCGCAAGGGGGACGGATGAGGCTGTTCTTTTTAGATTGTGTAGCATACGCCCCGGAGGGTAATCTTAACCACTATTGTTGATTGACCAATCGATAGTACTCTTCAATACCTTTCCAAAAGTTGTGTACATTTTCCTAGAATGGGGGTGACCTTGTACCTTGTACCCCTTGACTCGATCTCTATGATGTATGACAATATTTTTAGGGGGTTTGAGGGGCAGTTTAAAAACGAGAACGGCCAAATTTCCTTACTTCAAATTCCGAAATTAAGCAGGGGGAGAGTGTCGAGGTGTCGATGAGTGGAATTCTCGACGAAAAACCCTAGCAAATTTAATGAATTTTTTCAAAACCTATCACAGTGGACGGCAGTCCACACGAGTGACGAAAGCACCTCTAGTGCGAAAAGTCTACTCAGTCAGTATATATACAGCAAGTTTCGAACTTTGTATCTATGAGTCCGAGCGATTTGTGTCATATACCATCTGAAAGGTCTTTGAAAATTAGCGCAAAAAAAGTATACACACTCGAAATTTTATCAACCACAAGTGGAGATATCGCGGTGGAAAAATTTCGGCTAATTTTCAGCCATAACCCGGGTAAAAATAGATTAAATATTTTTGAACCTGATATTCTATGATTCTACGCGTGAATACGAATCCAACAACATCCAAACCATTAAAATCGGACCATACGTTGAAAAGTTATGGCCATTTGAATTTTATTCGTGGCGCCTCCATCTATCAATTTATAATATTTTTTGGGTATGTATGTATGTATGTATGTATGTATGTTCGTACCATCTCCCGATTTTTTTCAAACTTTCAGGGATTGTAGTACATGAAAAACTAAGCAACTTTTGTTCTGGAAGTTTTTGATTTGGCCGCCATCTTGGCCGTGGCCGGCCTCTAGAGGCCAAAAAGTGACCACCACGGCCACAGCCACTGTGGCCGAACCACTTGATATTTCTCAGACATACGCATATCGTTGGAAAGGTATTGAGATAAGCTTCCAAATGACACCCACTTGAATTTTAAATTTTCAAGTTGGTAGGCCATTCTTGGCCAAAAACTGAAATACGGCCACTTTTTGGAGATTTTTTCTCCACTTTTTGGTCATTTGCTCGAAAATGACCCAAGACTTTTGATTCATATTTTCAGGGTTATTGGCCCTAACCCTGGTCTAAAATAAGCCATATCGCATATATCCCACAAAATTCGTTTTTTCGAGATATTGACATATTTATTCAAAATTCACCATAAAAACACCGAAAAATGCATTTTTTGGCACATATGCACTAATTTCGGGGATCAAATACTTGTAATAATATTTAATTCGATTTTTACAGCAAATTAAAGGGAGCCAAATAAAATTTTCATCCAAGTAATCAGTATTTTCAATAAATGTTCACTCGTACAATGCAAAATAATAGCAAAAATTCGAAAATGCAAGACATTCATTGTCAATATTCAGTTTGTGGTTTCATTTAATATAATTTCAATGAGCGCACACATTGAAATTGCATGCATTGCCAAAATCTATGATATCAAATGAAAAACCTCTGAACGAGGTAAAAATCGAGTGACAAAAGCAAAATGCAAAATACAAAATTTGTGATATGAAATTTGTGCCGAAAAAAAGTTATTTGAATTTTGTAAACAATTTTTCAGTGCATTAGTGCGTTCGGTGCGTTGCTGAAATTGTGTTTTTTTTCCTATCGAAAACACATCACAACACACCGAACGCACCGAACGCACCGAACGCACTAATGCACTGAAAAATTGTTTACAAAATTCAAATAACTTTTTTTCGGCACAAATTTCATATCACAAATTTTGTATTTTGCATTTTGCTTTTGTCACTCGATTTTTACCTCGTTCAGAGGTTTTTCATTTGATTCTATCTAGTGTAAACTGGGTCTCAGAAAAGTTGTAGACCTAAAAGAAAGGTCATCAACTCTGAAAATTCATCGAGTGTCCGAGAATTCACAAACTTAAGGGTCTGGAAAAGGGGGGGGGTCCTTTGAGGGAACCTTGGAGGCTATTAAAACCAACTTTGGCGAAGAAACGCTGTATGGTGCAGACCATTAACATTAACATTATGTCAGAACCTATGAATATTTTAATTAATAAATCTTAATATCGATTTTTTCACAAAATGGTGAAAAATCATATCTATCAAAAAACAAAGAATTATAAAAAGAATGCAAAATTACTCACAATATCAAACCAAAGCATTGGAATTACAAAGTTCGAGAAATGTTCCACATTTGCCATATTGCTCACATCACGCATTGCCATATTTATTTGGAATTTCACACTAAGCTCCAGTGGTAGGCCTGATGTCTAATATTAAATATTACATGTATGTACATCGTTTTCATTATGTGAACACGTGCCCAACCCAATTTCTCGAAAAAAAAGAGTTCCTCGAAAATATGTTCTGATTTATTTCGATTTGTTAAAGTGGTTCGCCCGCAAGTCTTGCCCACAAGTTGTGGACCACAACTGATCATCATTCAGTATAACATTTTTCTATACACACATCAATATAGCCTTGATACACACATCCATGTCATTCATAAAATTGTCGAGGAACCGTTTATTTTTCGGGAAATCGAGGGGGAATCTGTGAGACCATTGTTTTTAATTTTGATAAACTTACTGGTTGTATGTAGAAATAAGTTTCATGTTGGCTGCGGTTCGGTTTCATCCCGGTTACATGTTCTCCAACTCGTTCATCTGTATCCAGAAAATGTGGATAACTCAGTGCAATTGGAAAACCATAATAACAGGGGCTTATATCAAGTAGTCCTGCTGGTAGACAACCTAAATAAAAAATCAATATGAATAGTTTTTTATTGAAAAATAAATTGAAAACATTAATAATCCCAATGCGCAAACACCAAATGGACCTGTGCCGGGTCCAGACACAATAGGTATGAAGCATTCGTTCCTTTGAAAACTCATTGTGCACAGTCTGGCACAATATAAAATTTATTTAAAAACAGACTATACACAATACATACACTATAATTCATGAAAAATAATACACAATTGTGCACAAGTTGTGTCTGATACGTGTACAGGGGTGGGTCAAATTATTTTGCGATTTTTTACCTACTAGTGGTGTTCTACGGACCATAATAAGAAACTTATGCCAATAGCTCTATCACGAATTTCGAGTCTCCGGATTTTTTTGGGTAGGTATTTTTTGTGAAAAATCGCTATTTGGCCTAGAAAGAATGTTAAAAAGCCAAAAGATATTTTTTTCATGTGTGTATATGGAGGGTTTTCAGGGTCTATGAATCCATTTATGACGTTTATTTTTATTTCTGACGATCGCCAGAGGTCCCTTCCCTACAATTTTTGGGTTTTTCGTTATTTTATGGTGCATGATTTTTACCTCGTGATTCCTTTGAAATGGTAAGGTAATTTTTTTTTGATGTCTGAAGAAGAGTTGTATTTAGAAACAAGACGAAAAATATTGCCAAATGTCATAACCCCAAAAAAACGCTCCTATAGGGTGAAAAATTAGACGAAATTTTACCATCTTTGTGAACATTTTTCCCCTGAAATAGGTTGTTTGGGGTCAAACTCTTATGCCGATTCCAAGTGCTCAGACTTTAAAAATTAAAGTCGACTTTAAAAAATGTTCATTGAAATTTATTACAAAAATGAAAATTTATGAAGTGAAATTTTATTTTTTGCATAAAAAATGTGTTGATAAAATGTTGATTTTTTGGTTATGTGCAAGGAAAAATTGACAAAAAAAAACAATTTTTATAGTCGACTATAAAAATTAAAGTCGACTCCAATTTTTGAGGTATAGAAATTTATCACAAAAATAAAAATTTATCATGCAACATTTTCTGTTTTACCATAAAATTGTATTCTGTATTGATAAAATTTTGATTTTTGAATAAAATAACAAAAAAAATTAAAGTCGGCTTTAATTTTTATAGTCGACTTTAATTTTTATAGTCGACTTTAACTTTTTTTTGACAATTTTTCCTTGCCCAAAACCACAAAATCAACATTTTATCAACACAGAATGCATTTTTTATGCAAAAAATAAAGTTTTTCTTCATAAATTTTCATTTTTGTAGTCAATTTCAATAAAAAAAAAATTAAAGTCGACTTCAAAATTAAAGTCCGAGCACTTGGAATCGACATTAATCAAGATGTTACGCGTTGTGATGACCTATAAATTTGCTTCAGATATTATATTGAAATTCGTCACCGTTTACGATAAAATGACAAAAAAAAGCGAAATTTTCGAGATTTTTAATTTTTTTCAACTTTTTTTTAAATAAATGTTATTATCACTCTTATTGCCCCAAATTATTGAATCTCCAACATATTTTGGCTAATTGAAAGCATTAATAGAAAACTTTCTGATTTTTTTTTTATGGGGCCCTTAACCAAGAAAAATTGAATTTTATGTCTAAAATTGTATGAAATCGATATAGAACGTGTATGAGTACCAACCCTAATATTCAATGCTGAATATTTTGGGCTGTTTAACATTTGGAATTGCAACATGGGAAGTCAAGTACAATCGACTCTCACAAATCTAAAGATTCAGAAATCTAAATCTTCCAGAAAACTAAAGATTATTTAGTTAACATGCATCTTCCTGAAATCAAAAGATTTTCTCTAGATTTTAGAAAGGATTTTTTTCAAAATTATTCTGTTTTTTATTATTTCAACTCAAACCAGCATCGTAGTAATCATTGCAAACGATTTACGCACAAGTTTATATTTGTCGTTGGTTTTTCCTGCCTCTTCGTTTTAATTGGTGTCATACGGTGTAAGCGGAGCAGAATCAGTTCGATTTTCGTTGCAACGCGATGAGTTCCATATACATCGATGCATATCATTATATCTGTCGAATTAATCGTTTTTAACATTATATATGTCATTGTATTGTTAAAATGTCAGCTTGCAAAAAAAAAAAAGATTTCGATTCAAGAAACGCTTAAAAACCATTCCATCCACTATGCAATACTGCTTTTGAAATTGTCTTCGGATGAATTGCCGCAGAGCGTACTGCAAAAATCATGGTCAAGAACTTTGAATTGGGACGACGCAGGATTCGATGACGATGACAATGTGTCTTTATCCGAACTGATGCTAGTTGCTGAAATTGACAACGACACCATTCAAGAGACGCAGCAATTGCTATCACAACTTGCGATTGATTGCACTTTATCAACTGATGAAATTGATGAACGGAATGCTGATATGCTCGTTGAAATACCAAAGGATACTGACAGTGATGAATCCGACACCGAAACCATTCCTCAAAATCCTGTCGTGAATTACACTGATGCATTGAATGCAGTCAATTCGGTGATCAAGTGGAGCGAAACAATAAAATGTTCACTAATAAACATATGCCAAACCTTCTTGAGCTGCGATCAGATATGTAGTAAACACTTATCTGGCTAAACCACCGAAAAAACTCGTCTCTATTATCTGATAATTTTTCTAAGCCAAATGCTGCATAACACTGTGCAACATTTTTCGAGTGATGCTCTCGGGGGTGAACCGAACCAATATAAAATGAAAGAACTATTATATAGTAGTAAAACCCCAAAGGGATTTTTCGAAACTGGCTCGAATAATTTTTTTTCATCATCACACACATTTTCGCTTTCAGTACGATTTTTCAAAAAAAGTACCTCCCTTCGGAGGCCTTTATTTCGTGAACGGCTTGGAATTTTCCTTTACAATCTGAAGCAAAGCTGTAGCCCTGAATATACTGAACAACTTTGCTGAACATTATGATACCAAAAAGTCACATCAAATACAATAGCAAAATGCTCAAAAAATGCCATTTTGAACCCCTTTTTTTACACACAACAATATTTCATGAACGGTAGGAGATTCGATTTTACTGTCCATAGGAAAGTTATAGATTTTGACGTGGTAAACCATTTCTTTGCAGGAGTTGACCCAAAAAAAATTAACCCCCGACCCAGAGGGTCAAAATTAACCCCGAATATTACCATTTTGGGAGGTATTTTTCGCCCCCCAGGGGTAATTTTTTGGGGTCGACCCCTTGGGAGATATTTTTTGTCATGTCAAGATCTACAACATTGCTGAAGACAGAATAGTCATATCTCCCACCCAATCTGGAAAATCATGATAAAACTGTCATTTTTTTGGCTACCAAAATGGTTTTGAGGTGTAAAACACTATCGAGGAGTGAATATGTGGCTTTCATATGTTAGGACGATGTCTATAGATTGATATAGGCTACATTTGTGCTTTTGAAGTGAGTCAAAATTCCGAAACGTTTTTGAGTTATGGTTCAAAAACTACGAAAAACGGCTACTTTCTCACCATTTTTTAGCATTTTTCCAAAAAGGAACATGAAGATGTCTTTTTTCCTATGTGGTATCTTCAGAAAAAATGTAGATAGTGACTCGGACAACAACTTTGCTGAAGATTGCAAAGTGATATTCGTGATTGTTCACGAGATATAGACCAAAATCTGAATGCTCAAAAATGATGAAAATCGAAAAAAAGGGGCTAGAGATCCACAGATTCACTAATTCATTAAAAATTTTAATGACGTGCTAGAGAATAAAGCACGCCGGATTTTTTCTCTGGGTATAATTAGGTTTCAAACGAGACTAGTCCCAAGTCTGCATTATTCCTAAGGTCCAATTTTGTTGTACAGTGAAATTAGGGCAAAAAAGTATACACACTCGAAATTTTACCAACCACAAGTGGGAAAATTTCGGCTAATAGTTTTTCGGCCATAGCCCGGGTAAAAATAGATTAAATGTTTCTGAACTCTATATATTATGATTCTACGCAACAATACAAATCCAACGAAACTTCAACCATGGCCATTTGAAGTTTATTTGTGGCGCCTCCATCTATCAATTTATAATAATTTTTGGGTATGTATGTATGTATGTCCGTAGTTTTGTCCGATTTTTATCAAACTTTCAGGGATTGTAGTACATGAAAAACTAAGCAACTTTTGTTCTGGAAGTTTTTGATTTTGATTTGGCCGTGGTCGGCCTCCGAAGGCCAAAAAGTGACCACCAAGGCCACAGCCACTGTGGCCGAACCACTTGAATTTCTCAGATATGTGCATATCGTTTGAAAGGTATTGAGATAGGCTTTTGAATGGCACCGATTTGATTTTAAATTTTTTAAAATGGGTGGCCATTTGTGGCCAAAAACTTAAAAACTGCAATTTTTTGGCCATTTTCTCGCCAATTTTTGGCCATTTGCTCAAGACTTTTGATTCATATTTTCAGGGTTATTGGCCTAACCCTGATCTAAAATAAGCCATATCGCATATATCTCACAAAATTCGTTTTTTCGAGATATTGGCATAATTATTCAAATATCACCCTAAAAACATCGAAAAATTCATTTTTTGGCACATTTGCACCCTTATTTTGGGGATCTAATACTTGTCATATTTATTTTGATTTTTACAGCAATTTAGAGCGAGCCAAATTAAACCTTCGAGAATCGTCTGCGAGTCTATGTGATTTTTGCAAGTACTTACGAATGCGTAGGGCTATTGTACGAGTACTGCAAAAATATAGTGCAAATGTGCGTGCACTCGCGAATTCTTACGAGTCCAATATATTCCGAGTACTCAAATTTCTTTCGCCAAAGCGCGCATTCATGATTGACTCGCAAGTGCTCGCAAGTGCTCGCAAGTGCTTATTATAATTTCAATGAGCGCACACATTGAAATTGCATGCATTGACAAAATCTATGATATCAAATAAAAGAACCTCTGAACAAGAAAAAATCGAGTGACAAAAGCAAAATTCAAAATAAATTGAAATTCGTAATCCTGAATTTTCCACATTGAAATTTGGTTTTTCTGAGAGAAAAACAAGAGAAAAAAAAGGATTGGTTCTGAAAACGGGCAAAATATTATTTTGTCATCACGGAGAACGGTAGTTCTCCCAGTGGCGCACCAAAAAATCCACTTTTGAGTGCAACACTATATATACACGAGTTTTCGGATTCTGTGTTGCCGACCGATGTGATTCGTGGAATAGCTATTGGCGTGTAGCTTGGGACCAAACTAAATGAAAGCCGTCGTCAGAATGAATTTCAATGGAACCAAAACAAAAATTCGCTTAGATCGCTTAGAGTTTTTTCAGATTATAAGGTATATCTCCCGGGCGGTAATCTTGGCCTCTGTCACTGAGTGACCAATCGATAGTACTCTTCAATACCTTTCCAACGAGTGCTCAACCATCAAAATCGGTTTACGCGTTCAAAAGTTGTGTACATTTTCCCAGAAAGGGGGGTTTTCCCTAAAAATTGGGTTTGGTATGTGTGTTTGTGTGTGACTTTGTACCTTCTCTCGATCTCTGTGATGTATAACATTATTTTTAGGGAGTGTGAGGGGCAGTTCAAAACCGTCGAGAACGGCCGAATTTCTTTACATATAAGAAATTAAGCAGGGGGAGAGTGTCGGGGTGTCGATTTTTTTCAAAATTCTATAGCTCCGCTAATACACAAGGTAGAAAATCTGCAAATGAAAGGAATCTATAATCGGGTTTGGTCACCACATCGAAAAAACCGAAAAGCGGAATTGGATTTTTTTGGTTTTTCGTATCCCATTTTGACCCCCGTAACCATTATCGTAAATTCTGAAAAATTACACTTTGGTAGTACACCTCAATAACTATCCAACGAGGGTTCAACCATCAAACTCGGATCAACCGTTCTTAAAATATAGAAGTTGGAATTTCAATCATCATTTTTCCCAAAAATTCAGTTTTGGCTGTGTGTCAGAGTTGACAGGTTGACACAATCAAATCATGCCGGTAATGTTTTGGCTACCGTGGTAGACCTCAATGGACCATGATCGACTATGATGACAATTTTCGAAGATGGAATTTTCGATTTTCTAAGAATTTCGTACATTTTCTCAACTGTTCATATTCCATGATTTTCCGGTATGAAGATACATTTGATGCACCTTTTGAATATGTAAAACGTCAAGCGGACTTGAATACCTTTCGAATGACGCAATCATCATTAATTATCATTGAAAAATACGGCCAAGAGAGTAAAATATGTGAAAATCAGTTTTTGTGTAAAAATGTACTGAAAACCCGACTCACGTGCACATGAATGCACATATCTCTGGAACGACTATACCAATATGGCTCAAATTCAATAGGAAACATCCGGTAATAATTGTGAACCAATTTGCTTTTGACACTTTAGGATTTGAGACTCCGTTCGAGAGTTATCGTGCTAACGTACAGACTTCGACGACGACGACGACGCCATTTTGCACTGGAGCTACAAGAACCGAGTATCTAAATCAAAAAAGTGCTAAGACAGATTTGTTCCCATGATGAACTGAGACTCTGGTCAAAATTTGAGCTCGATCGGAGTTCATTTACTCAAGCAATGTGGAGTTGAATTTTTGAGGTAAAACCAATACTTTTCATGTGCGGAAAAGTAATACAACATTTGTGATATGAATTTTGTAATGTTTTTCAGTGCATTAGTGCGTTCGGTGCGTTGCGATATGTTTTTGACAGCCAATGAGAATGTAAAAAAACAACACAATTTCAGCTACGCTCCGAACGCACTGATGCACTGAAAAACTTTACAAAATTCAAATAACTTTTTTTCGGCACAACTTTCATATCACAAATTTTGTATTTTGCTTTTGTCACTCGATTTTTACCTCGTTCAGTGGTTTTACTTTTCCGCACACCACGTGATGCTCATATTGATGTGAGGCTGTGGCACGTTGTCCGTCGTCCGGTGTCCGGTGTCACGTTTTTTGTTACCACGATAGCTCAAAAACGACTCCAGCGATCGATTTCAAATTTTCAGCATTTTTTGGAAATTATTAGACTTAGATCCCATTGAATTTTGAGCAATATTGGTATAGGCCATTAGGCACGCCATGCTAATGTTAATGGTCTGCACCGTACAGCGTTTCTTCGCCAGAGGTGGTTTATTAATAAATTTATATAAAAAAAGAAAAAAAAATCATATATACATAATGTACAAACTCTTTTATAATCAATGTCTGCTAGCACCGATCAGTAAATCCATTTACCAACCCTAACGGTTACGGAGTAAAATGCTGCGATTAACTGATTGCAAAATTGATTATTATCACATTTCTCTTCTTAAAGTTTTAAAATATTCAATCAAACGCTTTTTTATGGTATCTGTGCTCACGTTGAAATCAACCAGATATTGATCATAATTGAGGATCTTTTTATCAGAAAATTCATTGAATGTATCAAGCATAAAATTCATTGGTTGGTGTTTCTTGTAATTACATTTTTCAAATGGTATTATTAATAGATTACTACTGCGTGTTTGGTAATGTCGTAAACGGAAATTGATATTTTCTAATAAATGACTAGATGATATTTCACCAATGATCAATTTGTGAATAAAAACTACTTGAGCAACTGTTCTCCGCTCTTTCAAGGTGATCAGATGTAGTAACATTAGCCTATTTTCATACTTTGGTAGGTGGAATCTATCCGGCCATTTTAATTTCCGTAGAGCATAAAGTAAGAATTGTTTCTGGATCGATTCTATTCTGTTGGTCTGTCCTTTCATGTATGGGTTTCAAACTTGCGATCCGTATTCAATTATTGGTAATACAAAGGTATAAAAGAGCAATCGGATAGTCCACGGATCCTTGAAATCACGACCAAATCTTTTAATCCAAGCTAGTCTTGATTTGGCTTTTGCTATGATGTATTCAATGTGTGATTTGAAATTGAGTTGATTATCAAGAATGACTCCCAAGTCTTTGATTTCATTGACTCTCTGGATGACTTCATTTCCAATGATATAGTTATGATAAATTGTTGTACCCATTCGGTGAAACCTCATAATTTTGGTCTTTTTAACATTCAATCTAAGATAGTTACTACTGAAAAAGCCAGAAATGTTTTCCAAGTCGTTTTGTAATATCAAGCAATCGTTTTCAGATTCAATATGTTTGGATAGTCTAACATCATCTGCAAATGAAAGTAATGTAGAATTTTCAACATAATATGGTAATTCAATGATGAATAATAAAAACAATGTTGCACCAATTGAGTAGCCTTGACCTGTACCAGAAGTAACGTCAATCGGGATTGATTTCGTATTACCGATTTTGACTATTTGTTTCCTACCATTAAGATATGATTCAATCCATCTTAGAATCTCATGCATCAAACCCATAACGTTGAGTTTGTGGATTAGTAGATCAATATTTACCGAATCAAATGCCTTTGCTAGATCACTGTAGATTGCATCCGTTTGAGTGTTCATCGATAAGTTGTTCAATGTGGATGAAGCAAATTCGACCAGATTCGTGATTGTTGATCTTCCCTTTATGAATCCGTGCTGGCTTTCATTAATGATGTTTTTAATGTAAACATTTAAATGGCATGTTAATATTGAATCTAGTAACTTTGCTATTACGCATTGGAGAGCCACACCTCTGTAATTACTAATATCATTTTGAATATCGGTCTCACAAACGATGTTTTCCAACATTGAGGTACTTGCGCCGTTTTCATGGATTCACTGAGGATTAGCGTAATTGGTTTCACTAATGTTTCTAGACAATTTTTTATGAATAGGTTTGGAATTCCATCCGGGCCTGAAACCAAGTTATTTGGTAGGTTGTTGATTGCTTGCGTCACTGTTTCTTCAGTTATATCCACTTTTAGAATGTTACTGCATAGATTAATCAATTCATTTCTATGTTTGTTGTTGGATTCAAACTTATTAACTGCTTCTGGATTATATCTAGAGTAAGCAGTAGAGAAGAATTGAGCAAATAAATTCGCGGTTTCTGATTCGTTGTTGGATTTCTGGTCATTAAACTCCATGACATTCGGTAATTTGTCGTTGGATTTGTTCAAGTATTTTACATGTTTGTGAAAGTTTAATGGATCATCGGTTATCATTTGTTCCATCTCAATTGTATAATCGTTATAGGCCTTTCTGACACTTCGATTATATTCAGTTCGCTTCATCGAAAATTCCATGTTTGCCTCTGTTGACCATTTTCTCTTAGACCGTAATTTATTCAGTCTATTTTTCAAATTAATAAGTTGTGGGTTAAACCATTTGGGGTGTGATGATGATTTATGCGCTTTGGTCTGAACATGTTTCTTGATAACTGAATCAATTTCTTCATAAAACTTATCTACTTTATCATTAAATGGTATCTTTGAAAGTTGAAGTAAAGCATTCCACTCTATGCATGCAAGTGATTCATTGATGTTTGCATAGTTGGCTGATTGAAAATCAAGGAATGTATTGGCATCTTCAATTCTATCATTGGTCTTGATGTATTTTAGAATTGTCAGCTGAGTGGCTGGGTGGTGACACTCAATTTTCAATAATTGATCAATACATACATCACATTTTATCAAGTCGGTGTCGTTTGTCCAAACCAAATCCAATAGTCGGTTGTTTGTATTGTAATATTTATTGATTTGATGTAGTCCAAGTTCATGACACGAATCAATAATTGTGGTTTGCTCTTTGCTGGTTGCATTTAGAGGGAAAGCAATTTGTGGATTGTCTACGTCATCAGTCAGCCATGATAAATCTCTCAAGTTAAAGTCACCAGAATGTATAATTGTATCATTTGCTTTAGCTGTAGATGTAAATGATTTCATTGCATTCATATTTGCTTGGTAGACTGCCAATGGTGAGACTGGTCTGGCCCCTATTGTTCAAAAACTGTTCACTCTGAACAAATGTTCAAATTTTCCTAAATAAAACAAATGGGAATATGTTCAATTCAATATTGTATCTGTTCAAAGTGAATTTATATATGACAAAATATGAAAAGTTTTCAAAAAAAATGACGAAGCTATGTAGTTGAATCATTTTTTTGTGAACAGTTCACATAAAATTTGAATATATATTCACTTTGAACAGATACAATATTGAATTGAACATATTCCCATTTGTTTTATTTAGTAAAATTTGACTATTTGTTCAAAAAAATCTGTTCATCTTCAAAATGAACAGTTTTTGAACAATAGGGGCCTGATGTATGATTCTAATAATAATAAATTAAAATCGCCAAGGTTCACCTGAACGCAAATTAATTCTGTACCAAATGCTTCACCATTTCCTATTAGGTTAGAATTTAATGATTCATGAATTGCAATCAAAACTCTACCGCCACTTTTCTTCTTTTTTGATTGATTACTCTCAGTAAGGGTCGACCTATCACATCTGTATACATTAAAATCATTCGGGAATACATTTGATGATGGAATTGTGTCATCAAGGTTAGTTTCACATAACATGTAAACCTTAAAAGGAGAAATTAATATATTAGCAAAAAATTCTGGTAATTTGGTACGAAGCCCATTAACATTGTGGCAGTAAATCTTCTTGAAACTGTCTAGGCTGTTGCCTCTGCAATATGAACTCTTAGCTGTTAATTTTGTTGTTGGTTTTGCGGTATCTTTCTGGATTTTATTCACTTGCATCTGAAGTAAATTTATTTTATCTATAAATATGTCAATTGTTGAATCATTGATCGGCACCTTATCTAAATTTTGCATTTCTAGTAGCATCATATATTCTAAAACTTCAATTGCATCCGTTTTGTTGTTTATTGAGTAAACTGGTGGTGAAATGGTTGTCTTTGATATTTTGGATGATATTGTGGTTGCTACTGGTTCTGGATTGGTGGTTGAAGTGGTAATTGAAAATGCTGTTGAAATTGTTGCTGGTATTGTGGCTGGAATTGCGGTCGAATAAACTGGTCGGTGTTCATATAATGATAGGGAAAATGTTGATGGTCTTGATAATTGTGTCTAAATATCGGCGTATATGGTACATAATGATTTGATCGTTCGAAACCGTTTATATTTCGATATTTATTCTGCCCGTGAAAATTATTATTATGGTGAACACGGTTATAGTTTCGGTAATTATCAACATTTCGATGGTCAAATCGAGTACCATTATTTTGATTCGGCTTATTTTTATAAAATTTGTCATTTTGTGATGAAAATTTTTGCTGTTGTTGTTGTTGCGGTTGGACTTTTTGCTGCTTTTGTTTTTGTTTTGAATACATGTTAGTTTTTTTGCTTAATGGTTTTGGTGGTTTTTGAGGTGGAACAAAGGGCACAGCATTAACACCAGATCCCCATAAATCACTATTCATAATAACATCATAATCATCTTTGGTTGATGCATTAATTTTGAACGACACAAAATTGAGTTTATGTTGCTTTTGACTTTTCTTGGTTAAAATTTCAACTGAAAAATTGGTATCGTTAACTAAAGATGTTTTATGTGTGATATATGCAGCTAATTTATCACATGTTGTCGTTGGTTTGCACTTTGAAATATATATGGCAAATTGGTCAGTTTGATTGTTGGTTATGTTACTGGGTAATGCCATTTCTGACAACGATGGCTCTGAAAGGGGTATGCTCTCAAGTGAATATACGTTTATTGCCCAGAAATGCCATTTTTGAACGAAATTACCACGAATAAGCCTACTAAATATTTTCCGCGAGCCCATATGACTTTCGTGGGCCAAACTATATTAGTTCTGAGATTCCTAAATACAATCATTCCATATTTGATGTGAAATTTGCAGCTAAAATAGACGAAATTCATAAAATTCGTACACGTACGCCATACGCAAAATTATTAATAAATTTGATCTCAAATCCAATCTTCGTTTCGTGGACCACTATTAAAAATGGTTTGGACTTCATAGCACTAAGATTCCATCCAATTTTGAGCAGTATTGTAGTAGTCGTTGAGGCGCATGACCGACTCAAGCGAATGTGGCTATTTTGCTGAGTTGTATTTTAAAGGCAAAACCAAGATTTTTCCCAAGCGTTCCTCTTGAATGTCATCACACAGCGAAAGTAGGGTGCGCAGAGAGGGTGCTCTGCAGGTTTTTAGACAGTTTGGACAAATGAAACGCGTTGGGAAATTGGATAAGATTATAATGTGGATTATTATTAAGAGTACTTATATCATTGAGAGTTATTATTTATCATTTTTTTCAATTTTCTATCAAACAAATAGGAACACATTCAACAGTAGCATTGTGACAGTGACGTATTGTTTAAGGGGTCTATACACTTACGGAAAAATTTTGGCGGAAAAAAATTCCAAATCCCGTTCGGAAACGGAATTTTTTCCTCTAATTAGTCTAAAAATTAAATTTTTTTTGCGTGGCCAGAAATACACTTCAGGACGGAATAAATAACGAAAATACACTTCGGGAAAAGTACACATCACAGTGGACGGCAGTCCACACGAGTGACGAAAGCACCTCTAGTGCGAAAAGTCTACTCAGTATATATACAGCAAGTTTCGAACTTTGTATCTATGAGTCCGAGCGATTTGTGTCATATACCATCTGAAAGGTCTTTGAAAATTAGCGCAAAAAAAGTAAACACACTCGAAATTTTATCAACCACAAGTGGAGATATCGCGGTGGAAACATTTCGGCTAATTTTCAGTTTTTCGGCCATAACCCGGGTAAAAATAGATTAAATATTTTTGAACCTGATATTCTATGATTCTACGCGTGAATACGAATTCAACAACATCCCAACCATTAAAATCGGACCATACGTTGAAAAGTTATGGCCATTTGAATTTTATTCGTGGCGCCTCCATCCATCAATTTATAATATTTTTTGGGTATGTATGTATGTATGTATGTATGTATGTATGTATGTTCGTACCATCTCCCGATTTTTTTCAAACTTTCAGGGATTGTAGTACATGAAAAACTAAGCAACTTTTGTTCTGGAAGTTTTTGATTTGGCCGCCATCTTGGCCGTGGCCGGCCTCTAGAGGCCAAAAAGTGACCACCACGGCCACAGCCACTGTGGCCGAACCACTTGATATTTCTCAGACATACGCATATCGTTGGAAAGGTATTGAGATAAGCTTCCAAATGACACCCACTTGAATTTTAAATTTTCAAGTTGGTAGGCCATTCTTGGCCAAAAACTGAAATACGGCCACTTTTTGGAGATTTTTTCTCCACTTTTTGGTCATTTGCTCGAAAATGACCCAAGACTTTTGATTCATATTTTCAGGGTTATTGGCCCTAACCCTGGTCTAAAATAAGCCATATCGCATATATCCCACAAAATTCGTTTTTTCGAGATATTGACATATTTATTCAAAATTCACCATAAAAACACCGAAAAATGCATTTTTTGGCACATATGCACTAATTTCGGGGATCAAATACTTGTAATAATATTTAATTCGATTTTTACAGCAAATTAAAGGGAGCCAAATAAAATTTTCATCCAAAGTAATCAGTATTTTCAATAAATTTTCACTCGTACAATGCAAAATAATAGCAAAAATTCGAAAATGCAAGACATTCATTGTCAATATTCAGTTTGTGGTTTCATTTAATATAATTTCAATGAGCGCACACATTGAAATTGCATGCATTGCCAAAATCTATGATATCAAATGAAAAACCTCTGAACGAGGTAAAAATCGAGTGACAAAAGCAAAATGCAAAATACAAAATTTGTGATATGAAATTTGTGCCGAAAAAAAGTTATTTGAATTTTGCAAACAATTTTTCAGTGCATTAGTGCGTTCGGTGTGTTGTGATGTGTTTTCGATAGGAAAAAAAACACAATTTCAGAGGTTTTTCATTTGATAGATTTTACATTTTATTTTGAGTGTAATTGTTGTCACATACGACTCAAAGTATTTCATAACAAAACAAATGAAATTAAAAGCGAGAGCAACATTCTTGAAATTTTGACATGAGATACACCAACAAAAGTGTGCTGCTATCGATATTGTAGCAATAGCATAAAACTGATAATTTTACCACTTTACGAGAGAGCTGTACAATTCGATCCATGATTAATTATGTTGTCACTTGGAAACAACAATAACAATATAGAACTGACAACTGTTTTGTGATACAAATTGACAACAATTATACTCAAAATAATTTGTAAAATCTATGCGTTTTCGATTTTCCGTGTGTACTTTTCCCGAAGTGTATTATAGATCAACAATTTTGCTTCTGGTGATTTCGATTGTTATTTTCATACTCAAAATTGACGAAAGTGTGTATCGAACCGAACTCATCTTATTTTAAACGAAACGAACCGACCTGAACGAACTTTTATTTTTTTTGAACGAACCGAACGAAATTCGACTGTAAATGATTGCAAACGAACCGAACCGAATGAATGCATTTTTTTATAAACGAACCGAACCGAACTCAAGTATTGTAATTAGACAAACGAACGAACTCGAATCAGGAATTGGACGTTCGTTGACACTAGGGAAAAATTAGTTGTAGCCAGGAAAAAATTAGTGCGATTGCATACAAGAAACATTGAAATTTGTTGGAAAATAGAGAGATAATGCATTTTGAAGTTAACCAACTTTGGCGATTTTTCATCATTTTTTCATAATTTTTGTTTTTTTATGAACAAAAACTTAACTTGCGAGATGAAATGTTCCTATCGATATGCTCTATCAAAACAGCACGAACCGTCTTTGATATCATTTATATTTCAAATTCCACCCACCCTAGCTCACAATAATTATAAAAACACAGAAATTGCACATTTCTGACCAAAAAATATGTGCTGTACATTTCGAAAAAAATATCTTTAGAGGCAAAAATGAATGCAACAGCCTCAAATAACGAATGGTTATTTTCCTTTTTGGTTTGTATAAAATATTTGTGAAGGCCAAGGCAAACTACACATTATTTCATACATAAGTTTAAGAAAGTGTATAAAAGTGTCTGTACTGGTTGCAACGCTATATATATGCATCATTTGTTAGTTTTCATATTTTGTCTCAACTAATTCTTCGCATACGTCAGTACCAGTTATTTATTATTTATAGTGGAATAATCAGAAAGTGATTATATTGTATACTGAAGCCTCTATGAACGAGTAGATTACTTACATTTCATGACAACACGAAATAATAATATTATTTAGCTCTTACAAGATAATAATAAGTTTTTTAATCGAGAATTGAATTAAAATTATGTGTATCGGTTTTCCCTATATGTATGAGAGGAGCAATGTATTCAATAATTACCTTCGCGACAAAAGCATTTGTTCCTTTCATTAAAATAGCCATTATCCATTGCATTCGATTCGAACTGGTATTTATAAGCCTCGAGACTAGATTTAATAGTGGTATTACCTACTCGAACCTGCAGTGAAATTGAAACAATATAAAATTATACATAAGGAAGTGAATAGATAATTTAAAATATTGAGGCTCTCAATTTATCGAATCGACGCCGATTAATGCATTAAAAATAACCCAGAAACATAGTTATATTGATTTTTACAATGCTGAGACTCAAACCTCTCAAATTAACAATTATTTATTCATATTTGGTGAAAACATTATTGTGAGTGAATATAAAGATTCAATCAAACGTGTTTTAAGGTGCTTCTGTAGCGCACTCTATGTAAATATATCTGCAAATATTCTTAACATGCCGGAACGACAAAAAGTTACATCCATACGGAATGAATATTCAAATAAAAATCGACCTTTACCCATATTTGCATATTTTATAGTTGATGTAGTAACTTTAGTAAAGAAACGACAAAATTGATTTGTTCAGCTATAATTTACCCTTTCTGATAATTGAAATGATTATTTTACATATTTACTGTTGTAAATTCTAATAATTCTAGTAACTGGTTCAGAACATAATTATATTCTATTAAATGAAGATAAACGTAAGATTCTTGTTGGGAGATATAAGGAAATATTACCAGCTATATAGCTTGTAGATCCGTCAAGTATGAAGATTTTGAAATAAAACGTGCCAAATTTATGTTAATTCATGCGACTTTTTCCAATGTTTTTTTTATTTATTTGATGTGTTATCAAATATTCGGTTCGTGTAAACAAGTTTGGCCAGTTCATTTACGTCCAAATATTAAACGTCTGACAAAAACGGAAACAAAAGAAACAAATTACGAGATAAAATGCAGAACTTTGTGAAAAATACAATATATTATTCGTTCAGAGACAGTGGCTTCCGCTCATGTATTTATCACTACAACTCTACAACGCTATAACGACATGTAACTGGTCTCATTATCCCTATAAAAAGAATCTCACAAACATATTTTCTCTAATGTTTTGTTCCTATGTTATAGCACCCAAGAAGAGAACAACAATTGTTCGGTACTTCTAGAGTTTCATAAATTCATTTTCTCAATTTTGTACGCTCATTTCGAGTTTCATATTTGGTTGCGAGCTGATCTGCACGTAATCACCTCGTGCTCGAGCAAAAACATATACCTATATGTTACAAAGGAATGTTAACGCATTTTTGACTTGTTTACTTTATATCGTTGAATCATATGTATAAAACTGGAATGGGCTGTTGATTAAAATTTGTTTACAAGCAAGGCGTTCAGGAGCTTTACTTTAAATTTTTTCGTCTTTAAGTTCGTTTCAAATCTTTTTTCATGTTTTAAATTTTCATGCAACGATTCGAATTCAACTTTTAACGGTAAGGTTGATTTAATAAAAGCAGCATTACTTAATGCTGCAAAATAATGAAAAATTGTACCCAATTTTTTTTTGTTTTCTGGTTCCAAAGAGGCAATAATTTTGACTCATCCAAATAAGTCAACAGTTGGGACTATGGGCTTATAAAGGCCCTCTACCCATGATTTGTTTTCAATGTGACACAACTTTATCAATCTATATCTCAACAACCAGTTCAGATTTTTTCAATTTTATGCGATTTTTCTTGGAACCTACATTACAATGATGATGAGCCACTTCAAACAAATGACAAAAGTAGATGTTCGAAAAAAAAATAAATTTTTTAGAAATTTTGCATTGTTGGTGAAACTGTAATGAGAAATTCTCAACTATTTGTGATTTTCTACTGAGGATTGATGATTCGTGAAAGAAAACGTAATTTCTTAGGGAATATATGGGTTTTCTGGAGTTTATTTATTTGTCATCGCAACGTTCTGGCTGAATAATTTGTACAGTTTGCAGGAAAACAAGTTAGCGAAGCTTCTTCTTCCTTGAAAAAACCTGATTTTTTCGAAGCAAGAGAGTTTTTTGGCCTTGATATATACAGATAGGCTATGTATTTTTTATGTATATGTTGCAAAAAACACAAAAACATCAATTTAACTTTTCGGCGAATCTGAAGGCTTAAGGGAAAAGTATTGCAATCAGAAATTTTTTTGAAATCGCTTAAAATCTGGTTATCTATGTATTTTCGGTCTATTTAAGCACGAAAGAATGACGTTTTTAGCTATGTCAATGTTAATGTGTAACTTGTCCGTTGTGCGTGGTAAATACAATAACTCCCAAACGCGACCTTGTATTTTATGTAATTTGGGGGTTTCAAACTCACGCTAAGTTCAAAATTGGAATTTTGAAAAAACAAACCCGCGGACTCGGTTTGTGGAGAATTTTTTTTCAGTTTTGTGAGAAAATAAATATGTTCTTATATTCTAATGCATTCAATTTTCGAAGATATAAATGAAATTTTAGAATTTCGAATGATGATCATAATTGATTTTGCTCTCCAAATACCTAATCCCAAGCCCTGAATTTGGAAGTTGAAAATTTTGTGAGGGGGTCAACTAATACTGCCATTCGATACTGCTCCTGAAACAAGCATGGATTGGGCGTCTGGGCCCATTTGATAGTGCTCCCAAAAAGAGCATGAGTTAGAGGGGGTCTGTGTACCCCAAATTCTGGAAAAACTACACTTTGATAGTACTGTTCAATGCCTATAACCTAAAGGTTCAACCATCAGAATCAAAATCAGATCAGCCGTTCCCAAGTTATGGAAATTGAAATTTGATTCGTCATAATCCCCAAAAATTGGATTTTGCCTCTATGTGTGCCAGAGTTGACACTATCAATTCAAGCTATGATATAATACTAAATATGATGAAATAACTCATATATCACAATTGAAAGACATAATAATTGGCTTTTAATTGAAGCCCAATTTTTTAGGAACATTTGGGTCACAAGTCAAAAAATCCAAAAACTACAAAATCTAACTTTTTGCTCATTTTGCCGTATGTAAATACGGTACTATATTCAAGGTACTATAAATTTACACTTCGGTTGATGGAGTTGGACAGAATTTGATTATATATACGTACATCTCAAAAAGTTGTTATTTTTAAGTGTTTTTTACCAATTCACCTTTCAAAACTACTGATATAAGATGAAAACACCTCTGAACAAGGTATAAACAGAGTGATGCACCGTTAGGGTGTCTGATTGAATTGAGTTTCAAATATCAGCACTGAAAATACAGACCACTATTGAAAAAATAATATTTCTTGGTCAAAATCATCATATAAAATTTCTTTGTTGGTTCCTACAACGTTGAATAGAGTTTTTTGTACTGTTCGGGAACAATACCATCAAACACTGTGAACAATTTTTTCTCCACTGTGTACCACAGCTGTGATATTTGTTTATTTAATATTTGTTATATATACAACAATTAAGTGCACACACAATCTAATGCTCTGAAATCAGCATCTCAATCGCATGTTGCAAAAAAGGCTGACTGTTAG
The DNA here is from genome assembly GCA_030463065.1 of Aphidoletes aphidimyza. NCBI lineage: Eukaryota > Metazoa > Arthropoda > Insecta > Diptera > Cecidomyiidae > Aphidoletes > Aphidoletes aphidimyza. The sequence goes on along the minus strand of CM059996.1, from coordinate 27,903,396 downwards.
TGTTTGTTAGTTTATTTGATTTATTTGGTAAAAAAAAACTTCATTTTAATCGATTTGTCTCACCAAATTAAAATTTGCTAACGTATGCGTGAATATTCTAAATTTCACCGTAGTTTTCAAGTCATTTTCGGTCATCCAAATCGAATGCAATCAGAAGACGACGACCGTTTGAGCAAGTAATACGTGTTTCTCTCTGGGTATTTTTTGTGTTTTGCATTTGACTATCAATATCACATTGAGATAATTCTTTTTTTGTGCACAATTTTGTTAAAGGAATATTTGTGTGTGCCTTTTTCAATTTTCTCATTTCTGATAAACATTCAACACTTTTTTCTTCTTGTCATTCAATTAAATTGAGCCAATATTAAGTGAATTTTTGTGTGTTTATTTTTAACAGGTGCGTGAATAATGAAAATAAAAAAGAAAAAGGAGGAGAATTCAAATGGTGATGGTAAGGGCATAGTGGCCATAAAATGCACACTTAATTCAATTCCGTGATTTAATTATTTCTGCAATCAGCGAACGAAGTTTGACAGCAACCAAAATATATGCATCGGGATCGTTGCTTTTTCTTACTAAGGCTCAACGTGCGTTCGAGGAAAATCACTATGCTTTTTTCGAACAGAATAATGGTGAGGACATCATCAGAACTTGTTTCCAAGCCGTTTTAAAGCAAAATATTCGAAAGAATATGATGGACCAAGAATTTCGTCAATTTGTTTTAAATCTGCCTGAAGAATACCGCTTTGATTGGCCCACAAGTAACTACTTTGGCAACGGACTCAATTATTTGCTCGTAACATATGTAACAAACGTGGAAAATAATTTGAACACACATGCGTTACACGAATTTCTCAAAATGAAAGTGTACAAGAACAATCGAAATCCAATTGTTGTTCTATTTGATGACAAAGACATTGGAAATACAATTCAATGGGCTATTTATGAAAAGGATCGCATTGAATCTGGAACAATGGAAGGAGTTGTGCGACGAGAAAAACGTGAACTGCTGTTAAACATGATTCGACATCACAGTTGGTTTGAAATTGAAGATGATAACATCAAAAGATTCACCGAAGAAAATTGGTTCAAATCACTGCCCATGTGGCTAGGAATGCAACGAGAGATTGAAGAATTCAATGAAAGCGAGGAAATTCGTCAACAGCATCGTAAAAAAGCGCCAAAACCAAAACAAAAACCGAAACAAACAACAGAGCCAGCTGCAAATACGCCACCAAAAATAAAAAATCTTGCCGTTATTCCAATTTGCGGATCTTTTCGCGCACATTTCACCATTGACAACTTCAATTTGTACAAGCTGTTTTGTGGAACTGGTATCATTCCGAAAAATGAAAATGGAAGATTAAAGAAACAATTTCGATTCATGATCCTATCTGATGGCGTATCGGCTTCAATAATGTACACAAAGCAACGACTTGATTCAGAGCCAATGGATGAAAGTGAAATCATCCGAAAATATTTAAATGGCGATTTTGTCTACGAATTAGGAATAGACCCTGGCATGAAAACGTTCAACGCCACCGTGAGACGAACCATCGAAACTGAAAAAGAGGTAAAGTGCAAGTAAAAATTGCGACTGAAAATACAAAAAAAAAAATATCTGAAATTTTTTGTTAATGTTCTATTGAAATAATTATTTCAATACATTAGGTGAATTTGAAGACAAGTCTGAAGCGATACCATTGGAATAATGGCCAAAAGACTAGAAATGCTGAAGCAAAACGATGGACAAAACAATTTGTCATTGAAGAACAAAATGATCGGAATGACCGCAGACTGTATCCAATGATGCCATCGCCATTGGGTAGACACTGGCTACACTACACTCACCACCGGCTCAAAATGTTGAAAAAAGCGATGGACGTATACACAACACCAAAATATACACGTCTTCGTTTCGAAAAATATATCAGATCGGTTCGAGCATCTGATGAAAAGGCTGGTGAATTGGTGAATTATAAACCATCGATAATTTTTTTTGGATCTGCAGAAACAGCACCCAATTCACCCATTCGCATCGAAAAACATATGCGTTGCCCTGGATCCAGAAAGCTGTTCAAAAGTTTCAAAAAACGTGGCAACTGCGTTATCCGTTTTGTGAAGGAAGATTTTACCAGTCAAACGTGTGCCAAATGTCTTGGTCGGATGGATCCGAGAACCAGGAGCCATCGGTTTAAAGTATGCCAAAATTGCCGTCCACGCTTTGAGGTGATGTTGCCAACCATGGTACAAACAATGAAAGGTAGACGACGACAACGACTCGATCGATTGCACAATTTTTTGCTAGAACGTGAAGCGACAGAAAACGCAACAGAACCAGATCAACAAAAAGCAGACTCTTTATTGTCAAAGGTGTTAATTCACAGATATGAATGGCTAATAAACCCTGTAAATGGTGAAATGGAAAATGTTGTGGCTGAACATTCGAATGAATTCTACCACGAGAGTGGATGGTATCAAGAACCAAGAGTACGGAAGACTGTGTGGGACCGTGATATAGTTGCCGCTAAGTGTATTTTAATAAAGGGTATGTATGTATTGATAAGTAATGATTGAAATGTTCCTTAAAACAATGTTTTGTTTTGCTTATTAATTGATTTTGATTTTCTTCATCACTTTCAAGGGCTTTTCACACTGTTCAAAATTCTAATCAATGAAGCTCTACTTCAACATGTACCTTGGAACTCACCTCCATTATTTATGGATTATCACCATTAAACATCGACCACCGATCATTTCCATCAAATTAATTCAAAAATTAATATAGTAACATAATGTTACATTACCGCTAGGCTTGAGTGTTGTGGCCTAGTTTGCGTAAGCAGGAGTACTACATCCCATTGAATGTAAGTGTTAGTGTGTGATTGTAGGAACCAAAAAAGAAATTTTATGTGATGATTTTTTCCCCAAAATGTTAATATTTCAATTTTGGTTTGTATTTTCAGTGCTGATATCTAAAACTCAATTTAATCGGACACCCATACATGTATTCAAGTGAAATAACATTGAAAATTTAATAATAAATAAAAAAAAAATTAATAAATCATAACCAAGCTTCTGGAAAGTTATGTAAAGTTGGGTGTTTTTCATGTCCGAAAAATAGATAAATAGTTATTTTGAAATAAAACTACTCAAATTTCTATGGCATTTAATGGCTTTCTCTAATCATAGGGATTGATATTCACACTTCCCAATGCAAAAACAATATTTATATCCAAAAATACATTTCAAATAAATTGAATTACATTCGTAATCCCGACTTTTCCGCATTGATTTTTCTCTTGAACAATTTCATTCATCGAACAGTCAGGAGAGAAAGTATTGGTTCTGCCATGAATATGGGCAAAATGTTCAAAACACAAAACATTCTTTGACACAATAAAACAAATTGGCCATCTTCACTTTGCGATTTGAGACTCCTTTCTTGGGATATATTCATATCAAACTTCCATTTTCTAAGAATTTCGTTCATTTTCACACGTATTCATATTCCATGATTTTTCGGCATGAAGATATATTTTGAGCATTGTTCGGATATGTAGAATGAATCAAGAGGACTTCAATATCTTTCAAACGACGCAAACTGCATGAATTTTCATTGAAAAATGCGGCCAGGAGAGTCAAAAATACGAAAATCAGATTTTGTGTAAAAATGTACTGAAAACCCGACTCACGTGCACTTGAATGCACATATCTCTGGAACGGCTATACCAATATGGCTCAAATTAAATAGGAAACCTCCGGTGACAATACTGTGCAATTTAAGAATCCATTTGTGAGTCATTTTCATTTTTTACAGTTCAATTTTCTGAGAATTTTCTAAAAATTTCGTATATTTTCAAACATGTTCACATTTCATGATTTTTCAGCGTGAAGAAACATTTTATGCACTTTTTGAATACGTAAAACGTCAAGCGCGCTTGAATACCATTCAAATGACGCAAGCAGCATGAATTTTCGTTGAAAAATACGGTCAGGAGAGTCAAAAATGTGAAAATCAGTTTTTGTGTAAAAATGTACTGAAAACCCGACTCACGTGCACTTGAATGCACATATCTCTGGAACGGCTACACCGATTGGGCTCAAATTCAATAGGAAACATCCGGTAATAATTCTGAACAAATTTGCTTTTGACACTTTGGGATTTGAGACTCGGTTCGAGAGTTATCGTGCTAACGTACAGACTACGACGACGACGACGACGACGACGACGACGACGACGACGACGACGCCATTTTGCACCGGAGGTACCAGAACCGAGTATCCAAATAAAAAAAGTGAAAATCAAGTTTTGTTCCCATGGTGAACTGAGACTCTGGTCAAAATTTGAGCCCGATCGGAGTTCATTTACTCAAGTAATGTGGAGTTGAATTTTTGAGGCAAAACCAATACTTTTCCTAAGCACATTTCATGTGCGGAAAAGTAATAAGAAATCTTTAACGAAAAATTTTCAAACCGTGTTTATTATTGTGTTTGGAGAGTTAGCAATGACAGCAGTCAGCTGTCAAATGCCAAGCTTGTTTGTTTACAAAATCGTTTGTTTTGTGTTCAACGAATTTCATTGTTAGCAGCCAGCATTTTCAGAGCAACAAAAATGAATTTCAGCGTTGATTTTGGCAGAGATTTCAGATGCTGTCACATTTTCGATAAACATGTCAAATATTTCCTCATTCGATCAGAGACTCCAAAAGCGTAAGCATCAACCAACAGTCGTCATAGTGTTTCTTATTTGTTCAGTTTGGTTATCTCGAAGCAATCAAAAGTGTAATTTTTGATAAATGTAATTTTGCAATAGAGTGGCTGGGAATAGAAATGAGAGTACAAGATCACCCAAACGTTAAGTGCACATAAAAATCAGTTTTTTTCATACAAACTACGCATGAAGAAAGTATTCGTAAAAACATAATCCCAAAATCATAATGCTGTTTTGCCAGAACGATTTTCATGTTGCACCTTTGCTCAAATGATCTCTTATTCGCATTTCTATTCCCAGGCACTCATTTTTTTTAATTAATTTGGTTTTTAACGTAATTTTCACAAATTTTCTTCAAATTTGTCAGTCAATTTACAGTAACGGAACTGCTGACCGTTCAGAAACCGACGCCATTCAAGTGTGCTGAATCAAGTTGATTGTTAGTTGGTACGTGACACATAGTGAGTGCTTTCTATTGTTTCCTTTGAATACAAATTTGATAATACCGTTGTCGATGTTTTATTAACATTCCTTTTTTCATAAAATAGATTAACATGGGCAAGCATAAAGCATCCGACCCCTTTAAACGGGTTTTTTCTATCAAACAAGGCCTCAATTCAATCATTCGCGCACCGTATCGAAAAAAGTTGGTCAAAATCATCAGCGATTTAAGCATCCGAGCCACCAAAATCGCGGTGTTGGCTTCGCTGTTGCTTTTATTGAAAGTAAGTCATGATTTTTCGAACATAAACATTGTCTTTGTGTTAACATAATTGCTTCTTGTATAAAAGGTGAATGAGGCTTTCGAAGATGCAGAGGATTATATTGAAAACGAATTATTCGACAACAATGGTGATGAAGTGATACACAACTGCTTCAAGGCAATTTTGATCCAAAACAAGGACAATGAAGGCCTCATGTCACGGAGATTCAGGCAAATGGTTGAAAGATACACCCAATGGCCGGACGCCAGCACTCTCGCCAACTCATTCAAGTATTTGTGGGAACAGTATCGCGACAACGTCAGAACGAATTTGACGACGCATTGCAAAAGTCGACTGCGGAAATTTTTCACAATGAGAGCATACGCTTGGAATCGTCAATTTGATGGTGGCCCCGATTTGGAACATTTCACAGAAGATGATTTGAAACACGCGGTCGTTTACGCCTACGAAGGCAAGGATTGGACACGTGGCGATGCCCGAGCACAAATGCGAATTGGTGCCTTGGTTGATGAGTTACGAGAACTCGATGGAGTGCCAGGTAATATGACCATCAAAGACTTCACCGAGAGACACTGGTTCCGATCGATACAAATGCGGCTAGCCACAGCGTGAAATCGAAGCGTTCCATCAATCTATCGAATATGTGTGGAAGAAATGGGCATTGTACGACAAAAATCATGCCTACGTTTTAAAACCGATCGAACCAAGACCACCAAATATCAAAAATTTCGTTGTCAAGCGGAAATGATACCAAAAAAAATCAGCAACGCAAAGAATTATAAGAAGAAAGAACCGAAATGGATCAAAATCAAAGCCAAAGGTTTTAAGGGAAATAAGATCGGAATGTGAGATCTTTTCTTCGATTGGGACGAAATCAAAAAGAACGTCAAGGGCAAGAAATCATTCGATTGCCAGATTGTAACGGATGGCGTATCTGTGTCGATTCAATATCAGATGCCAAAGCAAGAGCAAACTGCAATGCCCATAGAAACAGTACGCGCAATGTACAAACATGAGTTTTGGTCCGAGTTAGGCATAGACCCGGGGATGCGGACGTACATTGCCTGTGTACGTCGCAACATCAATACTGGCGAAGAGGTAAATAAACAGAAATAACAACAGTTATAATGGAAACACGCCTATTAAATTCGTCATTTCATTTTTCAGGTGAACACTACTATTTCGTCCAAGCGCTATCATTTCGATGCAAAACAAGGCGTCCGCAACCAAAAGGCAGAAGAAATGACTCGGCTATTTACATTACGAGGAAAACGTGATCGAGGAAAAACGTGATCGAGAACTTGTCGCTCGAATCATAGGGATGATGCCATCTCCAGCTGGTTTGAGCTACCTCGAATACATTGAACATCGGCTACGCGTCTTGGATGATGGCATCGAAGTTTACACTACACGAGCGTATGCCCGATTACGTTTAGACAAACACATCGAGTCGAATCGGACCATTGACAAAATTGCTGGGGAAGTGGTTGATCATAAATCTGCACTTATTTATATGGGATCGGCCAATTTCGCATCGAATTCGCCAATCAAAATAAAAAAACACCTCAGATGCCCGGGCATGCGAAAACTTTTGATTGCGTTCCAAAAACGTGCCAACTGCGTCATCGTATGGGTAGACGAATGGATGACATCCTAGCATTGCGCACGATGTTTTAAGCAATTTCCACGAAACACTCGCACCGATCGTTTCAAATAGTGTGTGAATTGTCATCCGGATCGTAGTGTTCGATTGCCCACCAGCATTTTGTGCAATGTCAGCAAAAGAATACTTCAAATGCGACGGGCAATCCAAAAAACATGGCAAGAAATGCGCAATGCTGGTGATGTCATTGCAGATGCTCTAACGCAACGAAATCCAACACGTTTGGTTCCAAAGAAACAACGTTTCTATAAGAAATGGCTACCAAACGCAGATAACGTTGAACCAGAGTTCACTACAATATGGCATCGAGATATTGCGGCAGCAAAGTTAATTCTCTACAAAGGTATAATTTTATTTTTTCAACTCGAAAAGTGAAATGTTTTAATTAATTCAATTGAATCATCATTTTCGGACACAGGTCATTGTATGGTGATGGGTGACCAAATCCATGAGAATTTACGGAGAAAACCAGCACCTCGAAGAAATGCACAACAGTAGAATTCCCGCTTCAACAAATACAACAACAAAATTTAACGTTTAGTTAATTCGCTAGCCTTGAAATTTGTGGGCTAGTTAGTATAGTATCTATACGCAGTACAATAGGACTTTTCATGTATGCTTTCCTTTCCATATTTTCAACCGGTTCCCGTCCTGAGTAACTGATTGACTAAAATCTGATGAGCCTCAATGGATCATTTTTGCAGGTAAGACATTTGTTGCAGTTTTCCTCCTCGGGAAGTGTGAATATCAATCGCACTACTGAATGAATCTTCTCAACTGATATAGAATTTTGTGCACTTTTCAATAATTTTAACTAATGTTCTATTTTTCAGACATGAAAAACACCCAGTTAAGTAACAGTCATTCCATTTTTTTTTGTTTCTTCCTCCCGCCCTTAAACCTGTGAAATAATGACAAGATTTCATTATTGTGCACAGGCTAAACTTCGTTGAAACTTTCGTTTGTTGAAAGTTTTTTTTAACTTTTTTTTTTTTTTGTTTGAAATTATTGTTTGGAGCACACGCGCGACGATCGACAAGTGTTCTAAGATGAAGCAATATTATTGAAGCAGTATTAAATTTCGTGGAAAAAATTACACAAGAATGTTCGCAACCTGGATGTCACAATGACATTTTGATTTAAAAATATGATTCGAAAAACTTACTAGTCTTTGCGGTCGGCACATGCTTTTTCTGAAAAATAGCAGATCTTCATCGGGTTTTATGAAACTTTTGAATTTGGTCCCATCACTAGCACCATTGATGTTATTGCAATGTTCATCTTCCCATTGTCTTAAATATTTTGATCCCATATACGTATCATACAAACCAGAAATGCTTGGATCAGATGCTCCCGTATAAAAAGTTTCGAAATCCCCTACGAAATCATACATCTACGCAAAACAAATCGTAAATAAAAACAGTCTTCTCATTTATTAGCTCAATTTATTTTTGTACTCACTCTATCAATCAGCCCAACTTTATCAAAATATATCCAGTCAGGAAGAAATTGATTTCCTAGTGTTGTTAGAGGGCTTTCATACCCAAACATGAATTCTTTTGCCGTAACGTTAACTATTGATTGACTGTTGGTTTGCTTTATGATCACATTAATAGGTACTCGATAGAAAAATGGTTTTTCGGCAACCAATTGAGCGATACTCTAGAAAGACAAAAACATCTGATTGGTAATTTAATTTTTAATTGTTTTTCATTTTTTTAATGTTAATAATAAATTGGGTTTCTCAATAAATAATAGTGAATGTTTACCAACTTTTTTTAAACTATTGGACATTAATCGAGATAATATTTCAATAAAGGTTATTCTAGGTGAGATACTACGAAAGGTAGTTATATATGATTATCATTCAATTTAATTCAATGTTCTAAGCACCGATATTGGCTCGTAAACGACTCAACTAATTTAATTGTATAAAAAAATGATTCGAATGAACACGGAAATGAATGTAGCCATATAATAATGAAGCCCATCAAACCATGAATAAATAAATTGAATTACATTCGTAATCCTGACTTTTCCGCATTGATATGGAATTTGATTTTTCTCTTGAAAAATTTTATTCATCGACCAGTCAGGAGAGAAAGTATTTGTTCTGCCATGAAAACGGGTAAAATGTTCTTTTGTAGTGACACATTTCCTCTACTTTTTATTACTTGGTAATATTGCTTATACTTTTTATGCATTCCGCTCATTAGCGTCAGCGCATAATGTTAAGAAGCGCAATCGCAATGCCGCGTCGTCGCATTGCACTTGCGCTAATTACATATATTGACATGTTTAACATAAATAAAATCAATTGTATTCGGATGGCCATTAAGACCGTTTGGCTGTATTTAACCTTAGACCTGTCCTCTGGGCACTCAGTGCCCGAGCAGATATGTAATTTGAAATAAAAATGTAAATATGTAACCAAACATCATATGGTGATATTTTTCATAAAGAACACTTCAATCTCTACCTACAGTGTGAGTTTCATTGAGTTTGTGTGTCGCATTTCCGAATGAGATCGGTGAATCATGCATATACTCTGTACGTCCTCTCGGGCACTCAGTGCCCCCAAAAAAATTCCATATATTTTGTATGGAAAATTTTTGGGAAGCTTATTTGGATCGAACATAAATTTGACAGACAATTTTAATCCCAATTGGGATCCATGTCAATTTTCATGCAAAACCCTCTGTGGGCATCCATATTTCGAAATGATTTGTTAAGAAGAAAGTCTTTAATTTTGTCAGCACAGGATGTGAAATATAGCTGCGAGTCTGACGCACACATACATATCATTGCTTTCAAAATCGGTAGAGTGATTTTTGAAATATTGCAGAAATTCGATTTTTTTTTCAAAAAATGTCAATTTATCATACAAAATATACCACGGGCACTGAGTGCCCGAGAGGACAGAAATATGATGAGATCTCAGAGGACAGGTCTAAGGTTAAGATCGACGAACAATTCAATAAAATGTAAAAGTGATTAAAGCTAATTCTGGAAACCCAACAATGGGTTTCCAACAAATAAACACCAGTTTCTTTCAATAAACTCCTGTAACCCTTCAACTCTAACTAAAACCGTGGCTCCGTTGATGAAATAATAACAAAAATATACTATTTAACTCCACACTTTTTTCATACAATATACTGTTTTTGGACAAGGTATGTGCACTTAAGTACACGTCGCTATGAAATGACTACTGCAATATGACTAATTTTCAACACAACACGTTCTGCTACATTCGATTTTCTAAGAATTTCGTACATTTTCACTAGTATTCACATTCCATGATTTTTTAGTATAAAGATACATTTTGTGCATTATTCGAATAATTAGAACATCAAGAGGACTTGAATATTAAATAGGAAACATCCGGTAATAATACTGAACGAATTTGCTTTTGTCACTTTGGGATTTGAGACTCGGTTCAAGAGTTATCGTGCTAACGCAAAGCGGTGAAGCGACATACAAATGCACTAGGGCACGTAGTAGGCTACACCATATGATTTGCATAGCGTAGTTAGGGCACGTAGTCTCATCGTTGCACCGCTTTGTGCTAACGTGCAGACTACGACAACGACGACGATGCTATTTTGCACTGGAGGTACCAGAACCGAGCATCCAAAATCAAAAAGTGCTAAGACAGATTTGTTCCCATGGTGAACTGAAAGTTAGCGGAAAAGTAATATGTTTCGTAATCCGTATATACATGTAATCGTGCATTGCATGAGTAGTTTGAAAATATTTTTCATATAAATACCCCAAAAGAACCTCTACGGTTTTTGTATCATTTGAAAGCTGAACTTGACACGTGACAAATGCACTAAATATGTTTTAAATTCTTTTTTGGCTTGTAAAAGTTTTTCTGAGCTCCAATGAAACAATATGGTCTATACCATTGTATGCATTGGAATTGGTCCAAAGTTGTAGTTTTGCCCAAAAACAATTGTCATTTTTCAATGAATGCCAGAGAGAAAAAGGCGTTTTTGTTAATTGGACTAAATTCGATTCACACACTCACAGTGAGCATGCAAACCAAAGCGTGTAAAGTGTAAAGCATTTTTATTCCAGTTTGAACTATAGTCAGTGTTATTCAAAGATATTGGAAGTGAAAACGTACGTTACCCATTTCAATTTGACATTTTTATGCAGGGAGTTCATTTTTGGCCAACTGAAAAACGGCCAAGACCAAATGGATTTTTTTATGGCACAAGACTTTTGTCTCTTCTCAAAAATGGCACAGGGCTTTTGGTTCGTATTTCAAGGGTTACTCTTCTCCGAGTTTGTCCTCACAACCCTATTGAAGCGACACTCCCTTTGGGTACCTCTCGTACAAAATGTCACTTTTTGCACGGTGGGTCAAATGTACCATTCATTAGAGGGAAAGAATGAAGCAAGCGGAGGCCGGCTACATACCCAGTAAACGATTGATTCGATACTAATTACAGCCTATGCCTTATGACAATATTCCGTGAACTACTAAGTCCATTTCGTACGAATGTTCGTGGATAGAGATCGTTCATATTAAGCCCTCGTGACATTTATGCCCAAATTGCATTGTAAAATACAAAATGTATAAACGTTTTTTAATAAAATAAATTATTTCTCACATTCAGCGCATTCCATAGATTTTGTACCACTCATGATGACATTAATTTTTTTCATAGTTCCTTTTAATGTCGCCATTAATATAAAGTCAATGGAAACGCGAGAAATGATATTTTTTTTACAAAAAATCAAAGAGTTTTAAGACGAAAATTTGAAATTGGACAAATTGAGTGGTTCCAATGATTGTAATGCCTTTGAACTCTTTGAATCCATTCGACCTACCAAAATGTATGAGAATATTAAAAACAAATCATCACAGGTTGAATGAAAATGAAATTTTGAAAACGGACAATTTGAAGTGTTCCGTTAATTGGAATAAGATGAAAAACCTCTGAACGAGGTATAAACAGAGTGGCGCACTCAAATATCCTGCCCTTAAAATGACTGATATCACATTTTACGTGGCGCTGTTGAATTATATTTTTTTGGTTTAACGCTTTTCAAATAATTCAACAATCTTTCCATGATGGCATCAATTGAAATTTGAACTAGTGTGCGCCAGTGCAAGTCCCGAACGAAACCGTGAATTGTATCACGGCAGAAAAATAAATTCGTTTTGTTTACACAAATATTTTGGTTTGAATCGTAGCCTCAAAGTTTACACAACTCTAATCAAATTGACAGAAAAACGATTTGCTCGCACTGGCGCACAATAGTTCAAATTTCAATTGATTCCATCATGGAAAGATTGTTGAATTATTTGAAAAGCGTTAAACCAAAAATATATAATTCAACAGCGCCACGTAAAATGTGATATCAGACATTTTAAGGGCAGGATATTTGGGTGCGCCACTCTGTTTATACCTCGTCCAGAGGTTTTTCATCTTATATCAGTAGTTTTGTAAGGTCAATTTGTAAAAAACACTTAAAAATAACAACTTTTCGAGATATATCATCAAATTCTGTTCAACTCCATCGACCGAAGTGCTAATTTTGAGTACCTTTGAAGTAAATACGGCGAAGATATGTCAAAATTTCGATTTTGAAGTTTTTGGTTTTTTTACTTGTAATCCAAATTGTCCTCCAAATCGAGTCAAAGGGCTCCGATTGAAAGCCAATTCCACCCTCCCGAAGTGGTTCGCAACGCCGATCGAAGCGCCGTAGTTTCAGCTGGCAACCGCTGGTTTTGTGGCACTACAAAGTGCCATTTTTGGCACATTGTGAGAATGGTTGCGTTGCTTGCGTTGCTTGCGTTGCCCAGCTGTCACTACTACGGGGGGTTGGCCAATTCTAATGTATATCGATTGTGATATATGAGTTGCGAGCATGTTATGTCATCATATTTAGTATTATATCACAACTTGATTTGATTGTGTCAACTCTGAAGCACATATATCCAAAACCCAATTTTTGCGAAAAATGATGAGTGAAATTACAACTACCATAACATAGGAACGGTTGATCCTATTTTGATGGTTGAACCCTCGTTGGATAGGTATTGAGGTGTACTACTAAAGTGTAGTTTTTCAGAATTTTTGAAAATGGGTACGGGGGTCAAAATGACGAAAAACCAAAAAAATCGAATTCCGATTTTTCGGTTTTTTCGATGTGGTGACCAAACCCGATTATAGATTTCTTTCATTACAAAGACTTATTTGAAGCCTAGCTCAATACTTTTCATTTGCGGTATCTGCCGATTTTCTACCTTGTGTATTAGTGAAGCTATGCAATTTTGAAAAAAAACGACACCCTGGCACTCTTCCCCTGCTAAATTTCTTATATGTAAGGAAATTCGGCCGTTCTCGACGGTTTTGAACTGCCCCCCAGACTCCCTAAAAATAATGTTATACATCACAGAGATCGAGAGAAGGTACAAAGTCACAAACACACAAACATACCAAACCCAATTTTCAGGGAAAACCCCCCTTTCCGGGAAAACGTACACAACTTTTGAACGGGTCCACCGATTTTGATGATTGATAAACTGTTTGATGCTATTGAACTCTTTGAATACATTGAGACATTTGAAATAGGGTGGGATGAAACATTTGATTTTTTCCATATGAAAATTTAAAATTCATTATTTCGAGGCTTTTTAATGATTGGAATCAGTTAATGTAATGCCCCTGAACTCTTCGAATCCATTTGAACCACCAAAATACCAAAAAATAAAAAAAATCCTCAAAAGTCCTGTTAACGTACGCTTTAGTTGAGCAGCATAACAGTAACTAACTTTATTTGAAATAATTGTAATATATTTATACATTGCTTTATAGGAAGTAAATTAGAGTGAACATAAAAGTGCTGATATTAAATAATGCATATTTGCAACATTAATTAGGTCATTTTAAGTAGGTAATGTTTAGGTAAGGTATTTATTACTTTATGTTGTGACATCGTCAACATTCTCCCGGCGAAGAGAAGAACTGTCCAGTGGATTGTCAATTCTTGGCATTTTCACGTTATTTAAATTAAATTTCTTATACAATGCGTACGCTAAAGAAAATATGAATAAGAAAAGAAACATCACGCATTATGTGATACGTTAAATTCCTAATCTTAATTAAATTTAAATTGTTTTTCGTATCATTTAGCCTACGTTCAAGCTCAATGAGTTTGACATCTTCAGTATCAATCGTGAGTGTTGTATTGGATAAATTGCGCTCACTAACAGACAATGTCCAATCAGCAATAATGTCCAGACTTGGAATTATAATTTCTGAATTGTTTTGATACTCGAAGTGAGTATGCAATTGAACATTATCTGCTGTTAATGCGCAATGTGGTTCGAGAGTAAGCATTCCCTCCCCACTCAACCAATCATGATTCACAACATCCTTGCAGATAATTATGATTTTGATTGGTTTTGGCAGCACAAAGATAAAACGATTTTTGTCAGTTCCCGAAATAAATGTTTCAGGATCATTTTCACTCATCTCACAACAAGTTCTGGGAAGATGATTGAAAATTTGCCACACACAATCTGGTTTATTCATAGTAAACCAATGCGTGGGCTTGTCACATATTAGACTTAGATCTCCCCTATACGAAATACAATCGAAAAGATCAGTAACAAATTGGTAAAGAGTTCGATCCATGTTGACCAACAATAGCCGCTGCATGGTTTTAATCCAAATAAATTTGTTATTATGAATCGCCGGAACTCTAAAAATTTTAAATAACTCAAATTTTGTGGTTTTTAGCAAAGAAATCGATATTTTAAACACAAATTGATTATTAAATTTGTACGAGCTAATTTTTGCCACCAAATAAATGTCCACCCCCCTCGGAATTTGATATTCCGTACCGAATTGTCTCGAGATCAACTCAATTTGTTCCTCCATTTGCTTTACAGTGAACATTTCGTGGCTTATGAAGTTTCTTTTTAAATTGGAGACAACCGCAATTATTGCCGACTGTTGTCTGTCATATTCATTCAATAATTGAGTTAAATAAATGAGAAAATTGTGAAGTCTCTCCTCATTTTCAATCACATTTGAACGATTTTCAAAGGTTGCAGCCATTTCATTGATATAGGCCGGTCATTCATTTCGTAAATCAGCCCTATAATTGTTTACTAAATTCAATGTTGATTCTAAAATTGATGTGTGATTTTTCATCAACAACAAAAGGTGTTCATCATTTTTAGAAAGTTGTGAGAGATCGTGTGCATACTCCGATTCAAATTTTGAGCCGAGTGTACCAAACAGATCTCCAAAAATGTCACCAACGTGGCTGTACGTTTTCCTCTATGTTGATCGAAAATTAAAGTATTACGCTCACCAAGAACCTCTAATCGTTTCATGAGGTGAGATATGATGTTTTTGCAACCACCATCTGGCATGGCTCTTCTATAAAAGTACTCCCTGGCAGTTGTTAGATCAACCCCGAATAGATTAAATTTTTCCTTTAATGTATTGTTAATGTTAATGGTCTGCACCATACAGCGTTTCTTCGCCAGAGGTGGTTTATTATAAATTTACAAAAATGTGTATACAATTTTTACAAATCTATTTATAACCAATGTTTGATAGCACCGATCAGTTAAACTATTTGCCAACCCTAACGGTTACGGAGCAAAACGCTGCGATTAACTGATTTCAAAATTGATTATTAAATATATTTTCTTGAAGTTTTAAAATATTCAATTATTCTCTTTTTTATAGTATCTGAGCTCATATTGAAATCAACTAGATATATATCACAATTGGGAATCTTTTTATCAGAAAATTCATTAAATGTACCAAGCATAAAATACATTGGCTGATATTTTCTATAATTACGTTTTTCCAATGGCACTATTAATAGATTACTACTGGGAGTTTGGTAATGAGGTAGACGAAATACGATATATTTCAGTAAATGACCAGATGATATTTCACCAATGATCAATTTGTGAATAAAAATCACTTGAGCCACCATTCTTCGTTCTTCCAAAGTTATCAACTGAAGCAGCATCAGCCTATCTTCATACTTTGGCATGTGGAACCTATTTGGCCATTTTAATTTTCGAAGAGCATAAAGTAAAAATTGTTTCTGGATTGATTCTATTCTTCTGGTCTGACCCTTCATGTAGGAGTTCCAAACTTGTGAACCATATTCAAGTATTGGTAATACATATGTGTAAAAGAGTAATCGAATGGCCCACGGATCCTTGAAATCACGACCAAATCTTTTGATCCAAGTTAGTCTTGATTTGGCTTTTGCTATGATGTATTCAATGTGTGATTTGAAATTGAGTTGACTATCAAGAATAACTCCCAAGTCTTTGATTTCATTGACTTTCTGGATGACTTCGTCTCTAATGATATAGTTATGATCAATCATTGTACCCATTCGGTGAAACCTCATCAATTTGGTCTTCTTAACATTCAATCTAAGATCATTGCGACTGAAAAAAGTAGAAATGTTTTCCAAGTCATTCTGTAATTTCAAGCAATCGTTCTCAGACTCAATATGTTTGGACAGTCTAGCATCATCTGCAAATGAAAGTAATGTAGAGTCTTCAACATAATATGGTAATTCTATGATAAATAATAAAAATAGTGTGGCTCCAATTGGGTAGCCCTGACCTGTACCAGAGGTAACATCAATTGGGATTGACTTCATATTATCGATTTTTACTATTTGCTTTCTGCCAATCAGATAGGTAAATAGATCCATCTTAGAATCTCGTGGTTCAGACCAATGATATTGAGTTTGTGGGTCAATAGATCAGTGTTTACCGAATCAAAAGCCTTTGCTAGATCAATATAGATTGCATCAGTTTGTGTATTTGTCGACAAGTTGTTCAATGTGGAGCCAAACCGTTAAAATGGGGTCCACCAGCCGGAGAAAAATGCCAAGTGGTACCGCTTTCCGCAAGCAAATTGCAAATTTTTGTGTCATATAAAAACTCCATTGACTTCGTATTTTCCTGAAGTATTTTGTTCGCGAGTGTGAAGTTAGTACCATTGTCACTATACATATTTCGGACAACTTCTCTTCTCGCAACAAATCGACGATAAGCTGCAATAAATGCAGCTGCCGATAAGCCGGATACGAGCTCAATGTGTATGGCCTTTGTTGCCATGCACACGAAAATTGCCACATAAGCTTTGTGACTCTTGAAACAGCGGCCGTTTGATGTCTTTATGTGAAAGACACCAGTGTAGTCTACGGCAATGTTCGTGAACGGTTTTAGGCCAGCGGTTATACGGGCTGACGGCAAGTTGCCCATATATTGAATCATTGGCCTCGGATTCACTCGTACACATTGAGCACAATCCCTTATAATGGACTTGATTGTTCGTTGACTTTGTGGAAGCCAGAATTTTTGTCGTAAAACAGATTCGGTTAGTTTTGGACCGCCGTGCAGGCATTCCTCATGAATGTGTTTTACCAATAAATTGGTTATTGCGTGTTTATTTGGAATCAAAATTTGATGCTCTGCGTCGAAAGGTACATCTGATTTTTTCAGAAGACCGCCAACGCGAATAACTCCACTTTCGTCCAAGAATGGACTTAGTGGAATTAATACACTCGATTTTTTGACCCACTTACGATTACGCAAAGAGGTGATTTCATCGGTGAACGTTTCTCTTTGCATAACTTTTATAATTGCGATTTCAGCACATTTTATTTATACGTAAAGCCATGAATCTATTTTCCAAATATTTCAAAAAGCTAGGTAATGATTGTATTTCGCGAACGTTTGGGAGCTGACACTCATAGTGAATAAGTGTCGCCGAATCTAATTTTTTGGCTAAAATGTGACATATAATTGGATCCCAATTTGTGATGGTGATACCAAGATTTCTAATTGACATCAACGACTCATAGACAGTGTCATGCATATCTTTTAATTGAACTGAATTTTCTTTTTTGATTTTTGGTAAATTCAAAATGTTTTCAAACCACATACTGAATGATTCGCGTTTGTTGTCGTATCTTTTACGGATCAATGCATAACACGTCTGATAATTTTCTGGAGTCGGATCTACATGACTTATTATTTTCGCTGCTTCACCCTTAACGCGAGTCTTCAACAATTCAATTTTTAAGCCCTCATCATAATGACGATTGTTGTAAACCATTCTATAGAAAAGAGCTATAAAACCCTTCCATTCTGAAGGTTTACCGGAAAAATCATGTAATTTCACTTGTGGCATTGCAAATTGAATTGTTGATGATGTGTTTTCACTAACGATTGATTTCGAAGATTTCAAAAGATCATTGAGCTTACCCGAAGTCGTCATATATCTTTGAAGCAGGATGTTGTAGCTGAATTGTAGTTCTTTTCCCTCTGATTTGGTCTTGTATACCAGCGATCTGAATTCGGTCCAAGTAGATACCAGGTTGTCCAAATGGGCTTTCACCATGCCATGACCCTAGGTTGATGTAAGTTCTCTAGCGGCTGCCAATAAATCCATCATTTCCTCGTATTGAAGAGTCAACATGTCATTGCCTTGCATTGAGAGTGTCAAACCATATGTGAATGTTTCAGCAGTATTATCATTGACGTGGTTATTTGAGTCTTCGCTCAAATTATTGAACAAAGAGTCGATGTCGTTTTGATTTGTATCCATGACGCTCGTTTCAGCATTAGACGGCAATTAGCAATTTCCAACGTTCAAAGTAGATTGCGATGGTGTATTGATTGAAGTATTGATTGAAGTAGTGTTGTCGATTTCTTTCAAGCGCTTCTCGATGTTTTCCATTACGGAATTAAACAGCTTTTCAAGATTTTCGAACGTGTTATTTTTGAAATAATCTTGTTCATCCGACGTTTTTTCTTTAACTGAACGATCGTTGTTACTTTTGATTACTCTGAAGAGTTCACTGAAGGTGTTTTTCTTGTCCACAAGGTATTCGTTTTACGGTCGTTTCCATCGCACTTGTAATTTCTTATTAATGGATGTATTTCATCGATCTCGGTTGATTGATCGGCAAGTAATTGTTTGTACGACGACATTATGGGACAAAGAACACGCAAACGTTTTGAACTGGAACTGAATTTACCTTTTTTTGAATTACAATTCACTTTGCACTGTTGCTATGTGCTTTGATTTTTTTTTTTATGTCTTTATACACAAGGTTTTAATGTCACTTATGTTTGTTCACGAATGCACCAAATAACCATATAAGTTTAGGTGAAAAGTACTGAGATTCGGAGGATTAAAAACGTTTAATCAACCAATTTTAGTAGATCAGCGAAATACACACGAAGATTGAACTAAACTATACGAGGTTTAGCGATACACACGAATAATGAAACCAAACTATACGAGTTTGACGAAGTAAATACGTATAATTAACTAACTATAGTAGATTGGCGAAAGACAAAACAAGTCCATAGAAATATAAATATAAATTAAAAAAAAAATTCTACGAAAATATCGTATTTTATCATAAACTAGCTAATTCCCGGTGCGCTACACCCATAAAAAAAATTAAGAAAACATAATGAAAACTCCTAGCATTGGTGTTAAGAAATTTTAAGAAACTACTGCAAGTAATGTGGTACATCTGAATAGAGCAATGTTCTTGCAAATTCATCACTTTCGCACAATTTAAAGAATGCAGTCAATGTTGTTTCTGATGGTTGTGCAGCTCTCTGCAGTAAATTTCGATCCGTGAAATAAACACGTTGACCATTTTTGAGATGAACTGCCAAATGTACAACTGCTGGATATCGCTCATGAATTGGAAATGAACAAATTCTGTATGTGCCGATGTAGCGGCCCATTTGGTATTGTGCAATGTCATCGTTTGTGTTGGCATCAGCTACTCCAAATACAGCCATATCACTGCCTTTGTTGGGGGGTAACGGCCGAAAATGCGACAGACTTTATAACAACATCCTCTGCATTCAATGCCTCTTTTTCTTTCTCAATAAAGTAACTCTCATAAGCGTATGGTCTGTGACATTGATTCACACTTCTTATCAATTTGACACTGTGGTCAATGATTTACGTCCAATACATGATCGGCAAACGCAGATTGCCTATGTTTACCGTTCTTAGCGCAAGCGCAATGCTCTTTGTATCGCGTCGATAAACTGCGTTTTGTTTGACCTATGTATCGTCTCCTGCAAACACCACATTCAATTACATAGATTCCCGATTTTTGTCCATGTTGAAACTTCATTTTGCGCTAATTTATCCGAATTTTTGTACTTTTGGGACATTTGGGACATTTGGGACATTTGGGACATTTGGGATATTTGGGACATTCGAGATATTTAGGACATTTGGGATATTTGGGACATTCGAGATATTTAAGACATTTGAGACATTTGGGATATTTGGGACATTTGGGACATCCGAGATATTTGGGACATTTGGGACATTCGAGATATTTAGGACATTTGGGATATTTAGGACATTTGATCTGGCCAATCCTGAAAATCCACCAAAACCCACTTGCAGAACTGAGAGCAGTTGTGGTCAATCCTTGGGTCCACCAAAACTCACTTCCAGATTTTTTTTTCTTACTTTCTCAACGTAGTTGAATGAATAGCACAACAAAGAACATACGGTAAACAGAAGCATTTGAATTTTCTCTCCACGCCATGCGTTTCGTGTATTTGTTGTTGTTTTTTTGCATTTGTATGGAACTGGAAGGGGTCATCTTTGAAGTGGCATATCTCGGGAACGACTCGATCGATTTCGGATTTTAATAGCCTAAAACCATCTCCAGGAGGTCCCCGAAGTGTGGTGAAATTTGGTTTGGATCGGATCAGCTGTTCTCGAGGAGTACGCGAACGTCACGGATTTACGTATAATTTTGCTTAAAAAAAAAAACTAATTCAAAATCAAACTATTTACATTTCACTGTTGTTGCATTACATAATACATAATGTCAAACTTGCATTGTTGTGCTGTAAAAAAATGTGAAGGCAAAATATACAACGGATTAAATATTAATTGTATGTTTTGTTTTAAACCAATCTACATCGAATGCATGTCACATAGAACACTAATAAATCCTGTGAAAGAAATTCTACAACGATTTGGCCTACTTCTCCAAGACAGAGGAAAATCGAATTTTATTGAGGATAAAACCAAAATTGCCAATTTCAAAACTTCATTCGATGTCGATTCACCGTTTTCGGTAGTTTGTGAACTATGTAAAGACGAATTCAAACAAATAAAACAATACGAAAATGAAAATGATAACTCTAAACGTGATCCTTTAAACTTGGGAATGGTGATGAATAATACAATGAATTTGAGTGCATTAAATAAACCATCCAGTGAAAATGAAATTTTTTCAATTCATGTTTCAAAATTCGATGAAAAAACAACAACTGAAGACATTGTAAAACGCATAAAAAGTGGTACGGAGCTCGATTCAGATCTATTCCATGTCAGCAAACTATCAAGTCGAAAAAATAAAATAAAAAAGTACACAAGTTTCAAGATTTTAACATTCAGCAAATCTGTATATGACCAAATCATGGATAAACAATTATGGGAGAATGATTTTACAGCTAGAAAGTTTGTGACACAACAAATTAAACCAAAAAATCAAAACTCACAAAAGAAAAAAGTAAATCAAAACAATAAAAGAGCTCAGAATTCGAATAAACAGTTTACAAATAAAAAGCTGAATCAAAATAATGGTACTCGATTTGACCATCGAAATTTCAATAACTACCGAAACTATAACCGTTTTCACCATAATAATAATTTTCCCAGGCAGAATAATTATCGAAATATAAACCGTTTCAATCGTTCAAATCATTATGTACCATATACGCCGATATTTAGACACAATTATCAAGATCATCAAAATTTTCCCTATCATTATATGAACACCGACCAGTTCATTCGGCCGCAATTCCAGCCACAATACCAGCAACAATTTCAACAGCATTTTCAATTACCACTTCAACCACCAATCCAGAACCAGTGGCAACCACAATATCATCCAACATATCAAAGACAACCATTTCACCACCAGTTTACTCAATAAACAACAAAACAGATGCAATTGAGGTTTTGGAATATATGATGCTACTAGAAATGAAAAATTTAGATGAGGTGCCGATCAATGATTCAACAATTGACATATTTATAGATAAAATAAATTCACTTCAGATGCAAGTGAATGAAATCCAGAAAGATACCGCAAAACCAACAACGAAATTAACAGCTAAGAGTTCATATTGCAGTGGCCTAGACAGTTTCAATAAGATTTATTGCCACAATGTTAATGGGCTTCGTACCAAATTACCAGAATTTTTTGCTAATATATTAATTTCTCCTTTTAAGGTTTACATGTTATGTGAAACTAACATTGATGACACAATTCCATCATCAAATGTATTCCCGAATGATTTTAATGTATACAGATGTGATAGGTCGAGCCTTACTGAGAGTAATCAATCAAAAAAGAAGAAAAATGGTGGCGGTGTTCTAATTGCGGTTCATGAATCATTGAATTCTCACGTAATAGGAAATGGTGAAACATTTGGTACAGAATTAATTTGTGTACAGGTGAACCTTGGCGATTTTAATTTATTCTTAATAGAATCATACATTAGACCTGACTCACCATTGGCAGTATACCAAGCAAATATGGATGCAATAAAATCATTCACATCTACAGCCAAAGCGAGTGATACAATTATAAATTCTGGTGACTTCAACCTAAGCGATCTATTGTGGCTAACTGATGATGTTGATGATCCACAAATCGCTTTCCCATTAAATGCTACCACCAGGAAGGAAATCACAATTGTTGATTCGTGCCATGAGCTTGGTTTACATCAAATCAATAAAAATTTCAACATAAACAACCGACTGTTGGATTTGGTTTGGACAAACGACACCAATTTAATAAAATGTGATGTATGTATTGATCAATTATTGAAAATTGAAGTCCACCACCCAGCCATTGAACTAACAATATTAAAATGCATTAAGAAAAATGATAGAGTTGAAAATGTCAAAACATTCCTTGATTTTCAATCAGCAAACTATGCAGATATCAATGAATCGCTTACATGCATAGATTGGAATGCCACACTTCAAATCTCAAAAATATCCTTTAATGATAAAATAAACAAGTTTTATGAACAGATTAATGCAGTTATTAAGAAACATATTCAGGTTAAGGTGCTCAAATCTTCAACACACCCTAAATGGTTCACTCCACAACTCATTAATTTGAAAAATAGGCTGAATAAATTGCGATCCAGGAGAAAATGGTCAACGGAGGCAAACAAAGAATTTTTAATTAAGCGGACTGAATATAATCGAAGTGTCAGAAAGTCATATAACGATTATACCATTGAAATGGAACAAATGATAACTGATGAGCCATTAAACTTTTACAAACACGTAAAATACTTGAACAAATCAAATGATAAATTACCAAATACCATGGAATATAATGGACAGAAATCCAACAACGAATCGGAAATCGCTAATTTATTTGCTCAATTCTTCTCTACTGCCTACTCTAGATATAATCCAGATGCAGTGCGTACGTTTGAATCCAATAACAAACACAGAAACGAATTGATTAATCTATGCAGTAACATTCCAAAAGTTGATATAACTGAAGAAACAGTGACGCAAGCAATCAACAACCTACCAAATAACTTGGTTTCAGGCCCGGATGGAATCCCGAACTTATTCATAAAAAATTGTGTAGAATCATTAGTGAAACCTATCACACTGATTCTCAGTGAATCCATGAAAACGGCGCAAGTACCACAATGTTGGAAAACATCGTTTGTAAGGCCAATATTCAAAAGTGGATCAAGAAATGATATTAGTAATTACAGAGGAGTGGCACTCCAATGCGTAACAGCAAAAATATTGGATTCAATATTAACAGGTCATTTGAATTTTCACATTAAGAACATCATTAATGATAGTCAGCACGGTTTCATAAAAGGAAGATCTACAATTACGAATCTAGTTGAATTTGCATCGTCCACATTGAACAACTTGTCGACAAATACACAAACTGATGCAATCTATATTGATCTAGCAAAGGCTTTTGATTCCGTAAATACTGATCTACTGATCCACAAACTCAATGTCATGGGCCTGAACCACGAGATTCTAAGATGGATTAAATCCTATCTAAATGGCAGAAAGCAAATAGTAAAAATCGATAATACGAAGTCAATCCCAATTGACGTTACCTCTGGTACAGGTCAGGGCTACCCAATTGGAGCCACATTGTTTTTATTATTTATCATAGAATTACCATATTATGTTGAAGATTCTACATTACTTTCATTTGCAGATGATGCTAGACTGTCCAAACATATTGAGTCTGAGAACGATTGCCTGAAATTGCAAAATGACTTAGAAAACATTTCTATCTTTTTCAGTCGTAATGATCTTAGATTGAATGTTAAGAAGACCAAATTGATGAGGTTTCACCGAATGGGTACAATGATTGATCATAACTATATCATTGGAAACGAAATCATCCAGAGAGTCAACGAAATCAAAGACTTAGGAGTTATTCTTGATAGTCAACTCAATTTCAAATCACACATTGAATACATCATAGCAAAAGCCAAATCAAGACTAGCTTGGATCAAAAGATTTGGTCGTGATTTCAAGGATCCGTGGACCATTCGATTACTCTTTTACACATATGTATTACCAATACTTGAATATGGTTCACAAGTTTGGAACCCCTACATGAAGGGTCAGACCAGAAGAATCGAATCAATCCAGAAACAATTTTTACTTTATGCTCTTCGAAAATTAAAATGGCCAAATAGATTCCACCTACCAATGTATGAAGATAGGCTGATGCTACTTCAGTTGATAACTTTGGAAGAACGTAGAATGGTGGCCCAAGTGATTTTTATTCACAAATTGATCATTGGTGAAATATCATCTAGTCATTTACTGAAATATATCGTATTTCGTTTACCTCATTACCAAACTCGCAGTAATAATCTATTAATAGTACCATTGGAAAAGTGTAATTATAGAAAATATCAGCCAATGAATTTTATGCTTGATACATTTAATGAATTTTCTGATAAAAAGATTCCCAATTGTGATATATATTTAGTGGATTTCAATGTGAGCACAGATACTATAAAAAAGAGATTAATCGAATATTTTAAAACTTCAAGAAAATAAATGTAATAATCAATTTTGAAATCAGTTAATCGCAGCGTTTTGCTCCGTAACCGTTAGGGTTGGCAAATAGGTTAACTGATCGGTGCTATCAAACATTGGTTATAAATAAATTTGTACAAATTTTATACAGATTTTTGTAAATTTATAATAAACCACCTCTGGCGAAGAAACGCTGTATGGTGCAGACCATTAACATTAACATTAACATTACATTGATTTTGATATATATAGATAGAGATAAAAAAGTACGAACATTAGAATGTACGATTGATTCGTAAATATTTTATGCACAGACTTAGGGATGGGCATAAGTGAAATAGCTATCTCGCTATAGTATTTTTCCGAAAAATATAGCTATACTATTTTCACGAATTTTCAAAAATAGCTAATGTTTTTGAAAAAAAGCTATTTTGTCCCGAATAACTTACATAATCTTCGAATAACTTTGTCCCGAATAATAGTACATTTTTCCGCGGACTTTTTCTGTGTTACATTATTCCGCCAAGCCCGTCATATATAGTATAGCGCGCCCATCCCTAAACGGACTCGTTTTATTTACGAAACAGTCGTACATTTCACGCTGTGTACGAATCAACATTGTATAATTTTCGAAAGTTATGCCGGTTCCAAATGCGTTGCTGTAAATTTACAGACATCTGTAAAATTTTCAAACGAATCATTTTTTGATATTGTTATGATGGATACAGCGTAGTCCTTAGTGATGAAAAATCGTACGCTAAACGAGTCGATTGCGATATGTATTTTTAAAAAAATCGAATTTTTCAATTTTTAGCCTACTGTAAATTTACAAACATCTGTAAATTTACAGACAACTATAAAGATGATTCTATGTTTTTTTTTCTTATATAGATGAATAGGGGATGAAAAAATATTAAGTTTGGTAGAAAAATGGGGTTGATCCCTTTTTGGGGGTAATTAGGGGAGCATCGGGGGTGGTAAAATTCCATCGGATCAAAAAGTGACCATGGCAAAGTTGTTCGAAATTGACCATTAAATCTTTTGGGATAGCCGCCCTCCCGATTAGAACCCTTTTTGGGGAGTTTTGGGGTCATTTTACTGCAATCATAGCGTCTAAACGGTAAAGAATTTGACTTTGATGTCTTAAGCAATGTTATGGTTTGCTCAGGGGTCCCAAAAAAACAAACTTCAACGAACTATAATAATTGATGCAGAAAAGTATGTCAAGCGTATGCGTGCTTTTTATTTCAGTCGTAATGACCTTAATGTCAAGAATACCATTTTTTTTCAAATTTAAAATTCAAGACCTTGTGAATGGTACTTTTGGCCCATTGTGCAAAAAGTGTCATTTTGTATGGGAAGTTAATGTTAATGTTAATGGTCTACACCATACAGCGTTTCTTTGCCAGAGGTGGTTTATTATAAATTAACAAAAATGTGTATAAAATTTTTACAAATCTATTTATAACCAATGTTTGATAGCACTGATCAGTTAACCTATTTGCCAACCCTAACGGTTACGGAGCAAAACGCTGCGATTAACTGATTTCAAAATTGATTATTACATTTATTTTCTTGAAGTTTACAAATATTCAAATAATCTCTTTTTTATAGTATCTGTGCTCACATTGAAATTAACTAAATATATAAAAACATGGTTATATATCACAATTGGGAATCTTTTTATCAGAAAATTCATTGAATGTATCAAGCATAAAATTCATTGGCTGATATTTTCTATAATTACGCTTTTCCAATGGCACTATTAATAGATTACTACTGCGAGTTTGGTAATGAGGTAGACGAAATACGATATATTTCAGTAAATGACTAGATGATATTTCACCAATGAGTCGCGTATGTGTATTTTGCTGTAAAAAAGCCCGTAT
The DNA here is from genome assembly GCA_030463065.1 of Aphidoletes aphidimyza. NCBI lineage: Eukaryota > Metazoa > Arthropoda > Insecta > Diptera > Cecidomyiidae > Aphidoletes > Aphidoletes aphidimyza. The sequence goes on along the minus strand of CM059996.1, from coordinate 27,876,259 downwards.
TCAGGCAAAAAATGGTGTCTGCATGTGCACAAGGCCGGGTCAAATTATTTTTCGATGCTGCTCTCACCCCAGAGGTTTTCTACGGATCTTTTTAAGATACTTTGCCCGAGAAATTATATCTCTATGGTGAAAATCGATCCTGCCAACTTTTGCGAATATTTATTTTTGTGAAAATCAAGAAATGGTCTAGAAAGAGCATATAAAATCCAAAAATATTTTTTGTATGTGTATATCAACTGAAAAACCTCTTGGCGCGGTAAAAACTCGTGTCGCAAACGTAAGCGGTTCACAAAATTACTGATATCAATTTTGTGACGCGGCTAGCGGGTTATTTCAATTTTAATCGATTTAAAAGTTGTTAATATTTAAATTCCGCTGTTGAAATATTTGGCTAAAATGTTATCCATAAAAATAAATATAATCCGCTAGCCGCTTCACAAAATTGATATCAGTAATTTTGTGCACCGCTTTCGCTTGCGACACGAGTTTTTACCGCGCCAAGAGGTTTTTCAGTTGATGTCAATACGTTTGTATTGGAACAATCGTAAAAACCCTGAAAATGTGAATTATATAAATTTTTTTGTTGTATTAGTTAACACATTTTCATGAAATATCCAATTTTGGGGCTTCATATTCGATTTAATTGTGGAACATGTTTTTGAAGCATATTGCAATATGAAAGACAATTGTCCATTTCAAATTGGATAGCTGTAAAATTGCAATTTAAATTCATTTTTGCTGATTGAGCATATTTTCAGGAAAAATAGCATTTTTGGCAATTTTTGAGGTGTTTTTTCGGTTCGGATCTCAATATCTCGAAAAAACGATTTTTCTTAAATAAAACGAGTATGCAGCATTTTTCACCTATTATTACCCTAAAACTGTGAAATTATGAAAAAAAAGTTCGGCGGAAATTTTGAGATAGAGTTATTATTATGTGTCAGACCGATTAACAACTTTTCAGTTTTTGGCAAAAAAATTCCCAATAACGAATCATTTTCAAAATTGCTGACAAGCAGTTTCAAAGCTGACTTCAATATCTTTCAAATGACACCCATAACGTTTCTGTATGTCTTGTGGTTGAGGCACAGTGACCTGGGAGGGGGTCAGTTTTTCAAGTTCGAAGAAAGGTCCACGGGCATAGGGGTCCACAGATCGAAAAAGTGTAGAACAAAAAATTCTTAGTATTACTAGCCTATCAACTTCCGTGAGTATCGTCGAAATCGATTGGAAGTACCGACAGACAAACATAGCCCCTTTTCATCATTTTGAGGGGGTGAGGGTAAAATTTGGATAATGTCATAACTTTTGAACGAATCAACCAATTTTGATGATATGGGTATCGTTGTATTCGTATTCAAATTGAAATCGAACTGAAGCATATTACAAGGCATTTTGATGAGTTTTCAATTCGTTATGGGGGAATTTTTCTCACTTTTTCAAACTCCCATATCAGGGGTCATCGGAGGTCAAATTTCGACCCTCCCCCCTGGCATTTCAAATTGGGACCCCCCAAGACAGAAATTAACACAATTAACACATTAGATAGAATCGATTTTCAAAAGTGATGACCTTTTTTTTTAGGTCCTCAACTTTTCTGAGACCCAGCTCACAACTAAATAGAATGGACTTTGAAATTCCACGCACAAGTAGCCCTTTTTGATTTGAGTGGAACCAAAAACCCCTTTTTCTTACACTAGATAGAATTTTGGGGTAGGATTTTCGAGCTCAGACCCCCCTCTGACCATCAATTTCGATTTTTGTTTAATCCATTTTATATCTTTCTATAATCGGTACTTACCAATAAAGCAATATTTGGCAAAATAAACATATCGTCTTCACTGTTTCCCATTGACCGTTCTTCATCCCACAATAATGGATGCTTAGGTATAGTTGAAACGGTTCCATTATTATTAAATTTAACATCACTATGAGATAATATCTCTCTGAAAATAAATTTGAATAAAAAATTTCTTTGATAAGATAAAATTTTAGGCTAGTAAAATAAATCAAATGAAAAACCTCTGAACGAGGTAAAAATCGAGTGACAAAAACAAAATGCAAAATACAAAATTTGTGATATGAAATTTGTGCCGAAAAAGAGTTATTTGAATGTTGTAAACAATTTTTCAGTGCATTAGTGCGTTTGAAAATACTGATTACTTTGGATGAAAATTTAATGTGGTTCTCTTTAATTTGCTGTAAAAATCAAATATGCGAAAACGAATTTTGTGGGATATATGCGATATGGCTTATTTTAGACCAGGATTAGGGCCAATAACCCTGAAAGTATGAATCAAAACCATTGCATAGGTGCTACCTCATTGATAGATAAACACCTACGCGATGCGCAAACAAAAAACCAAAAACTAATAATTTTGATCCAAGAGCCGTGGATCAACAACCGTAAAATCCAGGGCTTCAATGAAAATTTATATAACCTATACTATGACAGGAAATGCAAGCACCCTAGAGCATGCATAGTGACAACTAAGAAGCTGGAAGCGAGTCTTATGCCTCAATACAGCGCAGGTGATGTCACAACTGTCACGGTAAATACAAAATCAAACAACCATAGTGAAGAGCTGCTGTTTAGCTCGGTCTATATGGATGGAAACAAGAATGAACTAGTACCTGAACAACTGGTACGTGACATGATTGAGCATTCAGATTGCAGCGGTATACCTATTATTATCGGTACAGACTGCAACGCTCATCATACACTGTGGAATAGCAGTGACACAAACATTAGGGGGGCAAAACTTGTAGAATATCTGGTGACAACTAACCTTGATATCTGCAACATTGGTAACGAACCAACCTTCTCCAACTCAATCAGGAGTGATACTGGACGTTACTTTTGCTACCCACACGTTTACACATAGAGTGAAAAACTGGCACGTGTCGAATGAAGATACACTCTCTGATCACATAGAGATAAACTTCTTCATAGTACATGAAGCCGACCCTGACACTCTTTTTAGAAACCCCAAAAACACCAACTGGAGCACGTTCAACGAAGTGCTTAAGTTGAAACTCAGCAAACAAAATGTGAGCAAAGCATTTGAAAACATTGACTCAAGGGAAAAGCTGGATATAGCCGTGGATGAGCTAACACAAGCACTTCAGTCGGCATATAATCGCAGCTGCCCTGGTAGAATCAATAAACCAAGGGGTAGTCATTGGTGGAACAATGAATTACAACAACTTAAAACGGAGACTCGAAGACTATATCGCATAGCGATAAATAGCAGAGGTACTCAAGAAGAACGAAACTGCTGGACCGTATTACGGCGTAGCAGAAATATCTACACTAGAGAAATTAGAAGAGCGAAAGAGGCCGACTGGACTTCATTTTGCAGCAATATTGAGGGAGTCAGTGCCACCGCACGCCTTCACAAAGTGCTAGCAAAGGACCCAACGAAGGGCCCAGGCATTCTAAAAACTCCAGACGGTGGCTACACAAAAAATAACGTCGAAACAGCACACTTGCTTCTCGACACACACTTTCCTGGGAACACGAAAGTAACAATCAACAATGATATAGCGTCGGCCACAAATGAGGCCAGCTATACAATGGACACAACTGTCGATAATGTAGAACAGAGTTCAATATCAGACAATATAATATCAAAAAATCGTGTGTAATGGGCCATTCACACCTTTGAAAAATACAAATCACCGGGAAATGACAAAATTTATCCAGTGATGCTGCAAAAGGCATGGCACATTACGGGTAAATGCATTGTAAACATTTACAAGGCAAGCCTAAAACTGTCACATACCAAAAACGCGGCAAGAGGTGAAAGTCATCTTTATACCAAAGCCAGGTAAGGAAGACTACACCTCGACCAAGTCATTTAGACCGATCAGTCTAACTTCAGTTCTCTTGAAGGGGATAGAAAGACTGATGGACAGACATATCAAGGAGATAATGAATACTTCCTTTGAATTGCACGACAGTCAACATGCCTTCCAGCAAGGAAAATCGACTGAGAGTGCTCTACATGAACTGGTTTCGCAGATTGAGGATAACTTTGACAAAAAGGAATTCTTAGTAGCGACATTCATGGACATAGCTGGCGCTTTCGATAACATCTCGTTCGAAGCCGTCAACGAACACGTAGTGAACTGTGGACTACACACACAGATCACCAAATGGATTAGCTATATGCTAACACACAGAACGATATCACTGGAATCACACAATAATAGGGTGACAGTGAAAGCAACTAGGGGAACACCCCAGGGGGGCGTACTGTCACCTACACTGTGGATAATAGTGATGGACAGCCTACTAAAAGCACTCCATGCTGAGGGCTTAAATACGATCGGCTAGGGGCAAACACCTACAGACACTGTCGGATCTGACAAAGCGAGCGGTCAAAATTGTTGAAAAATGGTGCACAAAAGTAGGCCTATCTGTTAACCCGGACAAGTCCGAAATTGTAATATTCACAAAAAATAGGAAACTCGAGGGTTTTACAAATCCGGTAATCTTCGGCAAGGAAATTGCAAGAAAGAAATCGGTGAAATACCTTGGAGTTATCCTAGAATCAAAACTTAACTGGTCAGAACACATAGCAAGCAGGGTAAGCAAAAGCCTAAGAATATTCTGGGGCTGCAGATCGGCAATAGGTAAATCCTGGGGCCTATCACCCAAAAACTTGCTCTGGATCTACACAGCGATTGTGAGACCGACACTTTCGTATGGCGCGTTTATCTGGTGGACAGGCTCTACAACAGCCGACGCCCGTAATAAACTTAACCATTTACAAAGAGTGGCGTGCTTAGCCATAACCGGCGCATTAAGCACAACCCCACAAAAAGCAATGGAAGCGCTGCTGCTTCTACCCAAGCTGGAAAGCTACATAGAGGCAGAAGCAAAGACCGCATCTTTTCGTCAAAGGAACCGCATTACTGAAGCACAACTGCAAAGAGATGCGGTGAGAAGAGCAACGGTACATACCAACGTATTGCAAAAACAATACGAACAGAACAACATCCTAAGAGAGATGGATGACAAATTGAAAACGGTTTACCTGTTTGAGAAAAACTTCACAGCCGTTATTCCGTCAAAAGAAGACTGGACAACCGGCCGTATAACCGTAGATTACAATGCCCACGTGTACTTCGCCGACGGCTCGGTGAATAAGAGTGGCAGTGGTCACGGCGTATTATATGTCAATACACACAGAGCCCTAATGGGACACTGTGGGGTATACGCAACTACCAAACAGGTAGAGATGGCAGCCATCCACGCTTGCTGTGTGGACGCTATGGACATGGGCATTCAAGGAGCCATACATATCTATAGCGACAGTTTGAGCTCAATACGTGAGCTCACCAGCTGGCGCATAGACAGCAAATTGGCTCTCCAATGCATCAACATGTTGTAGCAAATATCCATAAACAACAACGTGAAAATAATATGGCTGCCAGCGCACTCAGGCATATACGGTAACGAGACGGCGGACAAAATAGCGAAATACGCCGCACGTACCTACTTCGCTGGTCCTGAACCATTCCTGGCAATTAGCAGGGAGATAGTGAAAGCATCAAACGATGTGTGGCTTGAAAACCAAATCACTAACTCCTGGAATAATGAGCAAGGGTGCACCCACACAAAGTGCTTCCTAGCACAAACTAATAAAACTGTAACTAAGCAACTGCTTCAATTGCAGAAATCGGACCTTCGCATGAGTATAGGCCTAATAACGGGCCACTGTATGCTAAACAGTCATCGCGCAAAACTCCGATTAAGAGACGACCCAGACTGTGACCTCTGTGGCAGATCAAGTGAAACAGCAAAGCACATTATATGCGATTGCAGTACACTTGCGCCAATCAGAATGCAATTCTTCGCACAACCCTCACTTACACCGGGGGAAGTGTGCAAGAAACCGGTCCACAAACTGGTGGCGTTCTTTAAAAGATGTGCAACCGATTTTCAACATCTCTCACGCATCTTTTAACTACAACTCTTGGTACAGGCTACCGACCTGTACAAATCGGGTTCACCGCAAAACACTACACAGCGTACGCGTAGAGCTTTCTAGCTCCCCGATCTAATCCACACTAAAAAATGAATCAAAAGTCTTGGGCCATTTTCGAGCAACCGGCCAAAAAGTGGCCGTTTTTCAGTTTTTGGCCAAGAATGGCCTACCAATTTGAAAATTTAAAATTCAAATGGGTGTCATTTGGAAGCTTATCTCAATACCTTTCCAACGATATGCGTATGTCTGAGAAATATCAAGTGGTTCGGCCACAGTGGCTGTGGCCGTGGTGGTCACTTTTTGGCCTCTAGAGGCCGGCCACGGCCAAGATGGCGGCCAAATCAAAAACTTCCAGAACAAAAGTTGCTTAGTTTTCATGTACTACAATACCTGAAAGTTTGAAAAAAATCAGAATGGTACGGACATACATACGTACATACATACATACCCAAAAAATATTATAAATGGATAGATGAAGGCGCCACGAATAAAATTCAAATGGCCATAACTTTTCAACGTATGGTCCGATTTTAATGGTTGGGGTGTTGTTGGATTCGTATTAACGCGTAGAATCATAAAATATCAGGTTCAAAAATATTGAATCTATTTTTACCCGGGTTATGGCCGAAAAACTGAAAATTAGCCGAAATTTTTCCACCGCGATATCTCCACTTGTGGTTGGTAAAATTTCGAGTGTGTATACTTTTTTTGCGCTAATTTTCAAAGACCTTTCAGATGGTATATGACACAAATCGCTCGAATTCATAGATAAAAAGTTCGAAACTTGCTGTGTATATACCGAGTAGACTTTTCGCACTAGAGGTGCTTTCGTCACTCGTGTGGACTGCCGTCCACTGTGATAAATTGTGAATAAAAAAACGCTGAGGCATCAACCATTTCAATTAAATTCCGAATGTAGAGGATATTCGAACAAATCTGAAATTTTCATAAATTCAGTACAAATGTACCCTATCCCATTCAAACGGCTATCCGGAACAAGGGCAAAAATTCCAAAAAGTTGACAATCCTTTGAAATGCCTACAAATTTTGAGGGCTCATTCCTTAAAATCGGGAAATAGGTGGGGTATGGACCGTACGGTACGGTAATAGGTAAGTATGGGCTCACAAATCATAAAAATAGTGATATTTGTCAATTTTTCACAATTTTGCTGATTCAACTCCAAAAATTCATCGAAAATGTCCCTTTTCATTATTTGTTTGTTCGTTATTTACTACATTACAGTAGTTCCATCAATGGAAAAGCACATCGCTTATCTACACATATCAAGGCAAAAAGAAATACTTAGCTCTTCATAGCTCATAACCACATAGATGCCCTGAGAAATCACATTTTTTTTCACGAATCTAGGATTTCCAGTAGAAAAAATATATTGTTTCCCGGTGGACAAATTACACGAATTTACTCGTGTGTACACGAATTTTATACGATTTAATACATTTTATTTTCGACCATCTTTAGTTACGGCAAATTTTAAATCGTGTACACGATTCGTATACACGATTTATTTTATTTGTATGTTTACGAATATGATAAATCGTGTCCACCAAATGTGTACAAGATTCAAAATTTGCTGCACCGGTCATTTGAATTTTCATATTAAAAACATCATGATAGCCACATTGTTTTTATTATTTATCATAGAATTACCATATTATGTTGAAGATTCATCACACACCCCAAATGGTTCACTCCAAAACTTATTAATTTTAAAAATAGGCTGAATAAATTGCGATCCAGGAGAAAATGGTCAACAGAAGCAAACAAAGAATTTATAATGAAGCGGACTAAATATAATCGAAGTGCCGAAAGGCCTATAACGATTATACAATTGAGATGGAACGAATGATAACTGATGATCCATTAAATTTTTATTACACGTTATTTGCTCAGTTCTTCTCTACTGCTTACTCTAGATATAATTCAAATGCAAAAAACAAACAAAACCAAAGAAAAGGTACATTTTCGATGAATTTTGGGAGTTGAATCAACAAAATCGTGAAGAGTTGAGAAAAATCACTGTTTTCGATTAATGTTTTTTCGAATGCAATGCTTGCAATTTCATGTACTATAGCATCTAATCAGAACATATCTGTGTATCGTGCGCGTCATTAACGTGTAACAAAAAGACCGCATAATATTTAAATATCAATCGCATGGTATTGACATTGTTAGCAGTGTGCTGTAAATGTTCAAATTTTTGGTAATTCATCGAAAATGTCCCTTTTCTATTTTTGTTCTTTGCAACAAAACAGTGGCTCATAAAAAATTCCCAGATACAGCACAAAACTTGATTTTATCCAAAAACAAATACACATTTTTCTAATAAAACGAAGCCTTATGATTTGTTTATAAAAGAAATTATTGGATAAATTGCATTTTTATTTCTACGAACAACGAACAAACAAACCAACGAACGAACGAACAAACAAGCGAACAGTTCGTAGGTTCATTCGTTCGTTCGTTCGTTCGTAGATTCATGTAAAAAATGTCCGTTCGTTCGTTCGTAGGAAATAATCTACAAAAATCTACGAACGAACGTTCGTATTTTTAATGTTCGTGCACAGCTATGACTGGATTCAATATTACAGGTCATTTGAATTCTCATATTAAAAACATCATTAATGATAGTCAGCACGGATTCATAAAAGGAATCAACAATCACGAAAATGGTCGAATTTGCGTCATCCACATTGAACATCTTATCGATGAACACTCAAACTGATGAAATCTACATTGATCTAGCAAAAGCATTTGATTCGGTATATATTGATCTACTGATCCACAAACACAATGTTACGGGCTTGGACCACGATATTCTAAGATGGATTAAATCTTATATTAATGGCAGAAAACAAAAAGTAAAAATCGATAATATATTATCACACAAGCCGTCATCAGTTTTTTTCGCATTCAGTGAGTAGAAACCACAGTTCTACGCAACTTGACACTTGTTGCGTAGAAAATGTGTCCCATTTGACTCCAACCTATTTAGATTCCAACCATTGGACCACTTTGTAATCCATTCGGACGTTCCAAGTGGATTAAATCTAAGATGGATTAAATCTTATATTAATGGCTGAAAACAAATAGTAAAAATCGATAATATATTACACAAGCCGTCATCAGTTTTTTTCGCTTTCAGTGAGTAGAAACCACAGTTCTACGCAACTTGACACTCGTTGCGTAGAAAGTGTGTCCCATTGGACCTCAACCACTTGGAACGTCCGAATGGATTACAAAGTGGTCCAATGGTTGGAATCCAAATAGGTTGGAGTCAAATGGGACACACTCTCTACGCAACGTGTGCCAAGTTGCGTAGAACTGTGGTCTCTACTCATCGATTGCAAAAAAAAACAGATCGCAGCTTGTGTGCGTACGAAGTCAATTGCAATTGACGTTATTTCTGGAACAGGTCAAGGCTACCCTATTGGCGCCACATTGTTTGTATTACTTATCATAGAATTACCATATTATGTTGAATGTGATTCTACATTACTTTCATTTGCAGATGATGCTAGACTGTCCAAACATATTGAGTCTGAGAACGATTGCTTGAAATTGAAAAATGACTTAGAAAACATTTCTATCTTTTTCAGTCGTAATGATCTTAGATTGAATGTTAAGAAGACCAAATTGATGAGGTTTCACCGAATGGGTACAATGATTGATCATAACTATATCATTGGAGACGAAGTCATCCAGAGAGTCAATGAAATCAAAGACTTGGGAGTTATTCTTGATAGTCAACTCAATTTCAAATCACACATTGAATACATCATAGCAAAAGCCAAATCAAGACTAGCTTGGATCAAAAGATTTGGTCGTGATTTCAAGGATCCGTGGACCATTAGATTACTCTTTTACACATATGTATTACCAATACTTGAATATGGATCACAAGTTTAGAACCCATACATGAAGGGTCAGACCAAAAGAATAGAATCAATCCAGAAACAATTTTTACTTTATGCTCTTCGAAAATTAAAATGGCCAAATAGATTCCACCTGCCAAAGTATGAAGATAGGCTGTTGCTGCTTCAGTTGATAACTTTGGAAGAACGTAGAATGGTGGCTCAAGTAGTTTTTATTCACAAATTGATCATTGGTGAAATATCATCTAGTCATTTACTGGAATATATCGTATTTCGTCTACCTCATTACCAAACTTGCAGTAGTAATCTATTAACAGTGCCATTGGAAAAGCGTAACTATAGAAAATATCAGCCAATGTATTTTATGCTTGGTGTCAAATGTTTCTTGATACCGGAAAATTATGGAATATGAACAGTTGAGAAAATCGAAGTTTGATATGAATATATCTCAAGTAGAATGGTGGCTCAAGTAGTTCAGACAAAGGCAATAAAGTGGTGGTTATGAGCAAAGATGAGTATGAACAACGAATGAAAAAATCGATTGAAGAAGACCATTTTATCGTATCACGTAAATCTCCTCTCAATTCAATGATGAGAGATGCAAAAATTGCAATCGATACCATTAACCGTGTGTTCAATGTCAACAAATACCGTCTACGCACATCAAACCCAGCAGTTCCTCTAATGTACGGTCTTCCAAAGGTTCACAAAGCCGGTGATAAAATGCGAAAAATTGTCTCTAATGTGAATTCACCACTTTCAAAGGTTGCACGTTGGCTGGTGAACGAATTGAAGCAGTTTGGTGATTTTGAAGGATTCTCGATGAAAAACACTTTTGATTTTGTTGACAAAGTCGAGAATATTGAAATTAAAGAAGATGAAATCATGGTTTCATTTGATGTAACTGCTTTGTTTCCTTCAATTCCCATTAACATCGCCATTGATTCTATCAAAAAACATTTAAACAAATTTAATTTGGAAACCAAAAAACTTGATGCATACATTTCAACCATCCAGCTATGTATGAAACACAATTGTTTCCAATTCCGTGACGTTTTTTACACCAACACATTTGGATGCAGCATGGGAAACAGTTTATCTCCATATGTAGCCGAAGCATTTATGAGCAATTTTGAATCGGAACTCAAAAGTGAAGGTATATTACCCCGTATCTGGTATAGATATGTTGACGATACTTTTACTGTTGTAAAAATATCAGAAATAGACCAGATATTGGATGTTATTAACAACCGATATCCGAGCATCAAATTCACTTTTGAAAAAGAAGATGAGATCGACCACACACTTCCTTTCCTTGATTTACAAATCAAAAGAAATGGAGAGAAAATCGAATTTGGAGTGTATCGCAAGTCAACTTCGACAAATCGGTACATAACGAGCGACTCATATTGCTGTTATCAACAAAAAATCGCTTCTTTTCAATCAATGGTCTACAGACTTTGCCGTCTCCCATTGTCCAATGATAATTACATGTGTGAATATAAACACATCAAACATATCGCTGATGTCAACGGGTTTCCAACATCATTAATTGACCGTTTAATCAAAAAACATTCGACCAAAATTCAACGTGAAATCAATAGCACTCTGTTTAGCCAAAATCGAACAATACATTCAACTCAAATACACCGAGTGGCATTACCGTTCGCCCCAAGTATAACCAACTACCTTGCACCGACGTTCAATAAATTGAACATGCAAATTGTAAACACCAACAACAACAAGCTAAGGTTCTCATTGGGCTCAACGAAAGACGCAGTTCCGAATAAACAACGAAGTGGCATTTACGAAATAAAATGCTCTGATTGTGAGTTCAAATACATCGGACAAACGAGAAGAGCAGTGCACACACGCATTGAAGAACACCTTCGTTCAGTGCGCAAGAAAGAGATAGACAAGGCTGTCGCTGCACACGTCTACGATCTCAACAATTCGCATCCACACCGTATCACATCATTCGAAGAGAATGTTCGTTTACTCAAATCGGTTAAAAACAACCAACAACTTGATGCATTTGAATCACTTTACATTTCTATTAACGAACCGCTCATGAATTTAGAACCCAGTCCAATACAGTCTCCTCTTTTTAACCTTTTAAATTAATCAAACTCTCACATTCACACACATTATTGATTTCCATAGACATAACAATTTTTTCTAATACATTAACATGTCGTTTTTGCAATTTTTACATTATGGTTTGACTTATTATTTAGTGTACAATTGACGCTCGCTGAAGATGGTTCCACAGTTGTGAACCGAAATGCATTCGATAGACAATAAAATCAAAATTTAATTTGTTTCATACAGATTACCTTTGTTTTTATTTCCGATTTTTGCGGTCCATAAGGTTAAACCAACAAAACATTGATATCTCAAGTAGTCTCAAATTGCAAAGTGAAGATAGTCAATTTGTTTTATTTTGTCACAGGAAAATTAGTCATATTGCAGTAGTAGCGACGTGCACAAAATAATATTTTGCCCGTTTTCAGAACCTCTCGTTTTTCTCTCAGAAAAACAGAAAAACCAAATTTCAGGAAAAGTCAGGATTACGAATGCAATTCAATTTATTTTTATTTCTAATGCCATGCAGAAGAGCCGTTGCACGCAATAATGCAAAAGAGCCGTTCATTTGAAGTGTGTCAGTTTGAAGGCCAGTTTTTTCACTTGTAAACACTGTGAATCTGATTACGAAGAAGAATTTGACGAAGCCGATGAATAAATTGGCGCCTTTCTCATGCTCATGGCATTAAAAAACAAATAAATATTTCATAATCGTAGCAAATCTGGTGTATTTAATTCATTTTTGGACTTTTTTGTATGATTTTTGGGGTGTCCATTAACCAGAGAAAAAAAAATTTCTGGCAAAAAAACATAACTTCAGATTTTTGACGATAATTTTTTTCCAAAAGTAGAATCAACAAACAATCTGAGGTGGAAAGTAAGCTTTGATAAATAGCTTTCAAACGAGATATAACATTTGGTAATGTGGTAAATGAAATACGATATTATCTAATAAATGACTAGATGATATTTGTGAATGAAGACAACTTGAGTGATTAGCTGTAGTAACAGTAGCCTATTTTCATATTTTGCTAGGTCGAATCTATTTGGCCATTTTAATCTTCTTAGAGTAAGGATTGTTTCTGGATTGTATTGTATTGTATTGTATTGTATTGTTTATTTACGATTTGAGTTTAGGTTTAACAGTTAGTATACATCGATTTTTGAGATACAGTCCGAGGACTTTGCAACAAATGAAACTGAGTTTTTAAGAATGCATGGTTCATGATGTTTGATTGACATAATTTGGCTTTGGGGAAAATACGTAATTAAAAACCGCAATTTGACTGATTCTTTAAAAACTTACTTACTAATAAAACAATTATACTATTATGCATAACTGGTTGTTTGGATGACTCTCTTTTGGGTCATGCAAAGCAATGTTTTTTTTTTTTTTTTTTTTTTTTTCAACAACTTAAATAAAATAAATATACGTTGGCTTATGATTATTTGTACAAGGACATTTTACATTGAGTCAATTTGACGAATGAGATCGAAATCGGATTGTTGACAGTTATGTGCAAAATTGTTATTCAACGTTAAAACATATTGATTGAAATGTGGTGTTTTAGTAAAACTATTGACAATGATCGTTGGTGTTCTGAATGGCAGTTTGAATATTGTTTTAAGAACTTTATTTTGAATGACTGTGAATTTGTGTGTATGAGTGCGAGCTGCTGAGGACCATAGTGGACTACCGTATGAAAGAATCGGGCGGATGACTGCGGTGTAAATTATTGATTTGTTGATTGTAGAAAGGCGTGATCGTGGCGCAAGCATCGGATAGAGCGCTCTAAAGCATTTGCTAGCCTTTTCGATTGCATTGGTGATGTGTGTGGTGAAAGTCAGTTTTGAGTCGAAGTGGATGCCCAAGTAATTAACTGACTTTTGAAGCTCTATGGTTTGATTGCTGTGTCTGAGAGTTGAAGTTGGAATACGTCGTCGTTTGTTGTCAAATGGAAACAGAATTGCCTGCGTTTTGCTGTTGTTAATTTTAATTTTCCATTTGGTGAAGTATTGATCGAGGTTGTGAAGTGCGTGTGCGAGTCTGTTGATGATCGTGTTTGATTGTTTTGCTGATGTGTATGCAGCCGTGTCGTCCGCATAAAGCGCTAGTTCTGTTGATTTTGGCTTTGGCATGTCAGCAATGAATAGCGAGTACAAAATCGGTGAAATACATGTACCTTGGGCTAAACCGGCTGGCATGTTGGTATCGGTGGATGTAGCGCTGTTAACGTGAACGACAAATTTACGATTTCGGATAAATGCATTGATCATTCTAATTAAAAATGTCGGTAGCTTCAGTTTAATCAATTTGAAAATGAGTCCGTCGTGCCAAATTGAGTCGAACGCTTTCTCAATATCTAGCAAAATCATTCCCGTAGACCATTTACGACGTTTGTTGCTTTCAATGAAATTTTTGATGCGCATGGCTTGGTGTGTAGTAGAGTGGCCCTTGCGAAAGCCAAACTGAAACTCAGGTAATAGGTGATTCTCTTCAATGAAATCGATGAGACGATGATAAACAACTTTTTCAAGTATTTTACCAATCGCATTCAAAAGGCTAATCGGTCTATAACTGTGGGCATCAGACGGTGGTTTACCTGGTTTTAAAATCGGAATGATTTTTGCCGTTTTGAACGATGTTGGCCAATAGGTGTGTTTGATGCATGCATTGATTGTTTGTGTGAGCCATGTGATTGCAGTGAATGGTAGATTTTTTAGCATGATGTTTTGTATTGTGTCTGAGCCTGGCGATTTGAAAGGTTTCATGGATTTGATGATGTTGTGAATTTCACTGACGGTGATGATAGGGAATTGACATTCTAGAGAAAGCAAGGATTTGAAATTGTTTATAGTATTTCTCACGTTGATATCGTTATCGTGGGTGAAATCGGATGTGAGAGTGTGCGATTTTTTGTAGATTTCAGCTAGACGTTGTGCTCTATCACTATCGTCAATTGTGGTACGGCCTGGAATTTTAATTTTATTGACGGTGGAATCGGTTTTACCTCGAAATTGCTTGGCCAAACTCCACAGTTTTTTGCCGCCTTTGTTGATGTTACGAAGTTGGCTGGCCCACCTACGATTCAGATCCTCAGTCACCATTTTGTTGATTTGTTTCTGCAGTCGATTTAATTCGCTTTTGAATTGTTGTTTTTCATTCGCGTTGTGTGCCCTCTGCCAACTGCGTTTGATTGTGTTTCTGTGTTGAATTAATTGGATCGTTTCTGCTGATAACTTTGTTTTGCTTTTGGTGCGAATCACAGGAACGGCAATCAATCTTGCATCAACAATCAGCTTGGAGAATCGATCAACTGCGTAATCTATTTCGTACATGGTGGTTGGTGCTCTGATTTCATTGATGTTTTGTTCGATATAGCGACGAAATTTACTCCAATCAGCTATTTTGTAGTCATAAAAAATTTGTTGTGTAGTTTCTACATTGCAATTGATTTCACAGATGATGGGTGAGTGATCTGAAGATGTATGACTAGTTAGCGCAGATAACTCGAAATCGAAATTTACATTAGCGAGCAACAAGTCAATGGTAGATGGTCGGAAGCCTGAATGTGGTTGATGTGTATGTTCAGCAGTGTGATAGAGCAAAAATGGGCTTATTTGAAGCGAATCATGAAGAGAAACACCCGCTTTATTATTGTTGTGACAGTTCCAAGACGTATGTTTTGCATTGAAATCTCCAAACAATAGAAACTGTGTGTTGTGTGGAGTCAGCGTTTGTATGTCATTTGCAAAGTGAATAGAGTATTTTGGACTGTATGCGGCTGTGATGCACGTAGGTGTGTTGTTTATATTTATTTCGATGGCAATATTTTCATTGAATTTCGTATTGAACGGTGCACGCACTTTGTGTGGTAATGATTTGCGAACAGCTATAGCAACACCGCCATGCGCTTGGTGTATACGGTCATTACGGTAGATGGAATAGTTGCGCATAACAAATGTATGGTGTGGCTTCAAAAAGGTTTCGGCTAGCAAAAGAATGTCGATGTTTTCTTTTTCCAGCAAAAACTCTAGTTGGATTTGATTCGAAATAGTAGAAATGCCTTGAGCATTCCAAAACATTATTTGTAACGAATTAATCACAGGCATATTCAAGCAGGTTGGCGATGACTTGAATTTGGTCCATCTTTGATTTACATTGTTTGAGCTCATTAATGCTGGATAAAAGCAAGTTTGTTACCTCTGCTAATGAAAACAAATTCGGTGAGTTCGATTGTGTGTTTGTATGCATATTCGAATCTGTTTCGATATTCTGAGCGAGTGAATTCGTGTACAGTGGCGAAGTAAAAACGTTCGTTGTTGATTGTGGCTTGTCGTATGCGTTCTGTTGTGTTCCGTAATACTGAGAATTCGAATACGACGATGGAGCGAAAACATTCGAAGATGCTTGTGTTTTGTTGTATACATTCGACCGGCAAGCTGTAGTATGTGCAAACGACAACGTAAGAGGCTGTGGTGTCGGAGCATCGATAAAGCGACGGCTGTTGTATGTGTTTTTATTTGTATTGTTTGGAATATGCTTTGTCACACGTTTGCTTTTATCGCGCACTGACAACATCGTCGCATTATATTTAGCAAGGAATGGACACGTTGAGTCGGTTGCTTTGTGATTGTGTGGTAAATCGTTGCTGGCGCAATTGAAGCATTTATACACTGGGTTTTGGTTTTGTACATTGGTATTGGTACATGTTGTCGTTAAATGGGCTTCGGCACACAGTGCGCACACCACGAAACGTTTGCATGACGTCATCCCGTGACCATACATTAAACAACGTTGGCAAAGTGTTGGTCCCTTGCGCTTAGGTTTATATGTTTGCCATTTGATAACGTGATTGTAGATACCGTGAACGACGTTAATTTTCGAGTAATCTACTTCGCTCTTGTCAAACTCGCACAGATACAGTTTGCTTACTGATGTTGTATTGAACATTGTTACCTTTGTAGGTGTGAGTTTGTGTTTCTCTTTAAGTTCGTCGGTGATGATTGATGTTGCAATTTCTGGCAAACCAGTTAAAATTATTTTAAATGTTTTTACTTCATCATTGTATGAGAAATATTGAATTTGTTGTTTATCAAAAGCAACCTTTAATTTTTCTTTATCTTCACTCGATTGAACAAACACTTTTCGACCGACGCTCATAATTTTAATATCACACTTAACATTTACACTTTTGGCAATTGTTTGTATGTCTATTTTTTCAGTGGTCACGACAATCGGTGAGACTTTCGGTGGTTTTTTGTCTTTGTCTTTCATAACGACGTCATTTTGTTCTTCGAGCGCTCCAAACCTATTGCTGAGCGGCACTTTGCAATTGTTAAGAAAATTTGCATCATAGAATGCACTTTTCCTGTTTCTTTTAAATGTTTTCTTTTTCACCCCAATGCCGGGTACATCGTCCTTGTCATTCTTTTTGCCCATTTGCGCACAAAAAACAAACACTATATACAATAAATAGCTTAAATTAGATAAACAAATAACGAATAACAACTACGGAGCGTCGTACATACGTCTATCACTTGTGACAGATGCCACATAACTGTTTCTGGATTGATTCTATTCTTTTGGACTGTACCTTTAAGTATGGGTTCCAAACTTGCGAACCATATTCAATTATTGGTAATACAAAGGTGTTGTGTTATTCATATTTTTGATATATGAAAAAAAAAAGTTTGAAAAAATTCAGCATGCATGCAGTTGGACTCAAACTAATCCATATATAAAAAAAAATCAAATTCGGGAGGATCGATGTGAATTTTGATCGATCGGGTCGATATATGTACAAGAATTTTCATTTATTTCGTACAAATATTTTTGAGATTTCCGTATGAACATTTTATTTTCTATTGAAAAAGAGTATTACATACCTATAGACATATGGTCCAACCTCTTTAAGCCGCATTTTTTCTTTTCCACTGAGAAAGGCTTCACTATTTGTTATGTTCCACAAATAAATTTTTATGAATATATCAACTGGTGGATTTTTCCAGAGTGAAAATATCTCTCCGCCTTCCTCAAAAATTAATTTCTGCAATGATAAATATTCCACTTATTATTGGGAGTACAATTTTAAAATGTGCGTTTTTTTTTCAAAAATATGCTTTTATTTAATGAAAATAAGTAAAGAACGTAATGTAATTCAAAGTATTGTCCATCTCTAGCCACTTCTTTTTCCCATCTTTCTGGCAATCAACAGATTTCTCAATAAAAAGATCTCCATTTTTTAAGTGATATCCTTGAAACGTACCATTTTTCGACATTTCTAAATCAGAGAGGTACTGCTCAGAAATGGTGTACTATATCGGTTGAAACAGTCTCTGGTCGGAAGCAACGTTCCAGTCGATCGTTGGGGAAAAGTTTTTCTTATCGAGTATTCAAGAAGGAGGATTTTAGTTTTTCAAAAAATCCCAAAGATTCCCATATTGGCTATCTTACAACTAGAGCTGATCACGAACCGAACTCAAGAAATCTATTGGGGTAGCTGTACTCCCGATTTGACCCCTTTTTGAGGGGTTTGGGGTTCGTTTTAATTTCATCATAGCTTCTAGCTGTTAAGAATCTGAGTTTAACGTTTTAAGCAAAAGAGGAAAAACTATGTGAGAATATCATCGCACGTTCGATAAAGTGCAGAGAGACACTCGCGGCAAATCGAAAAACTGCTGCGAAAGACTCTCAGCACATTATAGAACCACCGCAATATCAATATTGTGCTGACACACATTCGCGGCAGTTTGTTGATCTGCCCATTACAGAACTGCTGCGAAAGACTCTCAGCACATTATAGAACCGCCTCAATATCAATATTGTGCTGACACGCATTCGCGGCAGTTTGTTGATCTATCCATTATAGAATCATTGAGACTCAATAGCTGAGTAGCTGGGAGACTTCCGCTGCAGTTCTGTAATGGCCAGCACAATATTGATATTGCGGCGGTTCTATAATGTGCTGAGAGTCTTTCGCAGCAGTTCTGTAATGGCCGTCAGTGTTTATTAGTTGATCATAAAAAAATATCAGATAGATTACATTAAATAAACTGTAACATCAGAAGTAGGATGCTTCAAATATTATATCCGATTATATGCTTATTTAAAAAAAAATACATTTCGAATTCGAACGAACACGAACAGATTTATTTTTGTCGAACTCGAACACGAACGAACACGAACGAACACGAACGAACGCGAACAGTTCGAGTTCGGTTCGTAATCAGCTCTACTTACAACTCAACCAGTGTTCGAACACTTTATATTCAAAATATATGTTCGAAAATCACATGTCCGAAGCCTAAAATAAATATTCGAAAATCGTACCTTCGAAAATTAAATGTTCGAAAATTCGGAATTCGAAAATTTAATTTTCGAAAATTACATGTTTGGAAACTTGTTCGAAAATACGTGTTCGAAAATTCAGGTTCGAAAATTGAATGTTGGAAAATTAAATGTTCTAAAATTTCTTGTTCGAAAATTCGGTGTTTCAAAATGAGAAAAGTCTAAAATGAATTTTCGAAAATTCGAAGTCTAAAACCACTGCGGGCCCAAGACCTTTCCAACGGTACCCTGGGATTTTAGCTCAGCTCCAAACAAATTTACAGGTATTAATTTTGTTTCACCTGAAATTCTGATATTGCGAACGAAAAAAGCGTATATATAGTCCTATCAAAACTCAGGAGCACACATGGGCACGATTGAAATCTCAGTGAGGGGGGGAGGGGATGTTTTAAGTCTGAAAATCGGGATTTTGGAAAGGGGGCTGAAGGAAAAAAAACTCTTTGATGTCGATTGAAAACAATATTTTAGACTCTCTTAATTTTGATGAAACTATTGAAAGATTTGTTCTGTTGAAAAATCATAGATTAATCGCGAAGTATGTGTATTGCTACTGATCTGCGGCACTTGCGTTTGCAAGTGTGAATTTTTACATTATGATACCAAAAAATTCACAAGAATTCTCAATAGGCACGCGTATTCATTAAAATCATGTCAAATCGACATGTATCATTATTATTCTTCAAAATTCAATCGAAAATGTTTCGTTATAGAATAAAATACAATCTATTATAAACTAATTTATGAAAAAAATTGGGGTACTATACTTCTAAAGTATAATTTTTTAATACTTATGTTCACATGTGGTAAGATATTATGGTGGTATTTTTCGATGGCACCACCTTTTTTTTATCCGGAGCCAATTTTGCTCAATTAAAAACAAATCCAGTTTCTTCGTGGTGCCCCTTTGAGCGTGGGGCCCTGAGGCAACTGTCTCTTTTCGCCGAGGTTAACTCGGCACTGATACATACACTGACATTTATATATTTAGATCTGCGTATTTGGTTTTGACCAGAGATGTCATGTCGAAAACTTTGTGTAGTATTCGACATGTTGTCAACCTCGAATACCTGTGGTAAAATACCTCATCAAAAACAAGTATTCCACATGAAATCGTCGAAAACTCCCAAAAAGATCTTTATAACTTTGTAACATTAATTTTTCAAATGAATTCGAATTTTGACAAAATTTGAAATAAAAATCTGAATGATGAAATGTGTGCCGACAGGAAAACAAGTTGTGAAAATCAAACAATCAGAGAATTTCAGTTGACACAACAGATATGTGTGTTTCTTTTATTACTTTTGCCCTCACACATTCTGAGTGTATGCATAAACGAAAGCGCTGGAAAATGCGCATACACACTTAATGAGCGCAGAAAATGTAATTTAATGACTCATACTATGCATTTTTGAGTGTTTGGGAGTTTTCGACATGCCAGAGGTTTTCGACGGTAGAAAACGTAGAATACAGTTTTCGACATATATTACTTACGAACCCCAAAAACTCGAGTAGAATACCATCCCTGGATTTGACTAAAATCAAGTTATGCGCCATATCCGGGTATTTTTATAGGCTACTGTTTTGTTGCATAAACAAAACAACCAAAGAAAATGTACATTTTCGATGAATTTTGGGAGTTGAATCAACAAAATCGTGTTGAAGAGTTGAGAAAAATCACTGTTTTCGATTAATGTTTTTTCGAATGCAATGCTTGCAATTTCATGTACTATAGCATAGATGCTATAGATTCTGATTAGAATCAGAACATATCTGTGTATCGCGCATCATTAACGTGCAACAAAAAGAACGCATAATATTCAATCGTATCAATCGCATGGTATTGACATTGCTAGCAGTGTGCTGTAACTTTTCACATTTTTGTTCAACAATTCACATTCATTCAACTCCAAAAATTCATCGAAAATGTCCGTTTTCTTTGTTTGTTCTTTGCAACAAAACAGTAAGTGATAAAAAATTCCCAGATACAGCACAAAACTTGATTTTATCCAAAACAAAATATGCAAATTATGAATAAAATTGATTGATTTCCGCAATGAAAAAAACGAAGCCTTATGATTTGTTTATAAAAGAAATTATTAAATAAATAGCAATTTTATTTCTAGGAACAGCGTACAAACAAGCGAACAGTTGATTCGTTCGTTGATTTATGTCAAAATAAATTGAATTACATTCGAAATCCTGACTTTTCCGCATTGATATGAAATTTGGTTTTTCTGTTTTTCTCAAATGTGGACCAGTCAAGAGAAAATGTATTGGTTCTTCCATGAAAACGGGCAAAATATTATTTTGTTATACAATGTACTGTATTTGGGCACGTCTATATGAAATGACTACTGCGATATGACTAATTTTCCTGTGACAAAATAAAACAAATTGACTATCTTCACTTTGCGATTTAAGACTCCTTTCTTGAGATATATTCATATCCAGTGAATGTATTTTGCTGAGGAATTAGTTGCGCGTCAGCGTTAGCAACTAAGGTTAGCAACTAATATGTAGCGTCAACCGACGCTCGATTATGATGCGGCAGATATGCAGACCAGTTAGATCTAAGCGGTACACAGCAGCCGCTGTAGGGTGAAGATGTGAATGTGAATGTGTGAGTGTACGCGTCTACATATCTGCCGCACCATAATCGAGCGTCGGTTGACGCTACATATTAGTTGCTAACCTTAGTTGCTAACGCTGACGCGCAACTAATTCCTCAGCAAAATACATTCACTGTTCATATCAAACTTCGATTTTCTAAGAATTTCGTACATTTTCAAATTCCATGATTTTCCAGTATGAAGGAACATTTGATGCACTTTTTGAATATAAAAACGTCAAGCGGACTTGAATACCATTCATATGGAAAATACGGCCAGGAGAGTAAAATATGTGAAAATCAGTTTTTGTGTAAAAAAGTACTGAAAACCCGACTCACGTGCACTTGAAGGCATGCCGCTCTGGAACGGCTAGACCAATATGGCTCGAATTCAATAGGAAACATCCCGTAATAATTCTGAACAGATTTGCTTTTATCACTTTGGGATTTGAGACTCTGTTCGCGAGATATCGTGTTAACGTACAGAGTTCAACGACGATGACGACGCCATTTTGCACCAGAGCTACCAGAACCGAATATCTAAATCAAAAAAGTGCTAAGACAGATTTGTTCCTATGGTGAACTGAGACTCTGGTCAAAATTTGAGCCGGAACGGAGTTTATTTACTCAAACGCGGTGGAGTAAAATTTTTGAGGCAAAACCAATACTTTTCTGGAGCACATTTCATGTGCGGAAAAGTAAAATGTTCGTTCGTTCGTAGATTTATTTTTTGCAAATTTTGTTCGTTCGTTCAGAGACTGGGGGTGCTAAGAAATTCTGGTGTTGCCACCAAAAATTATAACAACCTGATTTCAAATGGCATTTTAATGAGTTATAGCCAATATTCGTTATTTAGGAGCGTCAAAGGCATGCGGCGGTTGTGCATGCGGATTTAGGTTGCAGCACACGACTTTGACGCTGCTCATTCATTTCTTTTTGCTAACGTCGATTGTATATTATGCATCCAGACCTATAGATCGACTATACCCATTCAATTCCAATTGAATTCGGTGAATTCACAAGGTTTGATATGAATCCCTTACATACATTGTTTCAATCACCGTCTGTTCCTTGTCGTAATAGCTGTGGTTTCGGAAATGGAATCTTGCCGCTTATTTCTCGATCAAGTAAGACTTCTCCACAAATTTTTCAATCGATTTCGAGTTCGTAGAGAATACAAAGAAGGAACAAATATTCCTCGGCTAAATGAAACCCGATGGTCGGGCCATTTTAGAGCTATTCAAACGATTGCCAATAATTACGGTGAATTACTTGATGCATTGAAAATAATTCGAAATGGCAATGGACATAACTTCGATGTAGACGACATTGCATTGGCTTCGGGTCTGGCAAGCGTAATCATGAACAAAAAGTTGTTTTTGCTGCAATTGTTATGTTAATTGCTCGGTTTAATAGAACCAGCCAATAAAATTCTTCAAAGCCGATCGGAAGTAGGATTCCACCAAGCTAAGCCAATAGCTAAGCAGTTCATAAAAGTGTGTAAGCTTTGAGAACGGATGAATCGTTTCACCGTTTTCTTCAATTGGCTGGAAGATTATTTATTATTGATGATGAAGATGAAGATGTTGAAGCTGAGCCAAGGACACAAAGAATTTGCCATCGCAGTAGTCGATTGACTGACTCCATCGTGATGGAAACGCTTGGAGAGCGTAACGTCGAAGAATAAGCTCAAAGTGAAACACTGCTGCTGAAATCATAGTACTTCGAAATAATTGGTCGTGTTTCAAGTGAAATGACTCATCGCTTGCTATCACCGAAGCAAACAACATAGGAAATGATAATTTCGATCGAAATGCTCTGAAGCCATTAAGTAAAATCAATTTGACATTGCTCTCTGATCCCAAACTAACCGTAGTGAAACAATTTTTATCCAAGAGAGAAAACAAACAAGGAAATTCCACTTTGGAAAATCTATTTCCTGTAAGAAAAGCTATGAAAGATACGTATCATCTTCTAGAGGCAGTCGAAACATAAGCGAGTGCTCATTTTCAGCATTACCAAGAGACACGGTGCGTCGATTGGCAATGTAATCTCACGTTCTTGGCCTTGAAAAAAATAATCTACAAATATTAGATGAAAATTTTCTTATCCAAAGGTTCACTGCAAAAAAAACGACGAATTCAATTTCTTTAAAATTTGATGAAATAAAATAAATTCTTTTGTATGTATATTTATACACATTATTACTATACTCTTAAATCAAGAAACCAAATGACATTGTATGATCGCGAAAGTTAAAGAATGTTTGATTTCCTTGGAAAATTTACTCATTGAAATGACAAATATTGGCTATAACTCATTAAAATGCCATTTGAAATCAGGTTGTTATAATTTTTGGTGGCAACACAAGAATTTCTTAGCGCACCCCCAGAGACTTTGCCTTAGCTACGGCCCTGATTCAAAATGATTGATATCAAACGAAAAACCATTTGGTGCGGTAAATACTCGCGTCGCAAGCAAAATCGGTACAAAAAATTACTGATATCAATTTTGTGACGCGGCTAGAGTTACTTTCATTTTCATCGATTCACTTTTGGCTAGAAATTTCAATAGCGAAATTAATACATTCCATTTTAAAATCGAAAAAATGAAAGTAACTCTCTAGCCGCGTCACAAAATTGATATCGGTAATTGTTTGTACCGATTTACCGCGCCAAGTGGTTTTTCGTTCGATTTAGTCTACGGACAGTTTTTATACATTTGTTTGGCTCTACTTTCCAAAGATACTCAGCTCATTTTGATTAATCATCTGGTTTAATAGTTCGAGATTGCGTGTATATATAGGCTTGTAAACCACCCCGGAAGTTGGATTTTGACACACAGTATCATGATTGTGGAAAATATTAAAGAAACTCACTTACCCATTTGAAAATGGCTTCATATGGCTGAATTAAAAATAGCCCTATTGCTGTACCAATAGTAAAGAATCCCGTAGCAAGTAATATAAACGCACCTTTGAAATATAAGGAAACAGAAATTAAATACATAGTTCATGACGATTAAATAAAAATATATAACTACTGGAATCATTTTAATCTCAGAAGATGCATTAGGACTCATTCGGAAGCTTATGATTAAAAGAGCTTAAAGCCAAGATTTCAGGTAAAAAATCCGAGCGAAATTTCATATATCGACTTTCTATCTCAAGCTGCGTTCTTAATGTACTGGGCCAAAATATGTGGCAGCAGCGCCGCATTTAAACGAAATTTTCTATCCTGCATGTTAACGGTTTTTTTATTGCTGCCTGTTGAAATCTGAACGAATGTGCTGACTATGTGATTCGAACTGACATTTGTTGCTGGATTTAGTCGATTTTTTGAATTTTTGTACAATCATTAACCGTTAAAATTGCATAAAATCGGTATGAGGAATTCTAATTTGATACTGAACAAGTTGTTCATGTGCGAAAAACTATTGGTTTTGCCTCAAAAATTCAACTACTGATTGCTTGAGTAAATAAACTCCGATCGGGCTCAAATTTTGACCAGAGTATCAGTTCACCATGGGAACAAATCTTGATTTTCTCCGGTACAAAATGGCGTCGTCGTCGTCGTTGAACTCTGTACGTTAACACGATAACTCTCGAACGGCGTCTCAAATCCTAATGTGTCAAAAGCAAATCTGTTCAGAATTATTACCGGATGTTCCCTATTGTATTTGAGCCATATCGGTGTAGCCGTCTCAGAGATATGTGCATTCAAGTGCACGTGAGTCGGGTTTTCAGTACATTTTTACACAAAAACTGATTTTCACATTTTTGACTCTCCTGAGCGTATTTTCCAATGAATTCATGCTGCTTGCGTCGTTTGAAAGGTATTTAATCCCGCTTGACGTTTTACATATTCGAACAATGCACAAAATGTATCTTCATGCCGAAAAATCATGGAATATTAATACGTGTGAAAATGTACGAAATTCTTGGAAAATCGAATAGCAATATGAATGAATATATCTCAAGGAAGGAGCCTCAAATCGCAAAATGCAAAATTCAACCCTCGATGCAAAATTTGGACCCAATCTATATAGCCGTTCTCGAATCATACAGCTCGAACGGGTAGAAATATATTTCGAATCAACACTGTTATTAAAATAATATTAAAGGGGGCCTGAAGTGACGTCTTCTGTGAGAATTTGTACGGAATCGACTTCGTCGTTCTCGAGATATTGTCATTCAAAACAAGGTCCAAAAAGGTGGAAAAATTAGTATGGGGGGTACCCGAAGGGCTCAGACCGCCCGCAACTCGTCGCGTGGTGCGTCGCAGGCCTATTTTGGGGATCCTCCGGAATTTTGAATGAAATCGGTTTATTCGTTCTCGTGTTACAACCCGATCAAACAAAAAAAAACGATACAAATGCTGATATATTCACTTTTTTCATATTAAGCAAAATCTATACATATTAACTAATTTTAAGATGTGGCTCGAAAATATTCGGTGTGACTACACACTGCTGAATTTTTGACAGTTGACGTACTGATTCCATACAAAATACGGGAACGGTTATTCCAGTACAATATGTATACTCAAATCGGCCCATTTGTGTGCGAATACACACAAACGCATAGCAGCCGCTGAGCTCTGTGCGTATGCGTGTATTCACAATCGTTGCTATGCGTTTGTGTGTATTTCCACACAAATTGGCCGATTTGAGTATAGATATTGTACTGAAATCAACCGTTCCCTGGGGCATTTATCTGTCGCGAATGCGTGCGAATGTTGCACACATTCGTGCAAATGCCGACAAATGCGTGCGAATGCCACGCTAAAGCTGCAAATGCGCACGAATATCATTTCAAATAGACGGAATATGTGTACACAGCGAATTCCAGATGTTGTTGTGTATGTTGTGATTGAAAAAGTGACATTTCACACAAAAGTGAATATTTGAAGTTTGTTCGGTGAAAAATGTTTAGTTATTGATACACATAATTCCAAATAAAAAGGAAATTGTTCTATTTTCGGGCAATAAATTCTCAATGAAATTGTAATTCCGTTTCGAGGCGCCCAAAACACTTGATAAAATTGTGCTCATATTACAAGGTTTTTATATAGGTTCTTTTATATAATTGTGTATACAAAGCTGACAAGCAAATAGCTCTCGTGTTGACATTCAATTTGTGTTTTTCTAAAATAATGTTCATTTCATTGGTATATGACTCGATTTCCAATATAATTTTTGAATTAATTGATGAAATGGAACTATCTGTATCAAAACCAGATTTAGTGATGATTTTTATTATATGTTTATTTAAACATGATTGTACTGTGGTAGTTTGTTATGACATTTTAACTGAATACGAACATGAAAGAATGTATTTGTGTGAGTGAGTGTATACACCAACATTCGCCGGCATTCGTAAACATTCGCGAATATAAGGCGAGTTTGTGCATTGTTTTAATACGTCGACTGATACGAATTCGTGCGAATGCTCGCGAATGCCACAAAAATGTGCACAAAAAGTACGCATTCGCAGTATAACATCCCATTCAATAAGTTTATAAGGAAACCCAATAGATGGCACGTCTTACAAAAATCGACCCTGCTGTCATCAAGAACCATCCTTCAAACGATACTTCTATAAATTTGACAGCATTCGGTCGATTGGTTCGTGAGTTATATCATTCTGAGTGAAGCAACTTTTGTTATTTTAAAAACAACTAGCCGACTCGGCGCGCTTCGCGCGCCTCGTCGTCCAGAATACTCTTGCCTTGTATTCGGCTTCTATAGAATAAGATTCTATAATTCAAATGTATGTTCACCGAATGTGGTCAGCTTTCAGAAAAATCTTCGTTCGGAGCATATTGGGGTATCACAAAGGTTTCTAGCTAAGTATATCTCGGCGAGAAGAATATTTTATTTATGGACTGCAAGTTGATTAGACCAACCAGTGAGCCAAAAACTCGTTTTGAAATTTTTTGTCGTGGTGAGATTTTTGTTTTTGTCGCCGAGGCGTAAACTGCCCCTTAACTGGAAATAAGGGAATAGTTTGACACTGATTTCAATTGTAAGTATCACCAAGGTGATTCTGATACATAAATGCATACACTGTCATTCTGATTGTTTTACACTTAAAACATTATAGTGGTAGTTAGAACCAAAAATCCCAATGGATTACAATGAAATCCCAAAAAATTGAACATTCAACAGTCAAACTGAAAATTAAAGCAAAATTAAAGCAATTACCGCATCTATTTTGGCATTTGTGTCCTTTACTCTTCGTTTCGGGAAATTTACAACTGTGATCATATATGGGATAGAATCATGACTGAGTGAGCGGAGTGAGAGGAGTGAATAGAGTGGTTCAGCAGCTCACTCAATTCTTCTGAGTCGACTCGCGAGCAGCAGTCAAGCAAGGAAAAGTTCACTCGCCGAGTTGAGTCGACTCCACACACTTCCTGGTCTGATCGAACCATTACCGCATCTTAACTCCAAAGTTTAAACGTCGCGGCCATAGATGGCATTTTATTTAATGATATTTCATGAAAATCGACTTTGGCTATAGCACACTCGAACAACACATTTTTATTCTCTCCTTTGTTCTTTCCTTCGTATTTTTAATTCTGATTTTATTTCTCTTCTTTGTTCTTTCAGACGATTCTCCTTTGAGAGTAAAATATAACACTGAGCGCTTATGTATCACATTTTATGCGAAATGTATGTTCGAAAATCCAATGTTCGAAAATAACATATGTGTTCCGTGGTGATTTCGGGGTCTCGCAGACCGGGGCGAACCCCGAAATACCCTCCCCCTTGCGCACCTCTGGCTTCGAAAAGTTGTGAAATTTATGACATTTGGGACATTTTGAACATTTGTGACATTTAGGATGTTTGGACGTTTGAGACATTTTCCATTGTACCACTCCACCATCCGCGCCCGAAATGGTCTAACACGGTTTATCACGATGAGGATGATGTCCATTGTCATCTCCCCATCGAGAGCTCTTCAACGATTCCCATATTGGCTATCTTACAACTCAACCAGTGTTCGAACACCTTATATTCAAAACATATGTTCGAAAATTCGGTGTTCACCATAAGAAAAAAAGAAGAACTATCAAACGTACTACATCGAAAATACTGTGCTCTACAAATTAATAATATAAAATACATTATCAAATCAAAATAAAATTGCAAAATTGTTTGAAAACAAAAGTTTGAATACTCTTCTATCTGAAAATATAGGAATTCATCCAATTTTGTTTTAAAAAAAAACTCATAAACCAATATTAAACCATTATCATTTCACATTGTTTACATTATTGTTGTTGTTGATGCAAAATGCCAGAACCACATTGTTGTGTGAAAAACAATTGTAAGGGTGAAAGATATGCAGAACTCAAACTTAATTGCATGTATTGCGGGAATCAAGTTTATATCCAATGCATGAGAGAAAGGAAAAATAATGAAAAAATTGTGAAAAGTGTATTAAAAATTTTTGGTCTGGCGACATCAGCTCATGATGGAACATTTATTGTAAATACATATGACAATGAAATGTTAACAAAATTCAATGACACATTCACAATGGATTCACCATTTGCCATAACTTGTGAAGTGTGTTCAGACAAATTCAAAAAAGTCTTTAATGCAAATAATCAACAACAACATCAACAAAACGCATCGTCATCACCCCGTTCAGAGCCATCGTTGTCAGAAATGGCATTACCCAGTAACATAACCAACAATCAAACTGACCAATTTGCCATATATATTTCAAAGTGCAAACCAACGACAACATGTGATAAATTAGCTGCATATATCACACATAAAACATCTTTAGTTAACGATACCAATTTTTCAGTTGAAATTTTAACCAAGAAAAGTCAAAAGCAACATAAACTCAATTTTGTGTCGTTCAAAATTAATGCATCAACCAAAGATGATTATGATGTTATTATGAATAGTGATTTATGGGGATCTGGTGTTAATGCTGTGCCCTTTGTTCCACCTCAAAAACCACCAAAACCATTAAGAAAAAAAACTAACATGGATTCAAAACAAAAACAAAAGCAGCAAAAAGTCCAACCGCAACAACAACAACAGCAAAAATTTTCATCACAAAATGACAAATTTTATAAAAATAAGCCGAATCAAAATAATGGTACTCGATTTGACCATCGAAATGTTGATAATTACCGAAACTATAACCGTGTTCACCATAATAATAATTTTCACGGGCAGAATAATTATCGAAATATAAACGGTTTCAATCGATCAAATCATTTTGTACCGTATACGCCGATATTTAGACACAATTATCAAGACCATCAAAATTTTCCCTATCATTATATGAACACCGACCAGTTTATTCGACCGCAATTCCAGCCACAATACCAGCAACAATTTCAACAGCATTTTCAATTACCACTTCAACCACCAATCCAGAACCAGTGGCAACCACAATATTATCCAACATATCAAAGACAACCATTTCACCACCAGTTTTCTCAATAAACAACAAAACGGATGCAATTGAAGTTTTAGAATATATGATGCTACTAGAAATGCAAAATTTAGATAAGGTGCCGATCAATGATTCAACAATTGACATATTTATAGATAAAATAAATTCACTTCAGATGCAAGTGAATAAAATCCAGAAAGATACCGCAAAACCAACAACAAAATTAACAGCTAAGAGTTCATATTGCAGAGGCAACAGCCTAGACAGTTTCAATAAGATTTACTGCCACAATGTTAATGGGCTTCGTACCAAATTACCAGAATTTTTTGCTAATATATTAATTTCTCCTTTTAAGGTTTACATGTTATGTGAAACTAACCTTGATGACACAATTCCATCATCAAATGTATTCCCGAATGATTTTAATGTATACAGATGTGATAGGTCGACCCTTACTGAGAGTAATCAATCAAAAAAGAAGAAAAGTGGCGGTGGAGTTTTGATTGCAATTCATGAATCATTAAATTCTAACCTAATAGGAAATGGTGAAGCATTTGGTACAGAATTAATTTGCGTTCAGGTGAACCTTGGAGATTTTAATTTATTATTATTAGAATCATACATCAGACCAGGCTCACCATTGGCAGTCTACCAAGCAAATATGAATGCAATGAAATCATTTACATCTACAGCTAAAGCAAATGATACAATTATACATTCTGGTGACTTTAACTTGAGAGATTTATCATGGCTGACTGATGACGTAGACAATCCGCAAATTGCTTTCCCTCTAAATGCAACCAGCAAAGAGCAAACCACAATTATTGATTCGTGTCATGAACTTGGACTACATCAAATCAATAAATATTACAATACAAACAACCGACTATTGGATTTGGTTTGGACAAACGACACCGACTTGATAAAATGTGATGTATGTATTGATCAATTATTGAAAATTGAGTGTCACCACCCAGCCACTCAGCTGACAATTCTAAAATACATCAAGACCAATGATAGAATTGAAGATGCCAATAGATTCCTTGATTTTCAATCAGCCAACTATGCAAACATCAATGAATCACTTGCATGCATAGAGTGGAATGCTTTACTTCAACTTTCAAAGATACCATTTAATGATAAAGTAGATAAGTTTTATGAAGAAATTGATTCAGTTATCAAGAAACATGTTCAGACCAAAGCGCATAAATCATCATCACACCCCAAATGGTTCAACCCACAACTTATTAATTTGAAAAATAGACTGAATAAATTACGGTCTAAGAGAAAATGGTCAACAGAGGCAAACATGGAATTTTCGATGAAGCGAACTGAATATAATCGAAGCGTCAGAAAGGCCTATAACGATTATACAATTGAGATGGAACAAATGATAACCGATGATCCATTAAACTTTTACAAACATGTAAAATACTTGAACAAATGCAACGACAAATTACCGAATGTCATGGAGTTTAATGACCAGAAATCCAACAACGAATCAGAAACCGCGAATTTATTTGCTCAATTCTTCTCTACTGCTTACTCTAGATATAATCCAGAAGCAGTTCATAAGTTTGAATCCAACAACAAACATAGAAATGAATTGATTAATCTATGCAGTAACATTCCAAAAGTGGATATAACTGAAGAAACAGTGACGCAAGCAATCAACAACCTACCAAATAACTTGGTTTCAGGCCCGGATGGAATTCCAAACCTATTCATAAAAAATTGTCTAGAAACATTAGTGAAACCAATTACGCTAATCCTCAGTGAATCCATGAAAACGGCGCAAGTACCTCAATGTTGGAAAACATCGTTTGTGAGACCGATATTCAAAAGTGGATCAAGAAATGACATTAGTAATTACAGAGGTGTGGCTCTCCAATGCGTAATAGCAAAGTTACTAGATTCAATATTAACATGCCATTTGAATTTTTACATTAAAAACATCATTAATGAAAGCCAGCACGGATTCATAAAGGGAAGATCAACAATCACGAATCTAGTCGAATTTGCTTCATCCACATTGAACAACTTATCGATGAACACTCAAACGGATGCAATCTACATTGATCTAGCAAAGGCATTTGATTCGGTAAATATTGATCTACTGATCCACAAACTCAACGTTATGGGTTTGATGCATGAGATTCTAAGATGGATTGAATCATATCTTAATGGTAGGAAACAAATAGTCAAAATCGGTAATACGAAATCAATCCCGATTGACGTTACTTCTGGTACAGGTCAAGGCTACCCAATTGGTGCAACATTGTTTTTATTATTCATCATTGAATTACCATATTATGTTGAAAATTCTACATTACTTTCATTTGCAGATGATGTTAGACTATCCAAACATATTGAATCTGAAAACGATTGCTTGATATTACAAAACGACTTGGAAAACATTTCTGGCTTTTTCAGTAGTAACGATCTTAGATTGAATGTTAAAAAGACCAAAATTATGAGGTTTCACCGAATGGGTACAACAATTAATCATAACTATATCATTGGAAATGAAGTCATCCAGAGAGTCAATGAAATCAAAGACTTGGGAGTCATTCTTGATAATCAACTCAATTTCAAATCACACATTGAATACATCATAGCAAAAGCCAAATCAAGACTAGCTTGGATTAAAAGATTTGGTCGTGATTTCAAGGATCCGTGGACTATCCGATTGCTCTTTTATACCTTTGTATTACCAATAATTGAATACGGATCGCAAGTTTGGAACCCATACATGAAAGGACAGACCAAAAGAATAGAATCAATCCAGAAACAATTCTTACTTTATGCTCTACGGAAATTAAAATGGCCGGATAGATTCCACCTACCAAAGTATGAAAATAGGCTAATGTTACTACATCTGATCACCTTGAAAGAGCGGAGAACAGTTGCTCAAGTAGTTTTTATTCACAAATTGATCTGTGGTGAAATATCATCTAGTCATTTATTAGAAAATATCAATTTCCGTTTACCACATTACCAAACACGCAGTAGTAATCTATTAATAATACCATTTGAAAAATGTAATTACAAGAAACACCAACCAATGAATTTTATGCTTGATACATTCAATGAATTTTCTGATAAAAAGATCCTCAATTATGATCAATATCTGGTTGATTTCAACGTGAGCACAGATACCATAAAAAAGCGTTTGATTGAATATTTTAAAACTTTAAGAAGAGAAATGTGATAATAATCAATTTTGCAATCAGTTAATCGCAGCATTTTACTCCGTAACCGTTAGGGTTGGTAAATGGATTTACTGATCGGTGCTAGCAGACATTGATTATAAAAGAGTTTGTACATTATGTATATATAATTTTTTTTTCTTTTTTTATATAAATTTATTAATAAACCACCTCTGGCGAAGAAACGCTGTACGGTGCAGACCATTAACATTAACATTAAAGAAAAGGCTAAAATGAATTTTCGAAAATTTTATCTTCGAAAATTACATATTCGAAAATTCGGAATTCGAAAATTTAATGTTCAAAAATTTTAGGTTTGAAACATTGTTCGAAAATTCGTGTTCGAAAATCAGGTTCGAAAATTTCATGTTCGAAAATCTACTTTGTCTCGAACAACGATTCGTCGACGACTTTTTGAATTTTAACGAGGTCTCACGAGCATAGATGACGCGGAACGTACCGGACGCCCAAATGAGGCAGTTACTCCAGAAATCATCGAAAAACTCTGCCTTATTGTTTTGAACGACCGTAAAGTGAAATTGCTTTTATTTGGTCACACAAGTAACCAGATTTCAATATGGTCGCAAAAGTAACCAGATTGCTGTTTGGTTACAAAAGTAACCACATAACAAAGTGTATGAATTGAAAAAACCGTAATTTTTTTATTTGAATCCCTCTTGAATAGTTTCCTTAAAAACTGAGTTCTGATATTAATAAAATTCAATTATTATTTTCGTACATGAAGTTGAAAAAATAATCTTTTTCGGTTGAACGTTATTCTTTGCATTGCATTGCATGCTAGTTTAAAGTTGTAGTGTATAAGTGACAAACCATAATAAAACACATGAAATAATCATTTATACAAAAACAACTCATAATAGATCATGCTTGGAATTGATATTTATCAAAATTGTCGATTTATCACGGATTCTTTATGTTTATCAGGATCAAATCTCGAAATGTTATGTATAAGTGACAATAGTTTTGTTATGCGGTTAACCAAATAATAATAATATGGCAACTTTTTAGTAAAGGAAAATCGTTAAAAAAATTGAAGATTTAATCTAAGCATGATCTATTACGATTTGCTTTCGTGTAAAAGATCATTTGATGTGTTTCATAATGGTTCGTCACATATACGTTACATCTTAACATTTCGACCTAAGAAATGTAATTTATAAGTGACAAACAATAACAAAACACATGAAAGGATTTTTGGTCACAAAAGTAACCAAATCGAGCTATTTGGTAACAAAAGTGACCAAATTAGGCTATTTGGTAACAAAAGTGACCCAATTGTTATTATTTGGTCACAAAAGTGACCAGATTGAGCTTCAAATTTGAATTAATAGACGGCGCTTATTTCGGAATATTTCTCCATATAAAAATGCATTGGCTTCACCCCCATGGTCTCATGTGTCAAATTTTAGCTAGAACGCTAAAAACTCACCGCACACCCATTTTCAGGGTTTTTCGCCTAAATTTGCAATTTATATGCAATATAAATTTAAATTTGAATCATCTATGGCTCATATGTAATGAGTGAAATATATTTTTAACCGGTTTTTGGCCAAATATTCGTTATAGCTCACTTATAGCACACAGACACAAAAAATGGAAAATAATCTGTGTATTTTGGGATAAAATAGCTTGGGTCCATGATCATTAGGGCGGGAGGGAACCACTTGGAAGCTAGAGGCCTGATGCATTTTCTACAACAAATCTCAAAATCCATTTTAGCTAGTGATCAAACAAATTGGTTCAGTATTATCACCGGATGTTTCCTATTTAATTTGAGCCATAATGGTGAAGTCTTCCACGCAACATTTTCTCAGATTTACCCCCCGGTAAATATTTCGAAAATTTACCGGTTTGACAAAGAAATGTTTTTTTCAGATTCCCAGGTGAATATTCTCAAAATTATGGAGCTTATTAAAATTCAATTTTAATACATTTTTTGATATTGAACTGTTAAAAGGATGAAGATTAAAGTGTCGCACTACAGAGGAATAAAATAAGATGTGCTTTGTTTCTGTTTGATTTTCACTTTCGTAACAATTATTCATTGAGATCTTCACATGGAATTTCTAGCAAGAAGGAAACTTTAACCCCATAAGTGATCAAACAAAATTTACCCCACCCAAACTAAACAAAAAAAATTGACCCCCCATCACTGAAAATTCATTTTACCCTCCCCTAGAATATACAACCGTGCGCATATATGTTTGTATGCGTACGCAGCTACGGAAAATACATCATTTTTTTCGCATAAACGTAAATGAACATATGGGTTATTCCCCCTAGGAGATACTACAACGCACATTTGTTGTAAGATTCCGGAAACTTATATACACGTACACTACTAATATGTTTTTTCACCATTTTTCTAATGATAAAGCAGTTTCGGAGCAACATGCATACAAGTGCACATACCATGGCCGTCCAATTCATGTACATGAATAAACCGATTTTCTAAGGTGAAATATAGTAATTAGAAGTGACTACCCACTTTTTCCAATGAAAACTCATGCAATTCTCTTGAAAGACATTCATGTCCTCTTAAGATTTAGATTTCGCAACATCTACAAAAACGCATTTTTTTATTTCATTAAATGAAAGGGGAAAACTTTCTTCACACGCGCTTTCACATTTGCTGGATATTTATACAATTTTTTTAATTAACGTAATAGTCAAGAATCAAGTCTTTTTTAAGCCAACAATCACAAAGAAATGCGAACACGAAACATTTTGTAATGTATAAATGTTATTCATACTAATATTGCTTGTTTATTAAAAACATTATTTCAGCTCCTATAACGAATATCTATTAGACTTCGGAGAAAAAATTACGTCATAGAACATCTTAAAAGGTTTCTACAATGCATAATTATTTTATTTGATAATAATATATTTGGAACGATCCGATATGATTCGACATTTTTGTTCAATTTATTTTTATCCATTTTTAATGAGTTGAAAGTCATAACATAATATAATTTGTTCTCCAAACATTACGCATAACTCGTGTTAAAATTTTTGATATATTTTCAATAATTTTGGTAATGACCAATGATAGTCAATAAACAAATTAACTTCATGTCTACATATTGTAATTTCACTAAATGTGCGTGTTTCAGTTATCTGGATGTGTCTGTTATGTCGATTAAGTAT
The DNA here is from genome assembly GCA_030463065.1 of Aphidoletes aphidimyza. Classification (NCBI taxonomy): domain Eukaryota; kingdom Metazoa; phylum Arthropoda; class Insecta; order Diptera; family Cecidomyiidae; genus Aphidoletes; species Aphidoletes aphidimyza. Next base: position 27,839,520 of record CM059996.1, on the reverse strand, counting down.
ATAAAAAATCAAAATATAGTTATTTGCTGAATTCGACTTTGACCCAAAAACAACGTAAGTTCAGAGAATGCACTATATTCAAAATTGAACGTAATGAAAACGAGAAGTAGAGGTTTCGAGTAAAATGCAATAAAAATGGTGAAAAGAAGCTCTTAATGTCTACTCAAAGAAATCTGGTTTTTGTGTTTGCTCATCCAAAGCGTAATCTCAACATTACATTGCTATACAATAACATTCATCTACGCGCATATTTTGAACAGGTAGTTAATTCGGATGGTAAATGTGGTTAAAAGCTAGTCAAATCCGAGATATTGGAAATAAAGAGAATAAGCATGATTCAAAATGTATTATATAATGTGGACGGTCAGTAAGTAACATGACTAAAGCAAGCGTTATTTTTATAATTTGATGAACTTTTTTCCATACTTAGGTATTGTGTATGTTGATATATATAAGAGATTTACAGAAACCGCTTTACAAATTTGAACGCGAAAGTGCTCATTGATAGTTTTAAAATAATCTGTTAAATTTGGAGTTTTGAACTGTTACTCAATTTTAGAGTATATTTGTGTTAATAAATATTTTGTTACTCAATTTTTGTGAATTGAAGAATAGTTTCATATGGTTTTACAATTGTATGAAAGTTTTTCCAAGCTCTTGAGTTTAAATTGCCTTTGGAACTTACGTCGACCACATCAATTTAAGCCAACATCGGTTAAATATTCTTGTACAATGGCTGTTTATTGTTCCAACGATGTAAATTTGTTGCAAGATATTTGACATAACCCAATGAAATTTAAAAAATATGAATATAGTAAGCAATTATGAACAATTTAATTTACAATTTTCTTTTGGAATGTTTACGCACAATTTACTTTCAATCATTATAGTTAATTGTGTAACAATTACTATATTGAAAATTTAAAATTCAGTCCGGTTTTCACTATGCCTTTAAAGGCCTCAGTTATACATTAATTTTTGTTAATCTTTCATTGCATCATTTTATTAGAACTTACATTTGGGATATCGTCTTCCACTTTTGCGCTGATCAAAGAAAGAATCAACAATTGAAAATCCTCGTTTAATTGATCGACTTGCTTGCAAGCTTTTTTTCCTACTTCGATGATTAAAGTCTATTTGTTGTAAATATTGTAAGTTGTCCTCATCTGTGTTATTATTATTTCGGTTGATTGGAAAATTTCCGTCAGTAGCACTTACGGCGCTATATCGTCGATCAAATATTTTAAATAAATCACGCATTTTTTTATATTTACACGTATATATTTATGTACAAAATGTTTCGTTCACTTCACTATTTTATTAAATAAAATCACAAAACAAGATAGTTTACTATGTGTATCAACTTATTCGCAACATAAATATTTATTTTACTTGTTAGAAATATTCAAATCATTCAAATTGGCTCACAATGATTTATCGAATCTACGTAACATTCTTGGAGCTTGAAATTTGGTTGAATAGTTTATTTTTCAAATTGGGCGTTGGTTTCTTAGGGAATATTTGTTAAAAAATTATCACTTTTTAAAAAATTGTAGAATTCATCGTCTTTATTGAAGTCTTTTGTTCAGTTCAGATTGTAACGATGTACCAACTTTTCCACATTTATAAAAATAATAAAAACAAATTTATTGCTTTACTCAGAAAATACCATTACCGACAAGATCATCTTGTATTGATTTCCGTTATAATCACTTGAATGATGGTTCGTGATCGAAAGTGAAGTTACACGTTACACGTTTAAATTTTGAATGAATTCAACGTACGGAATGAATGAAACGGTAAGTTTGAAACCGAATAGCCGACGTATTATGACGCATGAGTCTCGAACTAACAGAGTAAAGCGAAAAATAAGTTAGTCCCATAATATCTACAGCGTTAATGGAGATAGTCGCAAAACACTGTTTTCACACGCATGTATGTCTCGTTTTTATTTTGCTGAATTCACATTATATGTGAAAAACCATATGTAAATCTAAGCATTCATGGGCACACGTAAAACCGAATACAGGTAGTCATGAATGTGTGTGAAATCAAATAACATGAATGTGAACCTGTTTGTTCGCTTTGAGATATTTTAATAAATACACAGCGCTCAGTAGATGTGGCATTCGAGAATATGATGCTGAACTATTAACGATGTATGACGAAAGTGTTTTTATATTTGAGCATTTAATCATTACGAAAGTTTTCAATGATTCGACAGATGATTTGAAAGAAAACCATATTGAGTTGCATTTAACTATGATGAACTGTAAAAATGTGTAAATTGGGAAATAGCTTCAACAATGAGACAACTGATAGTGGCTCCCTCATACATAGACTAGTTCAATTATTCACATACATACGGTAGTCCACGCGAGTGACGCAAGCAGCTACTATGCTCTGTATATATGTGCAAATGTCACAAACCCATCTTGTCACTTACATGAAATGAAAGCCTTAAGCTTTCTTAATTCCATACATTTTTGTGATGCAACCAAGATGCACAGATTTTTCTAAGAAATGTGTCGATTTATATGTATAATTCATATTGAGATGCATATTAAAATGCACAGATTATTTGTCATTGCACAGATAGTGTAATCAAGGCTTAAGATTATTGCTTGAAACTCCAGCATCAGAAAAACACATTTAAATCTTCGTTTATAGTCTAGTTTTCCCCTATCATTCACATTTTTGGTCAAAAGTTCTTCAAACAAACTAACAAATTTTCCATTTCATAATCATTTAACAATCAGATGATATATTCCTTTCAATGTATTGATGAGACAATACTAAGCAACTTTTGTTCTGGAAGTTTTTGATTTGGCCTCCATCTTGGCCGTGGGCGTCCCCTAAAAACCAAAAAGTGACCATCACGGCCACATCCACTGTGTGTGAGATAAACAAATTTCATATAACAAATTTTGTATTTTGCATTTTGCTTTTGTCACTCGATTTTTACCTCGATCAGAGGTTTTTTTATTTGATAATACATACAACGACGACGACGATGACATTTTGCACCGGAGGTTCCGGAACCAAATTCAAATCAAAAAGCGCTAACGATAAGACAGATTTGTTCTCACGGTGAATTGAGATTCTGTTCAAAATTTGAGCCCGATCGGAAATCGTTTACTCAAGCACAGCGCTTGAGTAAATTTAATTAATCGATTTAAGTACGTTCACCACGGATACGACGAGCCAATTGGATGTCCTTTGCCATGATTGTGACACGTTTTGCGTGAATGGCGTGGTGTTGAATTTTCGAGGCAAAACATTGTGAAAACAACGATTGAACAGAGAGTCGTTTGGCAAACGGGTAAATTGAGATAAAAAACGACTGAAAATCGATTGAAAACGACTGACAATCGATTGTTATTCGATTGAAAACGACTAACATTCGACTGGCTGGCAGTCATTTTTTCTTGCAAGGGAACAATGATTTCCCTTTGTGCCAGAAGACCTGTACCAGAAGTAACGTCAATTGAGATTCTTATCACCGATGTCGAATTCACTTTGCATTGAATACATTTCCTACAGTTTTGTCAAATGGCAACATTCTCCATAGTAACTACTCCTTGGGCCTTGAATATTGTGACTTTGACCTTATATTTAGCCATTTCAGAGTTTGTGCTGATAACTGAACACTATTTCAAAACCCTTCTTCTCCCAGTTTATTTATTTATTTATTTGTCACCGCCAAGTCCTGGCTGAATAATTAGTATAGTTACAGGAAAACAAGTTAGCGAAGCCTCCTTGAAAAAACCAGATTTTTTCGAAACAAGGGATTCAGTCCTGATACATCAATGAATGAACGTATAACACAATATTTGAGCCATTTACTGTCAAAAGGAACAGAAATATAAGAAAACTATGGCACATATGCATAATCTGAAAGGACGCTATATAGTCAAAAGGACGCTACGTTAAAGATATATCACAGCTTAAGAAAAATAGTCGAAAAACTATCACAATACGTGACTTGGTCATTTTGAGTAGTTCGAAATTAGTCATCCCATGATTAATGTTTCGTGTGTGAGGACAATTTGTGTCGTGGAAAACCTCACTATACTTCGTAGGGGCTAAATTTGCCAGAGTCCCGCGTACACACTGGCAAGTCCATGCTTCTACGGAATCCCGGGTTACTATCGATAAACAACAAATCTTAAGCTTTTTAAATTATCATGAATAAAATGCGACAACCTGGAATTGTACTTTCGTTTTTCGATGTCATCAGGCAAGGCATTGATAAAAAGAAAGTACAAGAAAAATTCCCGAGCAGTCCAGAACGGATCGGTCACGATGTACAGTTCACTCTGGCATTCAGGCAAAAAAAATTACATGTGCACCGGGGTGAGGGTTGTCAGAATACGGGCTACTGATCGAGTGAGCGGTCTAAGCATGAATCTTAGACAGGTACCGGTATCCCGTCAGCATCGTCTGATTAGCCATCTTGTTTTGGTCTATACCGCTTCCAGTTGTGTTTACCACTCATTCGCATGTGAGAAAAGTGTTTAAGATAAGTGAAGAGCCCGCTATCTCCCCCGCGAGAACATATACTGTGCAAATTGAGTTACCTGTGGCACTGTCTCAGCATACAATAGAACAACAACATCCTCCATGTCTTTGATTATGTCATTTATGAATAACAGGAACAACGTTGGCCCAAGATGGCTACCCTGAGGTACTCCCGATGTCACGTTGAAATCCGTTGATACACTTTTCCCACAGTTGACAAATTGAGTTCTGTTTGTCAAGTATGATTGCAGCCAGTTTAGCAAATTTTGAGGCAAGTTGAATTCATTCAGCTTCTGTTGAAGGATTTGATGATCCACCTTGTCAAATGCTTTGCTGAAATCAGTATACAGAACATCAATTTGAGCATGTTCATTCAAACCCCCATGGGCATAATGCACAAATTCGGTCAAGTTTGACGATGTTGATCTGTGCTTCAGGAATCCATGTTGGTTTGGTGATAATTTGTCGCAAACCAGTGCTAGTAATTTGACGTTTACAAGGTGTTCGAAAAATTTTGCAATAGTTTGCAGTTTGGCGATGCATCTGTAATTTTCGATATTCGATCTAGCACCCTTCTTAAAAATCGGTGTGACACTGGACCGCTTCCATTGATCCGGGAAAATGCCAAGAGCTAGATATTCATTGTAAATTTCAGTTAGCGGTGTTGCCAATGATGCCGCACATTCTTTCAGTAATAGTGGGTGAATCTCATCTGGACCCACACCTTTTTTAGTGTTGATGTTGGCTAGCTCATCACGAACAAATTGAGCTTCAAGATGGAAGCAACTAGAGTTTGATTGCGTTGGTGATTGTTGAGTTGACGGATTTGGAGTTTTAGTTAGAACTGGATCATAGTTGCTGCTGAAGAATTCAGCAAACATATTCGATTGTGACTTCTCATCATCATCAGGACATTTGGGATATTTAGGACATTTGATCTGGCCAACCCTGAAAATCCACCAAAACCCACTTGCAGAACTGAGAGCAGTTGTGGTCAATCCTTGGGTCCACCAAAACCCACTTCCAGATTTTTTTTTCTTACTTTCTCAACGTAGTTGAATGAATAGCACAACAAAGAACATACGGTAAACAGAACAGAATTAATGTTTCGTGTGTGAGGACAATTTGTGTCGTGGAAAACCTCACTAAAACCACATCATTAGAGTTTGACTGATGACGGGGTGTGCCATACTTCGTAGGGCCGAGTCCCGCGTACACACTGGCAAGTCCATGCTTCTACGGAGTCCCGGGTTACTATCGATAAACAACAAATCTTAAGCTTTTTAAATTATCTTGAATAAAATGCAACAACCTGGAATTGTACTTTCGTTTTTTGATGTCATCAGGCAAGGCATTGGCATTGATAAAAAGAAAGTACAAGAAAAATTCCCGAGCAGTCCAGAACGGATCGTTCACGATGTACAGTTCACTCTGGCATTCAGGCAAAAAAAATACAAGTGCACCGGGGTGAGGGTGCACCCTGCACCTGCACACACCATTTTTTGTCAGAATAAGGGCTACTGTTCGCCGTCCAAGTCAAACGACGTAAGGGGATGACAAAGAGTGAGCGGTCTAAGCATGGATCTTAGACAGGCACTGGTATCCCGTCAGCATCGTCTGATTAGCCATCTTGTTTTGGTCCATACCGCTTCCAGTTGTGTTTACCACTCGTTCGCATGTGAGGAAAGTGTTTAAGATTAGTGAAGAGCCCGCTATCTCCCCCGCGAGAACATATACTGTGCAAATTGAGTTACCTGGGAGGTGCTCATGTAGAGCATATTTTGGGAAGTTGCGATAAAAGGTCCGCCAAAGATCCTATACGAGAGCCGGAGTCTCGAATACTTCGTTCGGTATTTTACGCACAGATGTGATGAAGTTTGAGCGACCGCTGGTATTTTTGAAATTCTCCGACACTGAGTTCGCATATTTGCACATTTGGGCAAGTGGTGCTGCAGGGGTTACTCTCATCTTTTTGTCAGTAATTCGTATGTACTCTGTCCTACGAAGATTACGTTCATTGGGGTTAACCTCGATGTCTGCTCGAACCGATGGGCAGTTCCAATGACCGTTCAGAATGTCGTACAGAGTCGTAATTGCCACGTTTACTCTTCTGCGCTGAAGTGGATGCATCTGCAGTTTCTCCAATCGCTCCACATATGATGAGATATGGAAGCCATTAGCTGGAGATGGATACTCCCTCAGAGCAAACATAGTGAACTGCTTCAGGACTCTCTCTATTTTATTAATATGTACTTCAGCATGCGGCATCCATACAATACTCCAATATTCAAGGAGAGACTGGACCAGCGCATAATAAAGCGCTTTCAAGGTTTGTGTATCAGAGATGTCATAACAAAACCTCTTAACAAACCCCAGAGCCGCAGTCGCTTTTGCAGTGATGACTTCAATGTGTTGATTGAAAGTGAGTTTGCTATCAATGAGCACACCCAAATCCCTGTGTTCATCGACTCGTTTGAAAGTTTGGTTGCCATATGAGTAAGTGGTCATAGTGGGCTCTTTTAGCCTGTGTATTGTTAGCACAACACATTTGTCAAGGTTCAAATGAAGCGAGTTCTTGTCACACCACTCTCTGAGTTTATCAATTGCAAGTTGAAGTGTGGCACTGTCTTCCGGTTTTCTAATGATTTTTGTAATTTTGATATCATCAGCATACAATAGAACAACAACATCCTCCATGTCTTTGATTATGTCATTTATGAATAACAGGAACAACGTTGGCCCAAGATGGCTACCCTGAGGTACTCCCGATGTCACGTTGAAATCCGTTGATTCACTTTTCCCATAGTTGACAAATTGAGTTCTGTTTGTCAAGTATGATTGCAGCCAGTTTAGCAAATTTTGAGGCAAGTTGAATTCATTCAGCTTCTGTTGAAGGATTTGATGATCCACCTTGTCAAATGCTTTGCTGAAATCAGTATACAGAACATCAATTTGAGCATGTTCATTCAAACCCCCATGGGCATAATGCACAAATTCGGTCAAGTTTGACGATGTTGATCTGTGCTTCAGGAATCCATGTTGGTTTGGTGATAATTTGTCGCAAACCAGTGCTAGTAATTTGACGTTTACAAGGTGCTCGAAAAATTTTGCAATAGTTTGCAGTTTGGCGATGCATCTGTAATTTTCGATATTATTCCGAGCACAAACTCAAAAAAATCGTGTTCTTTGTCAAATGTCATCATTTAGTGTGGAAGCTGCCCCTTAGGTCTCGAATGTAGTGAATTTGACCTTACATTCGTCAATTTCAGAGTTTGTGCTGATAACACTAATGGACAAATTTGAATCGTTAATATAGCATCTTTGAGCAACGATCACAGACTCCGAAAACGAAATCCGTTAGTCTCTAGCACGTCAGAATTTCATTTTATTGATTCGCGGCTGAAATTTGTCGTTTTGGCCTATTGAATTTGAACATGTAAGGCCGTCGTATAAGTGATGTCGTTTTGAAACCCAAAATGATAGTGCTCAAAAATGTTCTCAGCAACCGATGTAATCAAACAATCGAGTCAAAAGTTGTGATCATACGTATGATGGAAACCAACCTTGAAAATGCTGGTTTCAGTGTTTTTTTTCCTACATTTGCTTCAAAATGTCAATGAAGTGTCAATATTTTCGCTGATTTTACTTTTTTAACCCATAGTCCAATATATAAGGTGAATTTCGTTCATGGGTCTGATTGCTGTGGGATCGAAAATGACGGAGATATGTTAATGAATAAAATAACGTTGACTAGCCGAATCCCCAAAATTCATCATATCCGCTTTGTCAAAAATCACCGATTTTGTACTTGAATCCTCATAAATCGTTAGGTATGTTATTTTTTCATTAAACAATGATTATACGCCAAGTCTGAAACTAATTCAATCAGAATTTGAGACATCTTCCATACCAACCTGTGAATCTTGGCTATAATAATACTAAAATTTGTATGAGAACTACACTGTTGCCACAGGTTGATATACAAAAAGAAATTTACGTTTTATTGTTGTTGTAACGCGCAACCGTCGATATGAATAGAAACACAAAAATGCACAACATTCATATGTACGCACACTATCGAAATTGTAATTTACGCGTACTTTTCCGCACCGAGTTCGTTTTAATTAATTTCTAATGTTAATAGTTTATATTTATGAAATGACATTTGTAATATTCAGTGTTCGAAAATTTGGTTCTTCGAAAATTAGTTCGAAATTTTGTTGTTCGAAAATTTAATGTTCGGAAATTGTTCATCGACAATTCGGTGTTCTAAAGTTCATTGTGACATTTGGGATATTTGTGATATTTGGGTTATTTGGGACATTTAGGGCAAAACCATATCCAACTAATTTTGGGTCGAGGAATCCAAATTTAACCACGAAATATACGATTTCCAGGTTTTTTAGGTTTCAACCCGTGGTAGACCATGATGGCGTGATCCAATTTGGTCCAAAATTTGATACGTTCAAGAAACTCACTTCCAACATACCCTGTGAAAATTGTTAACAAATTTGCGTACGGCGACGGACGGGGAACGGACTAACATCTCCCCCCAGTTTTTTTGCTTTATTCGTGTTCTAGAGGGTAACAAACGGATAGAAACAAGTTTTTAGAGATTTTTATTTTTTCACTATGAACCAATACTTCGTGCGCAAAACTAAAAATGGTGGCGGAGTTCTGATTGCGGTTCATGAATCATTAAACTCTCACGTAATAGGAAATAGTGAAACATTTGATGCAGAACTTATCTGTGTACAGGTGAACTTTTGCGATTTTAATTTTTTCTTAATAGAATCATACATCAGACCAATCCCTCACAAACATAGATTGGAATGTTTTACTTCAACACTAAAAAAAAAACCCTTTCATGATAAAGTAGACAATTTTTATGAACAGATTAATATAATAATAATCAAGATAGAATAATATAATTAATCAAGAAACATGTTCAGGCTAAGGCGCCCAAATCATCAGCACACCCTAAATGGTTCACTCCACAACTTATTAATATGAAAAATAGGCTGAATAAATTGAGATCCAGGAGAAAATGGTCAACAGAAGCAAACAAAGAATATTTGATGAAGCGACTGAATATAATCGAAGTGCCAGAAAGGTCTATAATGATTATACAATTGAGATGGAACAAATGATAACTGATGATCCATTAAATTTGTATAAACACGTCAAATTTTTGAACAAATCCAACGACAAATTGCCAAATATCATGGCGATTTCTATCCTCTCACAGAACACGAAAAGAAAGCATAAAATAGCTAACAGAAATTTGGATTCCTCAAACCAGAATTGTACGGGTATGTTTTTTCGTGGATTTACTAACGAATATTTCAATTTAAAGACCAAAATTATGAGGTTTCACCGAATGGGTACAACAATTAATCATAACTATATCATTGGAAATGAAGTCATCCAGAGAGTCAATGAAATCAAAGACTTGGGAGTCATTCTTGATAATCAACTCAATTTCAAATCACACATTGAATACATCATAGCAAAAGCCAAATCAAGACTAGCTTGGATTAAAAGATTTGGTCGTGATTTCAAGGATCCGTGGACTATCCGATTGCTCTTTTATACCTTTGTATTACCAATAATTGAATACGGATCGCAAGTTTGGAACCCATACATGAAAGGACAGACCAAAAGAATAGAATCAATCCAGAAACAATTCTTACTTTATGCTCTACGGAAATTAAAATGGCCGGATAGATTCCACCTACCAAAGTATGAAAATAGGCTAATGTTACTACATCTGATCACCTTGAAAGAGCGGAGAACAGTTGCTCAAGTAGTTTTTATTCACAAATTGATCTGTGGTGAAATATCATCTAGTCATTTATTAGAAAATATCAATTTCCGTTTACCACATTACCAAACACGCAGTAGTAATCTATTAATAATACCATTTGAAAAATGTAATTACAAGAAACACCAACCAATGAATTTTATGCTTGATACATTCAATGAATTTTCTGATAAAAAGATCCTCAATTATGATCAATATCTGGTTGATTTCAACGTGAGCACAGATACCATAAAAAAGCGTTTGATTGAATATTTTAAAACTTTAAGAAGAGAAATGTGATAATAATCAATTTTGCAATCAGTTAATCGCAGCATTTTACTCCGTAACCGTTAGGGTTGGTAAATGGATTTACTGATCGGTGCTAGCAGACATTGATTATAAAAGAGTTTGTACATTATGTATATATAATTTTTTTTTTCTTTTTTTATATAAATTTATTAATAAACCACCTCTGGCGAAGAAACGCTGTACGGTGCAGACCATTAACATTAAAATTAATTTTAACGACATTAACACGTGTAACAAATGTCCTGTCACAAAACTCAAACGTCTAAATTACTTTTCATAGCAAGAATATGACAATTCTATTTATTCAGGACTACTGTGAATTATGTTCTGCGGGAAGTTTGAGAACAAAGAAATTCTATTTCAAAAGTGACGGAACCACTTTTTCATGAATTTCTCCAAAAAAACCTTTCGGGCGTTGTTCAGTGAATTGTGTTCACGATTTTCGATGTGTTTCGAAAGTGACTGAGAAAGTATGAAAATGTCTGAATCACTATACAGGGTGTCCCGCTTTAGCATGTCAATATTTCTACCACATATTCCTTGGGCCATGAGGAGAAAAAAAGTCTATGAGCAATAATTTCTAGGACTCGTTTTTGGTGGGGTTTCAGCCGTTGGCCCCTAAGGGTCAATATTCTATATGCTAGAATGGCCATTATTCAAATGCGTGTTGTGGTCGAATTTTCCAACATAAATACATGGTTGATAGCTAATTGGAGAGATATTGACGTCTACTGATGACACAACAAAGAATAAATTAAAAAAGTTCAGTGGAGGCGGTAAATTTTTGGTTGGTCTGAAAGTACAAAAAAATCGGAAAAATCGATGAAAATCGCGATTTTTCTCGAAAAAGTGTCGTAGAAGACACACAACGGTAGAAAGGATACGCAAAATACGCAAATTTTGATGTTTTGAAATTTGTATTCTGGCTCAGAATTTCATGCACTTTCGATATCTGAAATAAAAAAAGGGGGTCTTCTACGACACTTTTTCCGATTTTTGTGTACTTTCAGACAAATCAAACATTTACCGCCTCCACCGAACTTTTTTCATTTTTTTGTGTCATCTAGTAGACGTCAATATCTCTCCAATTAGCTATCAACCATGTATTTATGTTGAAAAATGCGACCACAACATGCATTTGAATGATGGCCATTCTAGCATATGAAATATTGACCCTTAGGGGGCCAACGGCTGAAACCCCACCAAAAACGAGTCCTAGAAATTATTGCTCATAGACTTTTTTTCTCCTCATGGCCCAAGGAATATGTGGTAGAAATATTGACATTCTAAAGCGGGACACCCTGTATAATTTTTTTATATTATTTATTTGTCACCGCCAAGTTTTGGCTGAATAATTCGTACAGTAACAGGAAAACAAGTCAACGAAGCCTCCTTGAAAAGACCAGATCTTTTCGAAACAAGATATTTTGGTATTGGTACATCAATGAATAAACGTATAATAACTAATATGATAACTGATGATCCATTAAATGTTTATAAACACGTCAAATATTTGAACAAATCAAACGTTAAATTGCCAAATATCATGGAATATAATGGACAGAAATCCAACAACAAATCAGAAACAGCGAATTTATTGGCTCAATTCTTCTCTACTGCTTACTCTAGATATAATCCAGATGCAGTGCATACGTTTGAATCCAATAACAAACACAGAAACGAATTGATTAATCTATGCAGTAATATTCCGAAAGCTGATGTAACTGAAGAAACAGTGACGCAAGAAATCAAAAATCTACCTAGTGATGGGAACAATAGCACTGTTGTAGTCGAAAAAAAGTACAAAAACGTGAGAATGATTTTCCGACTGGAATTGGCCTCCTGAATTCAAATGCTCTAGGTCGTCAAATTGTTGAAATATTCGATTTTGATGTTTGGGGTCATTTTTAACCCCTTGGGAGTAAATTTTCGAGGTCAACCCCTTCGAAGAAATTTTTTATCAAGTCAAGATCTATAACTTTGCTGAAGACGGTAAAGTCAAATTCCCTAACGTTTTCGAGATTGAGCTATGTAAACTACACAATGTTTCATTCCCAATGTATATTTCCATATAAGATACCTCTGAACGAGGTATAAACAGAGTGGCGCACTAATTGATCTTGCCCACAAAATGACTGATATAAAATTTTACGTGGCGCTTGTGAAATATATATAGTCGTTCCACAGTCCTCAAATAATTCAACAATTTGTCCATGCCATATTACAATGAATGTGAACTAGAGTGCGCCAGTGCGAGTCCCGAACGTTTTCACTTTCATTATCTTTGAATAACAATGGCTATAATCAAAACTGGAATACAAATGATTTACAACCGCATTTTGGATTGCAGGCTCACCGTAAGTGTGTGAATCGTAGCCCAACTCTAATCTAATTGATAGAAAAACGCCTCGCTCGCACTGGCGCACTCTAGTTCACATTCATTCAAACCCCTGAAAATTTCAATCAAATCCAAGATAGCTGTCGAGAGTACGGACCACGCACAACGCACATAGCACAACGCACGTCGGACAGGTTCCACACTAAAATTGACATAGTTCGAAAACCATTTTTTCGTACTTAAATAGTCTTTAAATGGATAGAAAAACGATTTTTAGTGATTTCAAAATTGTGGCCGATCGCAATACTTCCCCTTAACCTTCGGTTTGCGGAAAATTAATAACAACATTTTGAGATATATGATCAAATTCTGTTCAACTCCATCGACCGAAGTGTAAATTTTGAGTACCTTTGAAGTGAATACGGCGGAGATATGACAAAATTAGTCAAAAATTAAATTTTGAAATTTTCCAATTTCGAAAATTCCATCTTCGAAAATTATATTTTCGAAAATTCCATCTTCGAAAATTACAGGTTCGAAAATTTCATCCCCGAAAATCACATGTCTTTATGAAAATTACATCTTCGAAAATTATATATTCGAAAATTCCATCTTCGAAAATTATAGGTTCGAAAATTACATGTTCGAAAATTAAAACTTCGAAATTACATGCTCGAAAAATAATAGTTCGAAAGTTACATGTTCGAATGTTCCATTTTCGGAAATTGCCATCATGGTCGATCATGGTCCATCGTGGACTACCACGGTTGGCCAAAACATTACTGGTATGATTTGATAGAGTTAACCTGTCAACTCTGACACATATAGCCAAAACCAAATTTTTAGGAAAAATGATGATTGAAATTCCAACTTCTATAACTTGGGAACGGTTGATTTGAGTTTGATGGTTCAGCCCTCGTTGGATAAACGCTTAATTGAACATTTTAAAACTTAAAGAAGATTAATGTAATAATCAATTTTGCAATCAGTTAATCGCAGCGTTTTGCTCCGTAACCGTTAGGGTTGGCAAATAAGTTGACTGATCGGTGCTAGCAAACATTGATTTTAAATGAATTTGTACATTTTGTATATATTATTTCAGTCTCAACTCAACGTCGAAATGTGCAATTCAGTAAAGTCAATAAAATACATCTGCAATTATGTCAACAAAGACGGTGATATGGCTGTATTTGGAACATTGCTCTATTCAGATGAACCGCATTACTTGCGGTAGTTTCTTAAAATTTCTTAACACCACTGCTAGGAGTTTTCATTATGTTTTCTTAATTTTTTTTATGGGTGTAGCGAAGCGCACCGGGAATTAGCTAGTTTTGTATATATTATTTTTATATAAATTTATAATTAACCCCCTTTGGCGAAGAAACGCTGTATAGTACAGACCATTAACAACATAATTCTAAGAATAAAGTGAAGGGAATAAATATTAGGTTGCTCGAAAACCTCCCTAAAAAACACAAAAACCTCCCTAAAAATACAAAAACCTCCCCAAAAAAAAAACGGAAGTTTTAGTCCGTATATCGTCTTTTTACGATTTTTTTTTACAAAAACCTTCCCAAAAATTACAAAAAACGTACAAAATCATGGCCGTTGCTAAGGCAAAGTCTCTAGGATTGCGCTAAGAAATTCTGGTGTTGCCACCAAAAATTATAACAACCTGATTTCAAATGGCATTTTAATGAGTTATTGCCAATATTTGACATTTCAATGAATAAATGTTCCAAGAAAATCAAACATTCTTTAACTTTCCCGATCATACAATCATTTGGTTTCTTGATTTAAGAGTATAGTAATAATGTGTATAAATATACATACAAAAGAATTTATTTTATTTCATCAAATTTTAAAGGAATCGTATTCGTCGATTTGCAGTGAACCTTTGAATAAGAGAATTTTCATCTAATATTTTTAGCTTGTTTTTCTAGCAAAGAATGTGAGATTACATTGCCAATCGACGCACCGTGTCTTTTCTTGATAATGCTGAAAATGAGCATACGCTTATTGCGGTGCTACTTCCAAATGTTTCGACTGCCTCTAGAAGATGATACGTATCTTTCATAGCTTTTCTTACAGGAAATAGATTTTCCAAAGTGGAATTTCCTTGTTTGTTTTCTCTCTTGGATAAAAATTGTTTCACTACGGTTAGTTTGGGATCAGATTGCAATGTCAAATTGATTTTACTTAATGGCTTCAGAGCATTTCGATCCAAATTATCATTTTCTGTGTTGTTTGCTTCGGTGATAGCAGTCAGAATATCGTTGTTTTCATTGAAGCGATAAGTCATTTCACTTGAAACACGATCAATTATTTCGAAGTACTATGTGTTCATACTATTTCAGCAGCAGTGTTTTACTTTGAGCTTATTCTTCGATGTTACGCTCTCCAAGCGTTTCCATCACGATGGAGTCAGTAAATCGACTACTGCGACGGCGAATTCTTTGTGTCCTTGGCTCAGCTTCAACATCTTCATCTTCATCTTCATCATCAATAATAAATAATTTTCCAGCCAATTGAAGAAAACGGTGAAACGATTCATCCGTTCTCAAAGCTTACACACTTTTATGAACTGCTTAGCTATTGGCTTAGTTTGGTGGAATCCTACTTCTCGGCTTTGAAGCATTTTATTGGCTGGTTCTATTAAACCGAGCAATTGACATAACAATTGCAGCAAAAACAACTTTTTGTTCATGATTACGCTTGCCAGACCCGAAGCCAATGCAATATCGTCTACATCGAAGTTATGTCCACTGCCATTTCGAATTATTGTCAATGCATCAAGTAATTCACCGTAATCGTTTGAATAGCTCTAAAATGGCCCGACCATCGGGTTTCATTTAGCCGAGGAATATTTGTTCCTTCTTTGTATTCTCTACGAACTCGAAATCGATTGAAAACTTTGTGGAGAAGTCTTACGGCAAGATTCCATTTCCGAAACCACAGCTATTACGACAAGGTACAGGCGGTGATTGAAACAATGTATGAGGTTTCACCGGATGGGGACAACAATTAATCATAATTATATCATTGGAAATGTAGTATCCAGAGAGTCAATGAAATCAAAGACTTGGGAGTCATTTTGATAGTCAACTCAATTTCAAATCACACATAGAATACATCATAGCAAAAGCCAAATCAAGACTAGCTTGGATTAAAAGAGTTGGTCGTGATTTCAAGGATCCGTGGACTATCCGATTGCTCTTTTTTTTTGTTAATTGTTAATGGTCTGCACCATACAGCGTTTCTTCGCCAGAGGTGGTTTATTTTAAATTACAAAAATATTATAACATTTGTACAAATTTATTTATAACCAATGTTTGATAGCACCGATCAGTTAACCTATTTGCCAACCCTAACGGTTACGGAGCAAAACGCTGCGATTAACTGATTTCAAAATTGATTATTACATTTATTTTCTTGAAGTTTTAAAATATCTAACATTCAATCTAAGATCGTTACTACTGAAAAAGCCAGAAATGTTTTCCAAGTCGTTTTGTAATATCAAGCAATCGTTTTCAGATTCAATATGTTTGGATAGTCTAACATCATCTGCAAATGAAAGTAATGTAGAATTTTCAACATAATATGGTAATTCAATGATGAATAATAAAAACAATGTTGCACCAATTGGGTAGCCTTGACCTGTACCAGAAGTAACGTCAATCGGGATTGATTTCGTATTACCGATTTTGACTATTTGTTTCCTACCATTAAGATATGATTCAATCCATCTTAGAATCTCATGCATCAAACCCATAACGTTGAGTTTGTGGATCAGTAGATCAATATTTACCGAATCAAATGCCTTTGCTAGATCAATGTAGATTGCATCCGTTTGAGTGTTCATCGATAAGTTGTTCAATGTGGATGAAGCAAATTCGACCAGATTCGTGATTGTTGATCTTCCCTTTATGAATCCGTGCTGGCTTTCATTAATGATGTTTTGCCACAGCTAGAAGTACTGTTAGACAGTATTTGCGATGATTTTGAAACACAAAATAGATACATGACAAGACACTTGCATTTAGAGGGCAGAGCGAATAGAATTCCGAAAGCAAACATAGCTTTGAATATTACAAATGAGGTCTTCGCAATAAACGAAAAGCTTAGTGAATTTTATCACAAATTTTGCTCTAAGCTAAGAGATTCCAAAAAGAAAGACAAAGATAAAGAACATGACCCAAAAGACCCAACTGGATTACCATCACGAAACACGCATAATGCGCAAGAATCTTTGGCGGTGGGTGGCATGCTAGTGGCATCGAATATTGCTAAACAAGATAGGCACGATTTAGAACCAATAATAGTAGACAACGGTAAGGAACCTACAGATGAACAGGAAAAGCGGCTAGGTCAAGTAAGAGAGGATAAGGGAGATTTTTTTAAACAACACAAGGGTAGAAATGAATTCGATGATATATATCAATTTCCTAAACAGCAGAATGCAAAAGATATCCCCGGTGGTTATCTGTATAACAATTTACCAAGCAGAGCAGAAGAAGATTTGGGTTTATTAGGTCGAGTTTTAGAAAGTAACAACGCACGGCTCAGTGATCAGTTCCAACAATACGGTCATCAATTCACACCGATCTATCCGAGCAATCCCGGAATTATGTTTCAATATCCTCCAAAAGCACAAGCTGTTGCTGTTCAGCCACTTTCAAGCTCGAGAGTAGACAATTTTGTAGATAACAATTTACCAAACGATTCTGGCAATAATTTTCGATCTCAGTTCCCATCGTTTCCCGAACAATCGCGATTTCCATCGCAAGTAGACAATTGCATGTACCAAGCAAGTCAATTTGGATACCCTCAAAATCCAGTTCCACCTTTAGCGCAAGCCTACAGAGCTCCGGCACAAGCGACTGAACGTCCACCAAGCGTGTATCAGGAGCATGGTAGTCATCCATATGAAAATGCACTTTACGAATTGGCATCCGAAATGAGAACAATGATGGAACATATTGTTACACTCACTCGTAGAGTAGACAATATGGGACAACCGAACGCAACCTATACGGTTAACGGCCATGCACCAATTAATCGACCTCAAGCGATGCCTATCCCATCTCAGCCTCAATCGGCTGATGCATCCAACAATCAGTTAAATCTGAGTACTCATAGAGATGACAGGGCTCCGAATTTCGTGAATATTTCACACTCACAGCATCACGCAGATAACGCCAAGCGTGTCCCAATAAATAAATGGGATCTCCGTTTTTCAGCGGATGAGAATTCCAAAATCCCCGAAGAAAAGGATGCACGCTCTTTTTTGAAGAGGTCAGAAATCTTCAGAGATGCTGAGGATGTGACATATGGCGAATTGTTCCAAAGATTTCATTATCTTCTCAAGGGCAACGCTCTAGTTTGGTACTCACAATATCGTCATGAGTTTGCGTGTTGGAACGAACTGAAGGCTGGCTTCTTAAAGCAATATACTACACCATTGACTAAATTCATGACAGCGGCCAAATTGGCTTCTCGCAAACAACAAAGGGAGGAATCCGCTTCTGATTATATAGCTAGCATGATTAGAGATTTTGATTCGATGGAACTTCAAGATGAAGAGGAGCGCATCTCAGTGGTGCAAAACGGTTTACTTCCGGACTTTAGAAGTCGTGCAATGAGTAGGGATTGGAATACTGTCCAAGAAATGAGCATTTGGTTACGAAAAATAGAAGCGGCCGATAAATTGTATGGTACATCAACACAAGCACAAACACAATTTGTTAGGAAAATATTTGCGAAACGACCCATTATGTCCATGGCATCTCAGTTAGAAACTGATAGGGAAGAAGTAGAGAGCAGCGTGCACGATGAAGGCACATCTGAATTGAATGAAGAGATAGAAATTAGCCAATGCAATGCCATCGGCAATAGAAATTTTATGCCGTCTAAGAAACCTTTCTTCAAAAGAGTAAACTCAGATAATCGATCCGCTAGCAAATCTGTCGCAACCGAAGCGAATACAAGAAAAGCGGAATGTTACAATTGCAAGAGTGATCAACACTATTTTGCCGATTGTAACCAGGCTATTGAACGCATATTCTGTTTTCGATGTGGCAAGGAGGGCGTCTTGGCCCCAAACTGCGAGTGTCGATTCACAAGAAACAATCCAAAAAACTTGTAAGGAGTCGCATGCCTCAGAAGGAGACCATGCGACGATCGTTCGAAAGATCAAATACGGGACAGAGAGGGATAGTTTTACCTCGTAAATTTGCAAATATATCGTGTGTTGACATAAATCTAGCGGATGACAATCGTCCATATTTGTTTGTGGGCGTAATTGAGCGTAAAGTTAGGGGGTTATTGGACAGCGGAGCACAGACATCTGTCATGGGTAACGATATGTACGAATATTTAATAAAATCAGGCCATGAATTATACCCTTGCAATATCGCTATTACGACAGTAGATGGCACTGCACACATGGCTTTGGGGTACATAAACGTGTCGTATACAGTTAGGGGCATAAAACGCGTGGTTCCTACGCTAGTGGTGTCACAATCCGCCGCACCTTTAGTGCTAGGAATGGATTTCTGGGACGCATATCGAATAAGACCATGTTTCGTTAGTAATACGTACGGCATAGAAGTGATACAGCCAGAAAATGAGATAGATGATCCAAATATGGTATGTTTGAGTGAGATAGGCGATCAAGCATCCGAAATCACACCCCCTAAATGTATAAACGTAGAGCAAGCACACGATCTGACCGCGGAACAGCAAATAGCACTTAAAAAAGTCATTGATAAACTACCATTTTGCAATACAGAGGGCGAGTTGAGCAAAACGTGGATGAAAGAAGCAAAGATTGATACGGGTGATTCTAGACCAATCAGAAGCAAAGTAAGAATGATACCTCCGGGAAAGTTGTCCAAAGTGCTAGAAGAAATAGATCGTCTGGAAAAACGCGGAATAATTCGCAAAGTAGGATCGTCCGAGTGGTTACACCCTATGATATCAGTGCCAAAACGCAACGGAAAGTTACGCATATGTGTAGATGCTAGGAAATTAAACGTGGTGACCAAAAAGAACGCTTACCCTCAGCAAAACGCCAATAGGATTTTGAGTATGATAGGAAAGGCAAAGTTTATCAGCACCATCGATTTAACTGATGCATTCTTCCAAATCCCTTTACATGAGGAATCTCAGGAAAAGACAGCTTTTGCCGTACCAACACGCGGTACATATGTGTATTGTAGGATGCCTATGGGTCTGACCAATAGTGGGGCGGAATTATGTAGCCTAATTGATTCATTATTCGGTTCGGAATTTGAACCAAATGCCTTTCCGTATCTTGATGATATCGTTATCGTCACCGAGACCTTCGAAGCTAGAATCGCGGAGAAGCTTCGATACGCTGGGTTAACGATTAGTCCGAGCAAATCCAAATTCGGATATAAGCGACTCAATTATTTGGGTCACCTTATTGACGAAAATGGAATTGCAATGGATAAAAGTAGACTCGAAGCTATCGAGAATTATCCGCAGCCTATTAATGTGAGAGATGTTAAACGTTTGATGGGACTTGCGGGATGGTATCGCCGGTTTATCAGGAATTTTTCGGGAATTACCGTTCCTGTAACCGAGCTAGAAAAGAAAGACGTCAAATTTGTATGGAATAGGGATAGGGAACAGGCTTTTTCAAAACTAAAAGCAGCACTTACGACGGCGCCAATATTGGCAAGTCCTAGATACGATTTGCCTTTTGAAATTCAATGTGACGCGTGTGGGGTTGCGTGCGGGGCAGTTTTAGTTCAATATCAAGATGGAGAAGAGAGAGTAATAGCTTATATGTCCCAAAAGTTTAGTGCAGCCCAACAGAAATATCATGTGACCGAGCTAGAGTGTCTCGCGGTAATTCTGGCGATAGAACGTTTCAGACCATATATCGAGGGCACGCATTTTAAAGTAATAACGGATCATCACGCACTCATATGGTTAAGAAATTTGAAAGACCCCACGGGTAGACTAGCTAGATGGTCGCTAAGGCTGCAGGCTTACGACTTCACATTGGTTCATAGAAAAGGAAAATTTAATGTCGTGCCGGATGCACTATCTAGAGCAGTAAACACAGTAGATTCTGTAAGAAACTTTAAAACAAGCGATAAATGGTATATCCGAAGTGTAGAGCTAGCAAAAGAAAAACCCCAAGAGTACGATAATCTTAAAATAATGGATGGCTTGTTTTATCAAAAGTTGACACGGGGAAAAGAAGAGTGTGATATGTCCAGATGTGTTTGGAAGTTGTGTATACCTTCAGAACTCAGAAAAACGATCATTAAAGAAAATCATGATGATGTGACGTCTTGTCATTTAGGACGTTACAAAACGTTAGCCAAAATTATAGTCCTATTTTTGGCCAAAAATGAGCGCTGATATAGCAAGATACGTTAAAGAGTGTGACATTTGCAAACTGATAAAACCATATAATCAAGTTACAATTCCACCAGCTGGACAATTTGTAGAGGCTAAACGCCCTTGGAGAATAATAGCTACAGATATTTCGGGTCCTTACCCCCTTAGTAAAAGTGGCAACAGATTTCTACTAGTGGCGATAAATGTTTTTTCAAAGTTCACGATAGTAAGGCCGGTTAAAACGGCAACAGCCCAGAGTGTTACCAACTTCATGAAAAATGACGTAATATTAAAATATTCATGCCCAGAAATTATCGTTTGTGATAATGGTGTCCAATATAAATCCGAAATGTTCAGGAAATTTGTAGAAGAAAGAGGAATTAAGGTATGGTCGACCGCCAATTACTTTGCACAAGCTAATTCCACCGAATGCGTGAACAAAGTAATAGGTAATGCACTAAGGACATTTTTGTTAGAAGATCAGAGTCATAGAAATTGGGACGAAAACGTACCCGAGATTCAAAATGCTATAAATAGTTCGAGTCACACGAGTACGCAAGAAACTCCTTTCGTAGTAAATTTTGGCCAGAGAATGCCACAACATGCTAGGGAATATCACGAAATAATAAACGCTAATGAAGAGCAAGCAAGAAGTGAAGTGCAGTTTGAAAAAATGAGAGAAAAAATACAACACCGACTAAACGAGTCAAGAGAGAAAGCTATAAAAAGATACAATCTTCGAACAAAGCCAATAGAATATCAAGTGGGAGAGACTGTATATCGTGAGAACACACAATTATCCGATGCAGGAGTTTATTATTCGAAAAAGCTTGCACCGAGATATGTAAAATGCACCATAGTGGAGAGGACAGGTACAAATACATATAAGTTGAGAGACGAAAGCACGGGTCGAGTGAGTTTATATCACGCCCAAAAATTCCACCGATGAAGAGGATATATGCATGAACCCTTACAATCTATGTGTTTCATCCTATAAAATAAGTATGTAATTAAGTTTAATCCATGGGAACGTCCATAATGAATCGCAAAACTGAAGGAGCAGCAGCGCTGCCGATGTGCAAGAAGGAGGAACAAATTCGTACATTGCAAATACAAGCAACCGTTGAAGCACAATTCTCGTTTATGAATGTGCCCTTGGCCAGCCTCGATCAAACATTAACAATCGAAAAACGCTCGCAAAACAAACGTTTCAGAATTCGCACCAACGGTCGCGGGTCTGTCGCCGTTGATTACGATGCAGGAACCACGTTCACATTGGCCATTTTCAATCAATCACGATGGGCCAACACGGTCTATATCGAACCAGGAAAGATACGTATTGGTGATCTCTTCGAAGCGCGAGGCAATTCCGTTGTCACGAAATTGGCCACCGGCCACGATCCTCGAACACCGTTCGCCACATTCAAAATCAACGATCGTTCGATGGTCATGTTGAAACGCTTGGATATACGTGGAGATGGCACCACTTGGTTCAGCATTTTGTCTCATCAGGGCAACACATTGATGGTACGTCCGAATGGCGACTGGTTGTGCGAAAAAATGTTGCATTTGACTGACATGATGGCTACTCAAGCTATCAATAACTATCGACGCGCACAGGGAGAACCCAATCTACCGATGGAACAAACCATGGTCATGCGACGCCGCCAAGAATCGGTCCGGCCAACAGGAAATCAAACGCCAACAAATGAAAACGCAAATGCAAACGAACCGATACTTCCAAATCCAAACGCACATGTTATGCAAGGTCTCGAAATGCAACGAGTGCAAATAAAAGTGGCCAACGCGATGGCACAACTTCATGAAGATGAGAAAGAGCTAGAACGCCGACAAGCTCAACTAAAGGTAAAGCAAGATAAATTGGTTCTCCGGGGACGAGTGTACGAACGAGAGCGCGATAAACAGCAAGCCCGATTGAACGAAATAATCGAATCTCTGGCGGCACAGGAAACCGAGCTGAATCGAAAGAAAAAGGACTACGCCGAACGTAAAGAAGAATTTAAGCACGATGTCTAGCGATTACTAAGTGATTCAAAGGATCTCAACCTCCGCAAGAAAGAGTTCGACACACAGAACTCCATCTGGGCAGATAACGTAAAGAAACTTGAAATGAAGCGACAGCAGGTAAGCCACATGTGGTCGGAGGTTCATAAACAAGAAGAACAATGCAAAATGGCCCAAATGAAAGTGGCACGGGAAATGCTAGAAGTACAAATGGGCACAGTTTCGAAGGCTGTGCAGACAAGCTCCCCAGTTGCACATGAATCACGATCCCCAATCGGCGCACAGGATACTGGCAGTCGACAGGTAATTCGTGAAAAAGGCAAGCTGACGATTATCGCGTCGAACACGCCAGAGGAACCAATGGAGAATGATGATAACGGCATTGGCCATCGCCGACAATGAAATCACCAAGCAGTTCTACAACCAGCTGGTAAAGCGCCAAGACAATTAAAATGATCGCTGTTCCATTCAGTAAGTGACCTATTCGGTGTATATTCTATAAACAATTCCCTTTCAATAACCACATTCATCCGTAAATTTATTCTAGCAGATTCGTGTCACTGAGTAGTCTCAGTCATGTAACGAAATAAGGAAGAAACGCATAGACATGCAAGAAGAATAAAATTAAACGAATTCTCCACACACAAGCATTATCACATTATCCGAGTGTAATACTTGATTTGATAACGTAAAAAAAAAACAAGGTCGTTAAACCAACTCCATTACAATAGACAGAATCATTGCGAAAGCCTATTCATCCAAATCGTTTCAATACACAGTTCATTAATACACAATCAAATAAGGACAAAGCACATAGAGATGTAAGAAAATGTAGATATATATATAAATATATATAATAAATCTAAAAAAAAAGAAAGGAAGAAAACTTGAAGCACGTAGAACGTAAGATAAACAATAATTACTAAGTTCACACGTGCTAGTATCACTACATCAGTCGTTGGACTAGTTAATAGCATTAAGGAAACACATAAATTTGCAGAAATACAAAAAAAAACAGCCTATGTAAAACAGATAAACCGAAACAGCCCGAAGCACATAAAATGTAAGAAAACAAACGAATTAACAAATCCGAACACACTAGCAGCACCACAACATTTAGTGTACTACGTCAGATGGTACGCTAAGAACACATAAACATGCAAAATTCGTATCCTACACATAGTTTATATAAAAGCGAATTGAATTC